>CM046433.1:15514018-15914018 GCA_025506505.1 Flaveria sonorensis | reverse complement strand
ATGATGAGCTTCTTGAAGCTGTATGGGTTCTCCGGAAGGAGGCTTGGTCCCATGTCTCTATCCACAATGGATGAGCACATAAGGGTGATCAAGCAGAAGATAAAAAGGGAGAGCTTGTGGACCTTCATTCATCATCAAGTCAAGCTCAACCTGAAGTTGAGGTAAAGGTTGAACCTACAGAGACAACACCACCTACACCTGAAGCTGCACAACAGCCAACTTCATCTTCTAACCCACAGTAGGGTTCTCCCCCTCTCCTTCTAAAACTGGAGAGAGAAGATCCCAACTGAGAGGGAATCCACTGAAGAACTGGTACTGAAGACCAACCTCTCAGTTAAAATCATCAAGGAGAAAAAGGATGGCTAGAAGAAGATCGTCAACTAAGAAGAAAGAAGAAAGGCATCCACCTCCCAACCTCAGGATAAGTCAGAACATCCTGAGGAAGTGCATGAAGAGACTCTCAACCAACTCCTATCATAGTAGAGCCTCTCTCTATTAGAAGACAAATCTGTCCTGGACATTTACTGAAGATCCAGACAGATGGTATTTCACTAGAGATCAAGGAGAACAACATGTCTACTTCATAAGTGACATACTTGAACTCCCTCTGTATGATCTCTATGACATGAGAAGGTACTTCATAAGTTTGAAGAATCTAGATCTGCTGATGAAGAAAGAGTTCTGAAGATCCTCATGTGGACTATCCCAGTCTGAAGAACCTCTCTATTTTGGTAGCATCAGCCTAGGGGGAGTTTGTAGGAACCTCTGAAGTTAAGAGGCTGATACAACCAAAGGATATCAAAACAACCAAGTCTTCCAACATGCAATTTAGAACAAAGAAGAACTAGCTTCGAAAGTTTTACACACTCAAGAGAAATGCTAAGTGTAAATATTCCGAACCCAAGTTCAGAAGAACTGCTGCAGAAGCTTTACACTTAACTTAGAAAATACTCTAAGTGTAAAGTCTTCTAAAGCCAAGACTCAAGTCTTCCGAAGGTAAAAGATGAAGTCTTCCGAAGCTCTCAAGACAAAGTCTTCCAAAGCTGTTTAAAGACAAGACTGATTTTCTTCTGAAGAGAGAAAAGATACCTTTTCCATCAACTTTATCATAAAACAACTTCCTGTCCACTGCATGCTCTGGTGGTTCACCAACTATCATCATTTGGTGAAACTTTCATGCTTTATGATAAAGTATATAAGGTCTTTGTCTGTAAGTTTCTGTTTTTGTTCCTTTTTGGCTTTTTGTAATAGGAAAGTCAGTGAGTTATGGCATGTTATAGTCACTACTCAAAAGGCAATCTGCCTTTTGACTTTAGGCTGATCTTGTTGTCTAGATTAGTCACTTCCAACTGTCTTTTTGCATATTGACGGTTGTAGATGTAGTATAAGTAGTCTTCGGTTCTTGTAGTAAAAATATACTTGTATAACACTTGTAATAGAACTAGAGAAGCAATATAAACTTCCTTGAAAATTTTATCTTGTGTTCTTGTTCTTACTTGTGTTTGTCTTATATCTTCAGTAAAAGTTCATAGTTCCCTATTTGAATTGTTAAGTGAACTTAAGATCCTCCTAAGTGTGTTAACTAATGCAAGCTTAAGTACCCTTTAACGGTCTTGCAAAGAAGTATCTAACATCATAAGATAATAGACATTTGTTCTTTGTGACTTATGTAGGGTGTACAATCAATTATAACTGAAAAATTTTAGCCTCTTTAACTTTATTAATAATTTTAGTTTTGATTTTGTTTGATAATAAGCTAATTAGTTCATTTTACATATTGTGTCCAAGATAATGATTATAAATTTCTTTACTTTTTATACGTCGGATATGTTCTTGCATTATTGGATCAAATTCTGCAATCATTTCAGTAGTACTTAAAATTACCATTGTTTTCTTGAAAAAGATTTTCGGTTGATCCACGAATGATACCCCATTTTTACCAATTTTTTACAATATAATAATTCTTACCAGCACATTTCTCTAGTGTTCTTTTATTTTATTTATTCGATCTTGTATATGTTTTCATAGTCTTATTTTTTACCAATCTTATCTCTAAATCCATCCTGTTCTCATATTGGTAATGTGTGCATTTCTTGTTTCATGTTTTTTTTAGATTTCTACTCATATTATTCCAATTGTTACTACTTCATTTGCTATAACTTACAACAAAAGCAAAACACTCTATCTAACTCTATAGAATAAATCAACTATTTTCTTTCATATTTTTCTCTATTCGGTAATGTTTGCATATAAAGAGAAGAAGTAAAGTTTCTTGAATATTTATCTTTTGAAAAATTATAATTATAAATTTTAACCGGGCCTTTTCTATAATTAGATCTCTTAAATTTACTAATATTTTCCATTGACTTGGATCAATAAAATTTGGAAGCTTATTATCTTGATTTGAAGTTTTATCACTATTAGTAGTTTTATCACTATTTGTATGTTCATCTAGGTTTCTAGGCTCATCTAAATTTATAGGTTCATCTAAATTTATTTGTTCATCAAAGTTAGTTGGTTCATCTAGGTTTTTAGGCTCATCTAGATTTATTGGTTCATTTAAATTTATATGTTCATTATTGTTGTCATCAAGATTTGTACTATTTGTAGGTGTGGTTGCTACAAACTTAAGTAGTGATCCTTTTATTAATTCATTAAAAGCTTCTTGTTGTCTGCTTTGCCTTTTTTGATGCACTGAAAGGGCACTTCCTAAATCGATTTGACATTATAATTTAATAAAACTATCAATTACCAAATACTAAATCAACTTAAATACCTAATCAAGGAAATGTTTTTGCCTAAAGGAACCTAAGACAACAAATTAAAGGCTCAAAAGTAAATTGAAGCTATTAGTATTTAGTAATCAAAGGCTCAAAAGTGAACAGAAACAATTAGGAATGAGCTATCAAAAATTAAAGCAATTAATCAGGTCGATTATCATTAATCAAGATTCAAGAATTATCAAGAATAATCTAACCATGAATGCTTTAATTGAGTAATGAACCAGAGGAAGAATCAGTTATCAATAATTCAACTTTCAATCTCAATCTCGCTTGCTGCCAAGTGTGAAGTGCCAAGCTCAATCTTAATCTCGCTTGCTGCCAATATTAATCGATCAGTTATCAAGAATGAAAATTCAATATTCAACTTCAAGACTCAAGAACACTGCTTGTTTAGTTGTTTGTGGGTTTACCGATGATATTTGTGTAGGTGTAGCCCAGCAGCCTGCAGGTCCGCATGCAGGTCCGCGTGTGGAGACGTGGAACAGCCGAACAGTCGACCGTCGAGTCTCGACAGCCGTGCAGGTCCGCGTGTGCAGCCTGCATGTCCGTTGGCCGTCGGCGTGCTGTTGCCGCTCCATCAACGATTGTGCAGTGAAGGCTGTGCGTCGAACGGTCGAATCAATTACTCATCTTGGAAGTTGGAACTTGGAAAGGCCGAAAATTTTGAGCAATGAGTCGGTGAGTCTTGAGTGGCTTATCAACAAGGGCCAGGGACTAGGGCAGAAATGATAGAATTCATATTGGGGCTGATGGCTGTTCTAACTCATGGCCAAATATAAAAAAATATTTTAAAAAATAGGGGCCCTTAGTTTTTGGAGGCCCAAGCCCAATGCACAACTTGATATGAGTATGGACTGGCTCTGTAAGTGTATAGTGTGAGACAACTTTTGTTTATTTGTGTTTCATACTTAAAACATGAGTTTGTTAGACATGTATTTAAATTAATTAAGAGCTTACAATTCTTTTTTTTCTTTGTTTGGTTATAGTTCAAATATTTTTATCCCTTGCACATTACAAAATTATATAATTTCTATTGTAAAGCCCTGTGTAATACACGGGACTATAACCTAGTGTATATATATATATATATATATATATATATATATATATATATATATATATATATATATATATATATATATATATAATCATTTAGATTGTGAAACAAAAAGTTAATATAGATGATTTGGTTAGGTGTTTTCCTTTCAAACTTAAAGTCTTATGTTTTAATCCAGTTCGTCTTAGTTATTTTTTGTTGTGTTTTTTCAACATGATCTGTCTCTGTTGGTTTAGCGACTTCAGCCGAACATTCATTGTATAAACTAATTTTATTAATAATCTCTTTGAAACTTTAGCATTTTTAACTAATCAAGTTTATTACACGAAATAAATTGAGACATTAAATAAAATGTGAAAATGAGTTTTGAATTTATTGTTAAAATATCTTGTTAAAGGTGTTTTAATTCTTTATAATTATATTTTAAAGATAAACAAATATTATTTCTTTTAATCTTGTATAATTTTAATCGTTTCAAAGTGACATTTTACGTACCCTACGATTCATATACATATGCAATAATAGATATCAACGTGTTTTAAAATTTTATAGAAATGTTTGTGTATTCAAAACTTGAGTTATCTTATTAGTTGTTTAGTTAATTACCTTATTGGTTGATTAGTTAATTACCTTATTAGTTGTCACTCTCAAGCATCAAATATGATAAAGGGCCCCAAATTTTTTATTCCCTTTGGGACTCCAAGACTTGAGACGCCCCTGCATCACATTGGTGCTTAGTGAGTGTGGGGCTGGCAACCTTTGTGAGTAGACTCACGAGCATAGGGGAAAAGTTGGTAGACAAATAACATAAAGGCCAATGATTAACATAAGTAGTTGAGGTGCAATACTCAAAATTTTATTAAAATATAGAAAGGTTTTGGCTTTGAGTCTCACCCATGACATAAAAAATTTCAAGTTAGGTCATTAAGTTTTCTCGCCGACTCACGTGGTTTTCTTCTAAGGGTGGTTTCACAGGACCGATGGGTACGAACTAATTTACAAGTTTCCTTTCGAGGATATGCTAGTCTAGTGTCCCAAAGTTCCGTACACGAATATTGAAGATAATCGGGTAGGCAAGTGGTCTCTTAGTAATCTAAATAAACATTTAAAGAAAATGACAAATGAATTGAAGAAGCCAATTGAGATGCTTTCGCATGTCAGCTTCTTTTTTAATCTATTTTTTCATAAAAAAATAGTCTCATCACTAAATCATTACACATATTTATTGATGAGGGATGAAATCACAATTGTCTTTGTGACATCAATTTTTACTCACACTAATTAAACTATGACACAGCCTATAGGCAAGGGCAGAGGTACATTTAATATAATGACATCAAGTAAAACCAATAAGTTTCAAAGTATAAAACGTAGGGTATGATTTTTAGAGTGGTAAACCCATAATTTTAATTTTCATGATACATTAACAATTATTTCTTTGCTCTAGTGGTATATCATCACAACGTAGACATTCCCTTGCCTACAAAAGACTTGGTTTGACTCTCTGATTAAGTACTTTATATTATTTTTGTTTATTTTTTAGCCTTTTTATTTTGTTTCAAATTCCTAAATTCTCAATCAGGAGGCTTTTCATTGTCTTTTTCTACATATTTCCATGTAACATCCGACCTCCCATATCATAAATATTATTTTTCGCTCACGAGAATGTTAGATATTTTAGTGTAATTGGATTGACTAATGACCGATATGATCATAATATCCATCAACAAGTTAGGATTTGTGGAGTGCACGCTTGTTTGAGTGTATTATGATCTTCGAAATTAAAAACTTTCTTAGGGGCGAAGCCCCTAAGCAATGAAGGTTCCAACGGGGCAACGCCCCCTTGGCGGAGGTCCGGGGCAGCGCCCCGGGAGCGGGGTCCAAGGGGCGGCAGCCCCTGGCGGGGTCCAAGGGGCAGAGCCCCTGGCTGGGGTCGAGCTGATAACATTGTTTTATCAAAAATGCATTAAAATTGAATTTCCCAAAATTTCACATGTGAAATTAGAGGGTTAAAAGTGTAAAATTTTAATATGAAAACTGCCTCCGGCAATTTCATCCCTTCTCTGCAAATGCGAATTTCGAATCAATTGATGGTCACTCTCGTTTTTATTAGTTCACGAATTTCTCACACTTAGATCCATACTTGTTCTTCGAATTGAGTTTTATCCGATTGACAATTTGGAGTGAACCCAAAGAGTTTCAATCTGATAGCGTTTCGCGACTCTCAATTTATCATGGTATTTATCAACAGAGAAGCTTACGGATTTGTTTTTGGTTGCCCGGGTGAAACTTCCGAGAGTGGTCACTCATCCCTAGATTGCGATCACCCAAACAAGCTTAACTGTGGAGTTTTTTTTTTATCCATAGCCAATACGCCTAAAACAAGTTGATGATTTTTGAGCCAATACCATACTTATGAACCCAACATCTCTCCTATCCATGGCCAATGTGTGATTTACGTAAGGTGTCACAATCACCCCCCTTTTGGACTTATTTTCCTCGATGAGCCTGGGGACTCACCATCCTCGGTGAGGTTTGCCTCACCATCCCAAGCGTCACATGAGTGGCCTTAGTACCATTTGTACCACCCTATCCCTATTGTCTGCTTTGCCCACGAGAAGTTTACGGATTTACTTTTGGTTGTCCGGATGAAAACTTTCAACGGATGTGACCCATTACTAGATTGCTATCACCCAAGCAAGCTTAATTATGGAATTATCATCTCATTCACAACCAATACACCTAATATGTATTGGTAATATTAAAAGCCAAACATTGCTTATAAACCCATCATCTATTCTGTTCACAGTAAATATAAGATTTATCTAAAGTGTCATATTTTATTTTCAAATGATTAAAGGCTAAATCTACTTTTTAACGGTAAATTTATCAACGTTGGAACTTCATATTAATTTACAGAGCCTGTAACTATGTGCCAGTCTCCTTTAGCTTTCCATCTCACATGTCCAGTGCTATTGAGGTTAGGGAGATATTCCTTTCAAATTTTGTTTTTTTGTTACTTCAATAATATAATTATACGTAAAACTTCATGATATTTTAAAAATGTCTGACATTTGATGGCATAAGGTAGAGAAAGAGACGCTGCTCTAAAAAAGCTAACAAATCCACTTGTTATTTAAAAAAATGTCTGACATTTGATGGCATAAGAATTACTCCTATATTAATGCAAGTGTAATTAAACAGTTAAAATAATAATATTGAAATAATAATAATGATAATATATTTATTTATGGAATTATATAATAATAATATTTAAATAATAATATATTAATTTGTTTATTGAATTATATTTGTTTGTTGAAATCAAATCTGATCGATTAGTTTTAACGTATCACTCTAATTCTCTTAAATTTTTAAAATTTTGAGTTTACCTTAATACAATTTTTACCTAAAAGAAACTAATTTCTTATGTTCGTAAGTTTAGGTACAAGTCGGATCAAATTGTTTTTGTGCATACTTTTATATACTTCTTGAGATTATCTACATTTCGATGTCCATTTACGTTTTGATATAAATTTTATTAAAAAAATGAGTCGGGTCAATTATAGAACGTTTTCTACTTTACGATTCAACGTAAATTTAGTTCGGAAACGAGTCGGACGATTCTAATATATGTATTTCTTATGTACGTTTTGACATGGTCTGCGTTTTAACATTGTTTTGTTTGGAAACAAAAGCTGGTCAAGTATAATACGTTTTCGTTCAACTGTATAAATTTAAGTTATTGAACTGTTCGACATGAATTTAGTTCGAATACAAGTCGGGTCGATGGTTAGTCTATACTTTATTACGTCGCGTACGATTACGCCGCCACGCGCGTACGGTGAAAAACTAGTTTATGTTTAATTAAACGAGATTACCTTGTACCACCCACTGACCATTATAATTGACTCAAAACAAGGCTGACTACCTAGTGTAAAATAAACACATGTATGATCATCAAATGTAAATTATGTAAAACAATACATTTTTAAATATAGTAATAACTAGGTTAAATTTTTGTGTATTACAAATGCTGAATTATGAATATATATATATATATATATATATATATATATATATATATATATATATATATATATATATATATAAATATCTTATATGTTAATAAATTATTATTTTATTTTTAAGGACCACAGATAGCAAATTACTTAATTTTATTAGATTTTATTAAATAACATGTCATCAAATCCTATATTATTGATTGAAGAAAAAATTAGAAGAAATATTTTGTTTTATTCGGTTAATATTAATCAAAATTTTATATAATAACGAAAATTAAATTTATAATGATATTAAATTATTAGAAATAATTTAGTATTCTAAAATAATGATTACGATATTTAGGAGATAAAAAAATAATGAAGAGGCTTTAGAATTACGATATGCATCCCTTAGAATTTTTATTTATTAAGTAGTGTATATAATAGATTATATGTATGTGTGCGTGTCACATTTGGCATAAGAAATTGTTTTAATAAAATATAAAAAACACTTATATAGCAACGATTCATAATATTTAAAAAAAGAAGCAAAAAAGAAAATTAACACCTATAAATTTATGAATTAAAATGAATTAGTTAAATTTAATTATAAATAATATATTTGAAGAATGAAATTATTTATCATTCAAAATTTATCAATCATTTAATGTTTAAAATATAAAATTATTAGAAAAATCAAAACATTTAGAAGGTATTTAATCAATTTAGGAGTTTAAAATATATGAATTAAAACAAATAAAATGAAACTATTTACGCGGGAAAACAAAAATCTAGATGCTCTAAAATGATGACATGTATGCAGCACTGAAAATCTTTGTTTATTATAACTAGTATTATGCTGGCCGCGCGTTGCTGCGTCATCATATGTGGTATGATAAAATATAGACTAACAATCAAACCGACTTGTCTTTAGACCAAATTTATGTCGAATCGTAGAGTAAATACAATTTATACCATCGAACGAAAACGTATTATACTTGATTCGCCTCTTGTTCAAAACAAAACTATGTCGAAATGTAGATCAACTCAACGTACATAAAAAAACCACATGAATTACAATAGTAATGATCCGTTTCCGAAATAAATTTACATTGAAACGTAGAGCAACTCAGATTTATACCGTCGAATGAAATGCACATAAAATACGAAAGTAAAAGATTATTTTTTTTAAGTAAAAATTATACTGGGTAAGCCTGAAATTTTAAAAACTTAAGGGATCAAAGTGACGTGTCAAAATTGACTAGTTTATTTGAATTCAATAAACATCAAATAGATAAATATAATTCAATGAAAATATTATAATTACTTAATTATATTAATAAACAACTATGATTATTATTTAATTACTATTTGTGAACAAATATTATTATTTAAATATTATTAATAAACAAATATAATTATTATTTATCATATTATTACTGTTCAATAGTAAGTCAATTAATATAGAAAAATAAATTTACATTGAAATGTAGAATAAATCAGATTTATATCATCGAATGAAATGCACACAAATACGAAAGTAAAAGATTAGTGTTTTAAGTAAAAATTGTACTGGGTAAACCTGAAATTTTAAAAACTTGAGGGATCAAAAGATTGACTAGTTTATTTGAATTCAATAAACATGAAATAGATAAATATAAATTCAATAAAAATATTATAATTACTTAATTATTATTAATAAACAATTATTATTATTATTATTTAATTACTATTAGTAAAAAAATATTATTATTTAAATATTATTAATAAACAAATATAATTATTATTTAAACAATCTTATTAATGTTCAATAGTAAGTCAATTAATATAGATGTAATTTATAGATTAATAGATTATAGACTACAAATTATTGATATTTGATAACATTGTAAAATATTAAAAAATAAAATATGAAATAATTTGTCAAATAATTGTGTGATAATAATTTGTAAAATATGAAAAATTAAAAAAGGAGGGATGTAAGTGTGACTCGATGAAGGCTGCAAGAGCTAAATGTTTTTGTTGACTTTCGTTTACCTCATTCATGGAAGTGGTTAGGTTTGTCCATCAGCTAATGACTTTTAAAAGAGTAGATTGAAATCGAAACGGTCACTAGATTCGTATTCGCCTTTCACGAATCAGTAGGAACTGTATTACTCATATACAAATCTTGCTTATTCTCTGACATCTAATGATAAGCCTGTTGCCCGGGATCTATTACAACCTAAGGATCATTTAATCATGGATTTTGGTTAAACAAGAGAAGGGTCATGCACAAATGTGCATGAAACCTGTGAAGACAAGAGGGAGGGAATACACACAAAACACACAAATATATTTCCCACACACAATACAAATGAGTTCAGTAGGGTACTTATACTAACATACTTTGATGGTTTTAAACCATAATGTTAATGGAATCGCGGAATTAAGAACAAAGATACACAAGATCAAAAGGATTATTACTCTGCTAACGTAATGGTTACAAGAGAAAAAGTGTCCTCAAAATTACCCAAAGACCCATATAATATACTACTAATCCTCTACAAGAAGAAGGTAACTAACTTCTAACAACCTTACATCACAATATGACACTTAGCACCCTTACACTATGAACATTACAACTTTAACCCTCCAACTATGAGAAACTAGACAAGTCAGACAATATGTCAACAAGGACTTAGACATATAAACTGACAAACCCAAATAACTCCAAAGAAACAATACATTGCATTATCACTTCATAACAATCTCCACCATGATAAGCAATGACTACAACAAAATAAGAAAACTATGTAATGTGTAGTAGACTCAAACACTGCTCAAACTTTGCACTAGGCAAAGACTTGGTCAGCATATCTTCTGCATTCTACCTTGTATCCACATACTCAACTTTGACAGATTTAGAACATAACACCTCTCTAACCCAGTGTAGCTTCACACTAATATGCTTAGACCTTTCATGAAAGACTTGATGCTTAGACAATTGAATAGCTCCCATGTTGTCACAATGAACCACAACATCAATATCACACAAACCTATTTCAGTTACAAAACCTTTCAACGAAAATGCTTCTTTAATTGCTTCAGTTAAGGCAATATACTTAGCCTCAGTAGTAGACAGAGCTACTACATGCTGCAAACTTGCTTTCCAACTGACTGTACCACCAAGTACTTTAAACAAATATCCTGTAATTGATCTGCCTTTATCAACATCTTTGGCAACCCCTTTTTATGACATACTCTTGTTTTGAGTACATGCCAAACCCTAGCCCCACTTCCCTAGTGCTATTTAGATATCTTAAAATCCATTTAACACCTTCCCAGTGTTGCTTTCATGGATTACTAAGAAATCTACTTATCGCACTGACTGCATAGTTGATGTCAGGTCTGGTACATACCATCAAAGACATGAGGCTACCAACAGCATTGGCATAAGGAATATTCATCATAGCCTGACTCTCCTCATTAGTCCTAAGGGAATCCATGCTGGACAATTTAAAATGCAAACCCAAAGGAGCAATTACAGCTTTACTTTTATTCATGAAGAAACTCCTTAAAACCTTCAATAAATAGGATGTATGTGATAACCTTATAACTCCAAACAGTCTATATCTAGTTATTTCTATGCCAAGAATCTTCTTAGCCTCCCCTAACTGGTTCATATCAAATTCAGACATTAGCATTGACTTGGTCTCTTCAATCTGATGCTTGTCTTTACATGCAATAAGCATATCATCTACATATAGTAGAAGATAAACAAAGTTCCCATTGCAATATTCCTTAATATCACACTCACTTCAGTAAAAACCATGAGAGATCATACACCCATCAAACCTTAAATACCATTGCCTGGGTGACTGTTTAAGCCCATATAGAGATCTTTTGACTAAACACACCTATCGATTTACTTTCAACTTCAAACCCTGAGGGTTGTCTCATATAAATCTCCTCAAGACTGCCATACAAGAATGCAGTCTTAACATCCAATTGTTCCAGTTCCATATTATGTGTTGCAGCCATAGCCAACATAATCCTAATGGAAGAGTGCTTAACAAATGGAGAAAATATTTCATTATAGTCTATCCTAGTTCTTTGAGTAAAACATTTTACAACTAGCCTTGCCTTGTACCTTGGCCCTTCTCCTAGCATGCCCTCTTTAATCTTAAACAGCCACTTGCAATCAACCAACTTATGATTTTTAGGTCTATCAACCAAAACCCAAGTTTGGTTCTTTATTAATGATTTCATCTTATCCATTATTGCCTCTTGCCATTTGTCTTTATAAGGTGACAACATCACATCCTCGTATGTCACAGGTTCACAGGAACTCTCCTTCTCTGCAACACTAAATACATATGCAGATAGGTCATCTTGGTACCTTGCAGGCTGCATAATTTATCGCCTGGGTCTGTTTGCATTAATGTTAGGATGGGCCGGGTGTGGTTGATCAGCTGATCCTTGTGAGCTTTCAAGCTGATCAAAACTACATCCAGTACTTTGTAATTAATTATCTGGGAACTCCACCTCAACTTGAACACCCTTGCTTAGGCCTTTTTCAGCAACAGCCCAACAAGAACATCCTTGTACATAACACTCTCATCAAAGGTCATATTTCTGCTAACAATAACTCTAGGACCATTATTGTCTAATCTCCAAAGCATATACCCTTTAACACCATCAGGTTAGCCAATAATTATACACTTATGTGCTCTTCGTTCTAGTTTCCCCTGACTAACATGAGAATAGGCTAAACACCTAAATACCCTGAGGTTTTCATAGTTTGTAGGAGACCCTGACAATCTTTCCATTGGCACCATCATCTCAATTGCTAAGGATGGAGTTCTATTTACAGTATATACTGCTGTCTTCAAAGCCTCAGCCTAGAAGCTTTGTATTAAACCTGCACCTATTGACTCTCTCTAGAAGTGTTCTGTTCATGCATTCCACCAACCTATTTTGCTGTGGGGTACCAGGCGCTGTCAAGTTCCTATCTGTTCCATATGATCTACATAAGTTATTAAACTCATCATTACAAAATTCTAACCCATTTTCTGTCCTTAACTTCTTTATCTTCCTATCCGTCTAGTTTTCAACTAACACCTTCCATTCCTTGAATTTACCAAATGCTTCAAGCTTATGCTTTAGTATGAAAACCCACACATGCCTTGAGTAATCATCAATTATTGATAGAAAGTAAGAGGCTTCACCAAGTGATAGATTCTCTGTTGGTCCCCACAGGTCTACATGTATATAATCAAGTACACCCCTAGTTCTATGTATGCCTTTTGCAAACTTAACTCTTTTTGCCTTTCCCATAATGCAGTTCTCACAGGTGCCAAATTCACAACTACTGAGGTTACTTATCACACCTTGTTTCTTTAACTCATGCAACCCTTAGTGACTTACATGACCTAGTCTCCTGTGCCATAAGATAGCATTTTGACTTTCTACTACGTTAACCACTAAGACAGGTTCAACTACCACTTGTCCATCCAAGGTATACATGTTATTCCCTCTCCTAGTCCTTGATAAAACTATTAGGTACCCCTTTACAACTTTGGGTTTACTATCTCTAAGACTTACATGGTATCCCTTGCTTTCAAATACACCTAGGGATATCATATTCCTTTTTAACTCAGGAATATATCTAACACCATGTAGGTCAACTATGGTCTTATTATCTAACTTGACAGATATAACACCAATGCTTTTAACAGAACAAGGCCTATCATCACCCAAGTGGACCATACCATGGTCCTTCAATACCAATTCATTAAGAATTCCTTATTTGTAGTTATGTGATAACAGCACCCTGAGTCTAAGATCCATACATGATTAGATTCTGCATTAGACACCATGGGTACATCAGCACTCTCATAACCACCTCCAGAATCATCTTGAGAATAGCTATTTTGCTTCTTGAATATAGCATACTCTGCCCTTTTTTCTCTTCCATTCCAGACACTCTCTTTTAAGGTATTTGTCTGAACTGCACACGAAACATCTGAGTTTCCCCCTGGACTTAGACCTTGATCTGACAAGTTTATTCTTAGTGAATCTATGTTTAGATATACCCCTAACCACCAGGCCTTCTGAGCCTTCTTCTTTCACATCACCTCTTTTGTGCAATTCTTTTGAGTTCATAGTCGAGACCATCTCTTCCATTAACAAGCTTTCCGTTCCGAACATCAAGGTATCTATAAAATGCTCATAAGAAGCAGGTAGTGATGATAGGAAGATAATAACTCTATCTTCATTATTTATCTCTACCTCAATGTTCTTAAGATCTAACAGAATATTATTGAACTCATCAATGTGGTCTTCAAGTGACTTACCAACAGACATGTGGAACATATACAACCTCTTCTTCAAAACAGGAGGTTGGCCAGTGATTTCATCATGTATAGTCCTTCCAACTTCGTCCACACTCCTGCTACTGTTGTTTCTTTAGAAACTTCTCTAAGAACCCTATCTCCAAGGCTCAGAATGATCACACTATGTGCCTTCTACATTACTTCCTTCTTCTCTTTGTCAGACATCGTCACCGGTAGGTCGTTTTCCCCTTTCAACGCGTCAACCACTCCTTGATGAACCAATATCGCCTTTATCTCGATGTCAAACTTGGCTGAGTTCAAAATCCTTCAATCTCAGTTGAATTGAATCAAAATTACCTTCTTTTTAATCGAGTCGTAGCTCTGATACCAATTGTTAATAAAATCGCGGAATTAAGAACAAAGATACACAAGATCAAAAGGATTATTACTCTGCTATCGTAATGGTTACAAGATAAAAAGTGTCCTCAAAATTACCCAAAGACCCATATCATATACTACTAATCCTCTACAAGAAAAAGGTAACTAACTTCTAATGACCTTACATCACAATATGACACTTAGCACCCTTACACTATGAACATTACAACTTTAACCCTCCAACTATGAGAAACTAGACAAGTCAGACAATATGTCAACAAGGACTAGACACCTAAACTGACAAACCCAAATAACTACAAAGAAACAATACATTGCATCGTCACTTCATAACACATAATTTTAACTAACAAACCGACATAACCTAACATCCAAGTTTGACTTTTACTTTGACACTAATTTCTTGATTATTAATAGTCCAATAGAGCCGACACACACTTGTGCCACATAGGTGAGATCCGTGACCTTGATTTACGGAGTACCAACAAATCAACGCTAACAAATTCATACACATAAACTATCAAAGTTTTAAAAATAAACCCATTTAAAAAAACAAAACGATAGAGTTATTTCCAAAGTTTAGGCATGAAGCGAGGGTCACGATTGGTAACAATGTCGGCTATAATACCATGTAAACAAATGAATTCTTAAATGAAAGTGACAGCAACAGTGGATCATTTAAATGAAGACGATAATCCAACAAAATCGTAATATTAAGAAACACGGTCCACAATCAACATAATAACTGTTTTTCCTTGAGATAGGGAAGAACAATGAGGTCCATGGTGTTTCCTTCATAGAAGAGTTGTGTCACAACCCACCGGACGGGGTCCGGCCGTGACTAACTAATATCAACACAATGCAGCGGAAGAGTAAACGTAATCCATTAAATTGTCATACAGTCATCCACATTAATTAATTCTAAAGCTCGTCAAGTGTTTTCTAATCCCAATTACATCAATATAATTTAATTGTCCCAAATGATATTATATAGAAATAGGGTGGTGGCTAATCTCCAAAAATCAAGTTTAGTCAACTCCTAGCCATGATCACTCGGCCAATTCATTCTTCTCCTGAAATACACACCCAAAATACGTTAACATAATATTGGTGAGCTTATGAGTTTATGAAATGAGTCTTAACATATTTCATAAAATATGTTAACAATAATCATGATGCACAAGAGAAAGTATCACAATCAAACCTGGACCCGGGTGATCCTCCTGAGTGCTAAAACATCCCCTAACCCATACCCCTTATTGTTATGGGCTCAAATGTGCCCTGCTAAGCACATATAATCTGCATTAATTTGTGACACAATGATTTTTGAATCTCAATGGGGGGTTTCCCTGTCCATAGAGCCCATTGTGTGCTGGGGATTCCCAAATAGTACTATCCACAAATCACGGGGCTCCCAATGGAGTTAATGATTGTGCTCACATTCGAAGACAAGAGCAGGTAGTGTTGCACCATAGTATCATAATAACCAGCGAGTATGTATTTCACCCCAAAAGTTGTAAAGTAAAAAGGGGTCATGAAACTCACCTTAGCTTGTCCTTGATGTGGGCGTTCGTGGTTTAGGGAGCTACCGACCGGCAAGGTTCCTAAGTTCATTTTTATAGATGTCAGTTCCATTTCAATCAGTTGAGTAAGTCTAACCCCTCTAGTTCAGGTTTACCTTACGCGATTAGGCGGTTTACATTATATATGCGTAATTTGGTTCAACCTTTGGAATTTAAAGTTTTTGGTTTGAAAGTTGGGTATGTTTGAGTTATTAAATATTAATATCAGATTATACATTTTTCCAGAACTGTGATTTGATCCCAAAACAGTGAAGTTTAAATTGTTGACAAGATTGGTCCCTCAACTTTGCTATATTGGCGGTTTTTAACCCTTATGTTTGGAATTTGGCACTTGAATTGTTTACTATGTGTTTTATGGTTTCAAGTGGGGTAAGATACTGTAGTAATTTAGTTTTTATATCATTTAGGTCTTCGTAACTCTTTTTATCCTTTTTCTTGCTAGTGCGGTGTTAGATTTCCATAAATTAGTGTTATCTTCGTATTAATTCCTAGAAAACTCTATAATTGATAATATTTGATTTGTAACTTGATTTTATAATTATTAGAACATTATCTACTGTATTTTTGAGTCTTAGGTTGTTTTATGTCGGTTTTGGTTTCTTAACGTTCGGGGCTCAGTTTTTAACGGGTTCCTAGGTTCGGGTCAACTTTTGGTCCATTTTAGTTTTATAGTATTTTAATATACTGAGAGTAGGTTTTTGAATCTGGAGATTTCAGGCTTTTAGCTTAGAAGCATGTTTTTATGATTTTTTATTATTTTAACATGAATAACCCCTACATTTTTTTTTGCTAAGCAAACTAGCTCTATAAATCATGAAATTTGATTTATAAGTATTATTTATAATTATAAGCCTACTAAAATTTTGTAAATTAGGAATTTATGTATAGTTGGTAATTTCGTTACATTAACCGTTTAGTTTCGTTAAGTGTTCGTTAAGTCCCGGTTTCGGATTTCTAAGCGTTTTAATCTGATTTTTCTCTTTTCACTTATTTTTTATAACATAAATAACTCCTACGTAACCCCATATTTCCAGTAAGTTATGCCAAACATATTTTTATATTTTTATGAAAACCTGATTTTCGTGTGTGTTATATTTATTAAAACCATTCTTTTCGAAGATTTTACATTATTTTATTACTGGAAATTATGGTATTATATGTGTTTATGATGTTGGTGGTGACACGGGTTCGTGTCACCAACGAGATGATACGTGATATATCAAGTGTTTTCGGGTAGCAACGGTTACCTTGTTTTGTGAGGTAGATGTGGTGGATGCGGGGGCTGCCAAAGAAGCTTACGAAGATGAGAGTAGGCTGTTTGAAACGGCAGGTTAGTTCAGGTTGCAAGTTCAACGGAAATGGAGATGTGAAAAAGAAGATACGTGGGTGTGTGCGTGTGTTCAAGGGATGTTTACCTTAGGGTGTTGGAGCTCGGGTGCAGTCTGCTTTCTGGCTTTGAAAGGTTGGAATTTGCTGCTGAAAGAGGGCAGAGAGTGAGAAGCAGAGGAGTGTTTAAAGTGTTGGTAGTATAGAGAAAGATTGCTATTTATAGTGGGGGTGGTGGTGTTGTAGTGATTCTGCCGAGGTGTTGGGAAGGGCGTTGGGTCCCACTTTCTTAATTGCAGGATTCTTTCTTGGTTAAGGGGAGATTTTGGTTAGTGGAACAAGTTAGCATAGGTTAAGAAGCTAAGCTATGCATTAAGTGGTTTGGGGGGTGATTGGACAAATTAACTTTCTTCTAGAACATATTTACACAGGGGTGTGTGAGTTTTTCTATGCATGTATGTGTTTTATAATTGTGGTAAATTTTTTATTACTTATTATTCACTGCATGATTGTTTTTAAATTTTTATTTATATGTGTAAGCATTATGTTGGTTTTTATTAATTAGCTGATGTTGTTATTGTTATTATTATCATCGTAACAGTTTATATAAATTATGACTTGCGAATGATTTTATATTTTTAGTTTGTGGTTCAACAAATTGTAGGATTATATTTATTGTCATGCATTTAGGGTTTATAGATTTTCTTCGAATGAGATTTTGTATTTGGTTGGATTTGAATTCTATTTTTAGAATTTCAAATGAGCCTAAGTGTTACAGCGCATGACCTTTTTCGCTTAGGAAGATTTTGGCTTCGGAAGATTTTTGACTTTGGAAGGTTTTTGGCTTCGGAAGATTTTTGGCTTCGGAAGATTTTTGGCTTCGGAAGATTTTTTTGGCTTCGGAAGATTTTTGGCTTAGGAAGATTTTGGCTTTGGAAGATTTTTGGCTTTGGAAGGTTTTTGGCTCTGGAAGATTTTTGGCTTCGGAAGATTTTTTTGGCTTCGGAAGAGTTTTGGCTTAGGAAGATTTTGGCTTTGGAAGGTTTTTGGCTTAGGAAGATTTTTGGCTTAGGAAGATTTTTGCTTTGGAAGATTTTTGGCTTAGGAAGATTTTGGCTTTGGAAGATTTTTCCACATCAGATTAGTGAACAAATGTGGATGACTAAAAGACTTAGGATTATTTATGTAGTTTTTGTTTATTAGACTTTTCGCACATAGTTCTACTAGGTCATCGGGCCTAAAGCCCATTAGTGTCGGTAGTTCACGAACAGTTTCATCACATGGCCCAATGGCCCATTAGGGTCTCCTGGGCCAAGCCCACTTGACACTGTGGTTCAACGAGCAGTTTAAAGTTTGTTGGGTCTAAGCCCATTGTGGTGTGTGTATCCATGTCTAGGAGTTTTGATCTCGTTGGGCCCATCACATGGGCTTCGGTGATCATTGTGTTGCCCGTTATGGTTTCTCTAAAAAAATTTTCTCGGCCCAAAAATCATGGTTGTCATTTCCTCCCCTACTTATAGAAATCTCATCCTCGAAAATTGCTTAAGGCTAGTTTATTAAGCTCTATTCTAATTCTAGAGATGCAATAGGGTTGGTTAATCATCATGGTTCATACAATGTAATGTTTTTGTTACTAAAATAGATGTATAATATAATAAGCCAATTTAGTGTGATGTCAGGTCGGGGGTTTTACCGACTCTTTCTTGTATTCCATTGCTAGGGGTTTCAGGTTCGAAGAGATGCGGGTACTTCTTTTTAATTTCGCTTTCCGATTCTCAAGTGAACTAAGGACCTCGTCGTGAGTTCCATTTGACCTTCACAATCGGAATCTTACTACGTCTAAGTTTCTTTTCCTGTCGTCATTATTTCGAGTAATTCTTCAACTAATTGGAGCTTGTCGTTAATTTGCACTTCCGTGTATGGTACTATCAGGTTTTCATCGGATGTGGAATGTGTTATGTATCCCGCTTAATTCCTCAGGTAATTCTAACCTATAGGCAACGGGTCCGATTCTCTTAAGAATCTTGAAGGGTCCAATGTACCTCGGGCTCAATTTTCCACGCTTCCAAATCTGATTAACCCTTTCCATGGTGACACCTTCAGCATCACCCGGTCAGCTACTTGAAATTCTAAGGGTTTTCGCCTGTTATCAGCATAACTCTTTTGTCGATCTTTCGCTGCAGCTATACATTCTCGTATTTGGTGAATCTTATCGGTTGTTTCTTGCACTATTTCTGGACCGGTTAACTGGCTTTCTCCTACCTCAGCCCAACAAATCGGTGACCTACACTTACGCCCATAAAGTGCTTCAAAGGGTGCAGCTCCTATGCTGGTGTGGTAGCTGTTATTATAAGAAAATTCAGCTAGTGGCAGGTGGGTGTCCCAATTTCCACCAAAGTCTAGCACGCAAGCCCTCAACCTGTCTTCAAGGGTATGGATTGTCCTTTTGCTCTGACCATCGGTTTGAGGGTGGTAGGCTGTACTTAAGTCGATGCGTGTTCCTAGCGCCCGTTGAAATGCTTGCCAGAATCGGGAGGTAAATCGACTATCTCGGTCCGAGATAAATGACAAGGGCACTCCGTGTTGGGACACTATTTCATTGACATATATCTTAGCCAGCCTTTCCATTTCGTAGTCTTCCCTAATTGCCAGGAAGTGTGCCGAGGTGATCAGTTGGTCCACTATTACCCATATAGCGTCGTGCCCTCTCAGGGTTCGGGGAAGTTTTGTGACAAAATCCATTATGATTCTTTCCTATTTCCATTCTAGTATTTCTAGTTGTTGGAGTAATCCGGATGGCTTTTGGTATTCTTCCTTTACCTTGGCACATGTCAAGCATTTTCCCACATAGGTGGCTATTTCTCTTTTCATACCAGGCCACCAATAGTTTATTCTTAGATTCTTATACATCTTGTTATTCCTAGGGTGAATGGAATACTTTGATTTGTGAGCTTCATCTAAAGTGATGTCTCTTAGTCCTCCTAGCATCGGGATCCACGCCCTTCCATTCAACCTCATTATTCTGTCTTCTGAGATGCTTAGTTGTTTCTCCATCCCCTTTAATCCTTCTTTTTCACAGTTTTCCTCATTCATAGCCTCTTTTTGGTTTCTTTGTATTTGGTCTTTCAAATTGATTTGTGCCTTCATTCGTAAGGCACGGACCCTAAGCGGTTTAGCCCTTTCCTTTCTACTTAAGGCATTGGCTACTACATATGCCTTTTTGGCGTGGTATCGGATTTCATAATCATAGTCGTTCAGCAATTCCACCCATCTTCTTTGTCACATGTTTAACATCTTTTGATTAAAAATGTGTTGTAGGCTTTTGTGATCGGTGAAGACCACGCACTTCGTGCCATACAGGTAGTGCCTTCAAATTTTTAGCGCAAATACTACAGCTCCTAATTCCAAGTCTTGTGTGGTGTAGTTTTGCTCATGCACCTTTAATTGTCGTGAAGCATATGCTATCACCTTTCCTCTTTGCATCAGGACACACCCTAAACCGTGGTGTGAGGCATCACAATATACTGTGAAATCGTCGTTCCCCTCGGGTAGGGACAGGATCGGTGCACTACATAGTTTCTGCTTTAGGGTTTCAAAGGCTTCTTGTTGCTTTGGTTCCCATTTGAATATAGTGTTTTTCTGGGTTAGGTACGTCAATGGCTTGGCAATTCTCGAGAAGTTTTCTATGAATCTTCGGTAGTAATCGGCCAACCCTAGAAATTGTCGTACCTCGGTAGGGGTCTTAGGTGGCTGCCACCTCTTAATGGCCTCAATCTTGGAGGGATCAACTTGAATTCCTTTCTCGCTTACTATGTGACCCAGAAACTGCACTTCTCGCATCCAGAACTCACACTTTGAGAACTTGGCGTATAGCCGCTCAGTTCGCAGTAACTCTAAAATCAATCTTAAATGTTGTTGGTGTTCTGCCTCGATCTTGGAGTATATCAGTATATCTTCTATAAATACTATCACGAATTTGTCCAAGTGTGGCTTGCATACCCTATTCATGAGGTCCATGAATACTGCCGGTGCATTAGTTAAACCGAAAGGCATCACTAAGAATTCATAGTGCCCCGTACCTAGTTCTAAATGCGGTTTTTGGTACGTCATCCTCCTTGATTCATAATTGATGATACCCTGAACTCAGGTCTATCTTGGAGTAATATCGTGATCCTTGGAGCTGATCAAATAAGCCATCAATCCTCGGGAGTGGGTATCGGTTTTTGATTGTGACTTTGTTTAGCTCTCGATAGTTAATGCATATTCTTAGGGTTCCATCTTTCTTTTTGACAAACAGGACTGGAGCTCCCCATGGTGAGAAGTTTGGCCTGATGAACCCTTTGTCCATAAGTTCTTGCAGTTGCGTCATCAAATCTTGCTTCTTCGACAGGGCTAGTCTATAGGGTGATTTGGCTACCAGAGCTGCTCCCGGTATCAGGTCGATGCGAAACTCAACCTGCCAGTGTGGAGGGAGTCCTGGTAATTCATCGGGAAATACGTCCACGAACTCCAACACTATAGGGACGTCCTCGAGCCGTTTTTCCTCTTTGGTAGACATTACATAGGCCAAGTATGCAATCAACCCTTTCCGTAGACACGTATTGGCCTTTATGCACGAAATGGTGTTCATGTCTCGTCTTGGTCTCTCACCATATATCATGAGAGTTTCTCCTTTAGGTAAGGGAATTTTACCAGTTTCTTGTCGCATATAATTTCAGCCCTATTTTTCGCCAACCAATCCATTCCCACTACTATGTCAAATCCACCTAGTTCTACTGGTATTAAGTATATATGGAATTCATGCTCGTCCAGTTCTATCGTGCACCCAACGATTGACTCATCAGCTTTAACTAACGTTTCGTTAGCTAGTTCTACGGTATATGTGTCGGCTAGCCTAAAGGAGCTTAATTCAATTCTTGGTCTAAAGCTTGTAGAAACAAAGCTTCTATTAGCCCTGGTGTCAAATAGTAAATAAGCATAATGATTGTTTACTAGGAACGTACCGGTCACAACTTCGGGCTCCTCCCTAGCAACTTCTGCATTCATCACGAATGCTCTCCCCTTGGGGCGTCCTACCGCTGGTTTCTTGGCCTTTAGCTTGGGGCAATCAGGGCGAATATGCCTAGTTTCACCACACTCATGGCATCTCACAGACCCTGTGGTTTCAGACTTGCATTCCCTTACAAAATGACCTGGTTTGTTGCACTTGTAGCACACGGTGGTCTTGCCCTCTTTGACTTGTGGTTTAACAGCCATCCTCACCTTACACGGTCCTAGGTGATGGAGTCCACACTTTCCACAAAATGGTTGCCTTCCTAAATAGGGTTTCTACCCTTCCTGTTGTCGGTTTGCCATATTTCTTCCCTTCCTGTTTGCTATTTAAAGTGTTGGTAGTATAGAGAAAGTTTGCTATTTATAGTGGGGGTGGTGGTGTTGTAGTGATTCTGCCAAGGTGTTGGGAAGGGGGTTGGGTCCCACTTTCTTAATTGCAGGATTCTTTCTTGGTTAAGGGGAGATTTTGGTTAGTGAAACAAGTTAGCATGGGTTAAGAAGCTAAGCCATGCATTGAGTGGTTTGGGTGGTGATTGGACAAGTCAATTTTCTTCTAGAACATATTTTATAGAGGTGTGTGTGAGTTTTTCTATGCATGTATATGTTTTATAATTGTGGTAAATCTTTTATTACTTATTATTCACTGCATGATTGTTTTTAAATTTTTATTTATATGTGTAAGCATTATGTTGGTTTTTATTAATTAGTTGATGTTGTTATTGTTATTATTATCACCGTAACAGTTTATATAAATTATGACTTGCGAAGGATTTTATATTTTTAGTTTGTCGTTCAACAAGTATAGGATTATATTTATTGTCATGCATTTGGGGTTTATAGATTTTCTTCGAATGAGATTTTGTATTTGGTTGGATTTGAATTCTATTTTTAGAATTTCAAAATGAGCCTAAGTGTTACAACGCATGACCTTTTTGGCTTAAGAAGATTTTGGCTTTGGAAGATTTTTGGCTTCGGAAGATTTTTGACTTTGGAAGGTTTTTGGATTTGGAAGGTTTTTGGCTTTGGAAGATTTTTGGCTTTAGAAGATTTTTTTGGCTTCCGAAGATTTTTGGCTTAGGAAGATTTTGGCTTTGTAATATTTTTGGCTTTGGAAGGTTTTTGGCTTTGGAAGGTTTTTGGCTCTGGAAGATTTTTGGCTTCGGAATATTTTTTTGGCTTCGGAAGATTTTTGGCTTAGGAAGATTTTGACTTTGGAAGGTTTTGGCTTAGGAAGATTTTTGGTTTAGGAAGATTTTGGCTTTGGAAGATTTTTGGCTTAGGAAGATTTTTGGCTTAGAAAGATTTTTTCACGTCAGATTAGTGAACAAATGTGGATGACTAAAAGACTTAGGATTATTTATATAGTTTTTGTTTATTAAACTTTTCGCATATAGTTCTACTACATCATCGGGCCTAAAGCCCATTAGTGTCGGTAGTTCACGAACAGTTTCATCACATGGCCCAATGGCCCATTAGGGTCTCGTGGGCCAAGCCCACTTGACACTGTGGTCCAAGGACCAGTTTAAAGTTTGTTGGGTCTAAGCCCATTGTGGTGTGTGTATCCATGTCTAGGAATTTTGATCTCATTGGGCCCATCACATGGGCTTCGATGATCATTGTTTGGCTGTTATGGTTTCTAAAAAAAATTTTCTGGGCCTAAATATCAGGGTTGTCACAAGTTTAGGTATGAAAGTGGTTGTATTAACGCATGTGATCGGAGTAAGGAAACCTTCATTTGCTGACATATATGTGTGAGTTGCTATTGATGTCACCTAGTAGTTATGAACATTGGTTGGTTCCTACCCCTTGGTTTCTCAAGTTATTGCTGAAGTCAGTTTAAACTTACAAGTCATAGCATTTTGAATCAATCATAAAACTAGTTAAAGTGTTAACAAAGACTTTGAATACAATCTAATTTGTATGTTCAATCCAGTTAAATGCTAGAAGAGGTTATTTCAGGGTAGAGTATGAAACTACGGTGCTACCTTAGTTGATTACATACTAAGATCGAACTAGAACTTTGTATGCCCTTAACTATATTTAAACAAGCAATACTTTTCGGGTTAGCTTTAACAATAAAATTTGCTTTGATGTTGTACAACAAGAGACAGATATGATCATAGAAAAGACACGAAATGAATTTTAGAGGACCATATCCGACACATGGCCTCCATAGTTATGTTTCTACCCATTCCTCACATGTCAATTGTAGTTATATTGTAAGTTCATTTCACATCTAATTTGTGTTTTGTTTTTATTGTATTCTATTATAAAATTATATTATACTACTAGCTTTAGTAAACCCGTGTATTACACGGGTTGATTTAATAAAATATTAAATAGAATAAAAAGTATTAATTACAAAATGATATACTAAGACATGATATGATTGGAATTACGTATGAGTAATAACTATAAGTAATAAAAAAATAATATAAACTTTTTAATATTTTTTTTTCAAAAATAAAGTAAACATTTTGTTTCAAAATAACATTTTAAAAATTTTGTATTTTTAAAAATTTCGTTACTATAAATTCCTATTTTAATTATTTTTTATAATAAATTTACTTAAAAAACTAATTTTAAAATATTACGTAAAAATAGTTTGATTTTTTATAAAAAACTCTTTTAAAAAAACTATTTCTATAGAAATAACATTAATAAAAAAATCTATTTTTTAATTTAATAAAAAACTAATTATAATGTAAAAATAAATAAATAATATTATTAGTAATTAATGTAGCTATTTAATACGAGAGAAGCGGGAAAAGTTTGATGGGAATGAATGTGATGCTGACACGTGATACTTCATTTATTCTTTTATTAAAATAGTAAGATACTATGTTAAAAACAAAACCGAATAAATAGTGTTTCTGTAAATACAGTTCGTTCATTTTTGATCCAACGGTTAACATCAATTTATAATATTCAATGCTGAGATTACAACCTTTCTCTTACACATGTCTCTCTGTGGCTTCTCCTATTTCCACGTATCACAAAAGCCAACCCACGTGGCCTAAAAAAAAGGTTTCCATTGTATGTCATTAGATAGATAAAGAAATAAAGAAATAGAAAGAAGCTGTATAACGCTTTGATGTTCTTGAATCTCGTATCCAGCTTGTCTTCTTGAGGAATTAGGCTTCTGATTGCTTATTTAAGTTGGACTTGACTGCTTTTATTTTTTTCTGTCTGTTCCTTATTTTTATCATTTTGGATTTAAGCCTTCAAGATTTCTTTGGCTTTAATTACTGATTATTATGCGTATTTATAATTCTTTGATTTAAGGTTTTATAACAAATTCTCTACTAAAGGATCTTGAGTTCGGAGCAGGTAATGCTGATTGTGTAATTAATTTTTATTTATGTTAATTACATCAATAAATCAACAAAGGATGCAAAGTAGAAGAAGTGGCTGGTGTAACGCCCTGGAAAAAAGTCGAAACGAACCAATTAATAATAATGAGCTTAGTTAGGGATGATTTAATATAAATAAGGGGAAAAAATGGGTTATGGACCAAATTAACTTTACGGGTTATGTGTTAGACGAGTTTAAGGTCCCGTGAACACCCAGTATATAAACACAAACCAGTCATATTCATCCTCATTTGCAATTCAAACAACTCACTTTCTAGAGAGAGAAAGTAGAGAGAGAAAGTGAAGATTTGAGGTTTTTTTGAGCAAAGGATTGAAGATTCGTGTTTTTGTACATCAAATAACAAGAAAAGAACAAGAATCCAGGTAAGAATCATCATCCAAACGTCTCTTTAGATCATACCCGGATTCTAGGGTTTTGGGTTTTGAAAAGTGGCAAAAATCATACAAAAGTCATGTTTTTATGGATGAAATCATGTAAAAAGCTTAGATATAAGTTCCTGGATGAAAAACGAAGGTTTTGGATGTAAAAAGTTGAAGTTTTGGGTTAAAAACGGGCTGGAACGTCATTTTTAGGCGTCCAGCGAAACTGCGAGTTCGTCCAGCGAAACTAACAGTTTTTCCAGTGAAACTGTGGATTCTTCCAGCAAAACTATACTTTCGCTGGTACTTTCGCAGCCATGGAATTCCAACGAAAGTTAGGGGAAATTGTCATGCGAAACCGGCAGCGAAACTGACATGCGAAACTGCCATGCGAAACTAGCAGCGAAACTATCAGCGAAATTGACAGCGAAACTTCTGTCGAAACAGTGTAGAAAATGACTTGTTTGCTTGTCAACTTATATGCAGACTGTGTACCATGAGCCTACTTTACGTGAAGTTATTTGCGAAGACCAGGTGAGTTTCTAGTCCCCCGTTTTACGCAAGTTTTATGTTTTGGGGCTATTATGCATACTAAAACGTTTGAAAATGTGTGTTTATGCTGGTGTTGATGTTGTTATGATATTAGGCATGTTAGAACAGCCTTAGACACGATAAGTTATGACTGGGCGGGAAAACCCGTAGTTTTCGCGCGAGCAGTTAAGTTGTACTTTATGAAATTTGAATCTGCGAAGTTCTCGCGCGGAAATGGGATAGTTCTCGCGCGATAGGTAGTTCTCGCGCGATAAGAAGTTCTCGCGCGATATGTATGTTTTCGTGTGACAGTGATGATTTGATGTGTAGGATTTGAATGTGGAGAGGTTCTCGCGCGAGATGATTCTGATGTATGTTTAAGTTTACGCATGATATGCTGTGATGTGTGATGTGTTATCTTTTCACGCTAAACGGTTTTCAAAACTATACGTTTTATGATGTGACTTTACATGGTATGATATGTATATGTACGTAAAGTATTATGTAATGAAAGTTAAAGATAACGATGATGAAAAATGGAACTTAATGAATGAATGAAAGTCTTGCAAGCAAAATGATGGAGGTTCACAACTTAATGAGGTAGTTGTTTGCTCAATTATGTTCGGTTTAGCTAACCCTTGATGATGTGCACGGGGTCTAATCCTTGAGATTAACCAAGATGTGATGTGATCCTTGTCGCATACCCCGGTACTGTGTCAGCTTTGGCATGACGTGGGATTTATTTATAAACCCCGGCACAGTACCAGCTTTTTTTTTTTTGCATGACGTGGGGGTATAGCATATGGCAGGATCTACATAAAGATGAATGATGTTAACGAATGAAACGAACGAAACGAATGATGAATGATGACGAATAATGATGAACGATGATGAAAGATAATAATTAATATCAAGATGTATGTATGATGTATGATCACGTACGAGTAAAGGAGATGTTTTAACGTAAAGTAAGTATTTATTATAAAACCAGAACTCACTCAGCGTCGCTAACTTTTGTATGCATAATAGTTGGCAGGTAATTGTTGATGCTGAGGAGGTGCAGGCATGGATGCATAAGCTACTAGGGATGATTTGAGTCTGGCATCCATATTTTTGAGAATGTTAGTGTATTGATATGATTTTGAGATGTAAATGAAATGACATGATGTTTTGGCATGATTTTAATTATTAATGAAAAGTTATATTTCCGCTGCAAAATGATGTGTTTTAAATGTTTTATGAGATGATTGACCAATTGTAAGCGTCCCGGGAACGGGGTCTTACAAGTTGGTATAAGAGCCAAAGTTTAAGAGAATTGGGTAAAATATTTTTAAAAACCTAAACTTAAACTAAGAATGGGACGAAAGAGAAGGGATGTCAGTCCTAGTAGCTACATGCCTGCAGGTAATGTTTTATGTAAACGTTTTACGCAATTAATGGAAAAAGGAATTATGTGCGCGTGTGATGTGGTTTATGTGCCTTTAGTAGATTTGGATACTGATGTAGCCAGGATAGGAAATGATTGGGGAGTGAAGAGTAAAGTAAGTGGCTAATCATAACTGGCCACTGTAATTAGGGACTTACTATACTTGACAAAATCTAATCTATTACCTTGAATGACCGTGTTGGTCTTTGAATCTTATAGTGCTTAAGATGGCTGGTGGTAGATCTTCGAAGGCTTCTCGAGATGGAAGTCGTGGTGGACATGGTATTGGACCGCGTGCCATAAGGAACAAGGCTAGGACTGCTGAAACGGCTCCTGAAGAGCCCAAGCTTCATCACCATGACGGTGGGGATGAGAGTGCTAATTTGAGGGCCTCGGTGAAGGAAGCGGTGGTTCAGGAGGTCCATCAGGTCATGCAAACGATTCTGCCATCTGTGGTGACCGAGGTCATTAGGGTTGTAAGGGAAGATGAGAAGAAGGACAAACAGGAGAAGGAGAATGCCGCCAGGCGAGAGGGCGAAGAAAGAGGTTCAAGGGAAAAGGAGCAACCTGAGACTGAGATGGTCGTCTCCAGTGACGATGAGGAAAAGGAAGCAGTGTAGGAAACTGCAAAGGGGTGCAACTATGCGGCATTCCAGAGATGCAAGCCCCCAACGTTTGATGGGAATGGAAGTGCTGCTGCTGCTCACCGATAGGTGAGGGAGATGGAGGCGGTACTTGATATCAGCGAGTGCCGAGAGGATCAGAAGGTGAAGTTCGCTACCCACTCGTTTGTGGATTCTGCCTTATGCTGGTGGGACAATATTGTCCAGGCCGAGGGTAGCAAGGGAAGGATGAGGTGAGGTGAGCTAAAGAAGCTAGTGATCGAGGAGTTTTGTCCTCACAGGGAACTCGACAAGATCGAGAGAGAGTTCCTGCAGTTGGAGGCGGGAACTATGACGCACCACAGTACATAACTAAGTTTAATGAGATGGCGAGGCTGGTGCCAGAGCAGTGACACCCATGTCATAGAAAATAAAGAGATACATCTAGGGTTTGCCAGTAGATATCCGCAGACATCTGATCGCCGCTCGGCCAGGTACGTTCAGGTCGGTAGTTGATCTGGCGGGGAGACTGTATGACGAGCGAGAGGTGGTGGCGGTGGTGGATGTGGAGAAGAAGTGTGGCAATGATAGGAATGGGAATGAGAAGCGGTATAACGGTGGTGGTTTTTTGGCTGGAGGTAAGAAGATGAGAGTGGATGATCGGAAGGCGATAACAGGGAGGGAGAAGGCATGCAAGAAGTGTGGAGAGATCACGTGGGGGAGTGTAAGTGGGGATCGAACATCTGCTTTTAGTATGGGAATGAGGGCCACATGGCAAGGGATTGTCACGTGGTGAAATGTTACAACTGTGGCTAGACGGGGCATATGAGCAGAGACTGCAAGAAGTCGAGGGCTGAGAGCTCCGGGGCAAAGAAGGGGATTGAGAAGTAGGGCAGAGGGCGAAGGCCAGGGCATTCGTTATAACTCGGGAGGAGGCTAGGGTGGACCCTGATGTTATGTCAGGTACATTTTTTAGTGAACCAAACTTGTGCCTCTATGCTTTTGATTCTGGTTCTAGTAGGAGTTTTATTTCTGCTATCTTCTATGATAAGTTGCCCATTAGGAGTAGAAAGATTGATGAGCCCTTTGATATAGAAACAGCTATTGGTAAGTCTACTAGGATATCTGATGCCTTAGAGGATTATGTGATAGAATTAGAAGTTCATAGGCTTCCTGCTAGACTGTTTGTGTTGACCTTAGGCGGATTTGATGTAGTCCTAGGGATGGATTGGCTAGCAGTCTATGAGGCAAACATCGTGTGTCGCAAGAAGACGATTCGATTGACCACGCCCGATGGGAGTTCGGTGACGATCTACGTCGATAGAGTTAGTACAATCCGAGAACAATTTCAATGGTTGTGGTAAAGAAGTGTATGAGGTGTGGATGTGATGCCTATCTGGCCTGTGTTAAGGATGTGGATGCTATAGTACCACGATTGTCGGACGTACCGGTCGTGTGGGATTTCCCAGACGTGTTCCTGGAGGATCTATCAAGTGTGCTACCTGACCGCGAGATCGAGTTTTAGATCGATTTGATATCTGGTTCCCAACCTGTTGCTAAGGCGCCGTATCATCTAGCTCCCTTTGAAATGAAGGAATTGATGACTCAGCTGCAAGAGTTGTTGGATAAGGGGTTCATTCGATCGAGTATCTCTCCATGGGGTGCTCTGGTCTTATTTGTAAGGAAGAAAGACAGTAGTATGAGGATGTGCATCGACTACCGAGAGCTAAACAAGTTGACGGTGAAGAATCGGTATACGTTACCGAGGAGTGATGATTTGTTTGATCAGCTCCAAGGTGCCTGATGATTGGTTAATATGCATGCACTTATTATAGATAATATTGCACTTTTAATATATATTTATATGTCAAACAATATTACTTTGTTGCGTGTTTGAATTGTAGGTTAAATGAAGCTTAACAGACTTTATTGAGAAGGTTACAAAGGATACCAAGACTACGGGTTGATAGGTGCTGAAAATAAAGAAAACTGTGCAACTTGCAGGGAGGCCGTAAGCTACGGCCTCAGGCCGTAACTTACGGCCCTGTGCCAAGATCGTCTGTGAACCCCGTAAGACAAAAGGTTTGGACGTCTGGTTGATGGTAGGCCGTAACCTACGGCCTATAGGCCGTAAGTTACGGTCTAACGCGATATTTTAAGGGTGTTTCAAATTTCAAAACCTATTAAACCCTAACATTAGGGTTTCAAAAGGGGACTGGCCTCTAGCCTCCAACGACGAACAAGGACGATTTTCCACTTTATTTTCCATCATTCCAAGCTTCCAATTCATCAATCCATCATGAATCATGCCTTTCTACATGAGATTTGATGACAAATACATAACCATGAGCGGCTAATTCGTTTAGTAGTTGTTCCCGGGTGTAAGATTCTTGTAAGACAATTATTTGTTTTGTTTAATTGAGTTGTTTTCTATTTGATATTCTAAATTGAAGTCAGTGATTTGAAGTTGTTGAATGTTTACAATTCTAATTGATTGGTTCAGTTTTCAGTATTGTCACTGTTTACTCATAAAAATTAGTCTCTTGTAATTGTTTAACAAGTATATGATCGTTATATAGAAATCACTTGTCGTGATTCATCTTAATCGAATAGAACTAATATTGTCTTTGAATCTGAATCCCGGGAATAACTACCCTTTTTAATTAATTGTTAATTCATCTTTCATATTACATTACTTGTTTTTAAGTCAATCAATCAATCAATCTTTTGAGTTTACATTTATGCAATTGTTATTCTATTAATTTCAATTCAGTAATCAACCTAGTTGACTTAAACATTAACCACAAATTCCCTGTGATTCGACACCCTACTTCCCTTTACTATTAAGGGTAATAGGCACACTTTATTACTTATTTTTGACCGACCAAACGACATCGATCAGTGCCAGTTGGTTCTCAAGGATAGACCTCCGATCTGGTTATCATCAACTGAAGGTGAAGGAGCAGGATATTCCTACAACAACTTTTCGTATGCGATATGGACACTGCGAATTCCTCATGATGTCCTTTGGTTTAACCAATATGTCGGTTTATGGATCTAAGAAATCGGGTGTGTCGGTTTATGTTAGATAAATCAGTGATTGTGTTTATCGATGATTTCTGATTTATTCAAAGAGCGAATAAGAACATACCGGTCATATTCGGGAAATGCTGGATACGCTTCTAAGGGAGAAGTCGTAGGCCAAGTTCTCCAAATGCGCGTTCTGGTTGCACGAGGTTCAGTTTCTGGGTCATGTGGTCAACCCGAAAGAGATTTCATGATGCGATGGGGATGAAGTTACATATCAGTACGGCTTACCATCCTCAGACAGATGGTCAGTTAGAGAGAACCATTTAGACGCTAGAAGATATGCTTCGAATATGCCTCATTGATTGTGGTGGAAGTTGGGACGAACACCTACCGATAGCCGAGTTCTCATAACAACAGTTATCATGCCAGTATTGGTATGCCTCCTTATGAGATGTTATACGGTAGAAGGTGTAGGACGCCCATGTGTTAGGGCGATATCGGGCAGAAGCAGTTGGGGAGGGAGCGTTGAGGTGATCGAGGCTACGACCGAAAAGTTGGAGAAGATCAAAGCCTTTATGAAACCAGGAAAGGATAGACAGAAGTCGTATGCCAACGGAGACTAGACCGATCGAACTTAAGGTGGGGGTCAGAGTACACTTGGGAAAACCGAGGAAGAGATAAGGCAGCATTATCCTCAATTATTCAGCGAATGACAGGTTTCGAGTACGAAACCTAAATAAGGTGGTGGATTTTAACGCCCTGAAAAAAAGTCGAAACGAGTTAATTAATAATAATGGGCTTAGTTAGGGGTGATTTAATACAAATAAGAGGAAAAAAGTAGGTTATAGACCAAATTAACCTACGGGTTATGTGTTAGACGAGTTTAAGGTCCCGTTAACACCCAGTACATAAACACAAATCAGCCATATTCATTCTCATTTGCAACTCAAACAACCCACTTCTAGAGAGAGAAAGTAGAAAGAGAAAGTAGAGAGAGAAAATGAAGATTTGAGGTTTTTTTGAGCAAGGATTGAAGATCTGCGCTTGTGGACATCAAACAACAAGAAAAGAGCAAGAATCTAGGTAAGAATCATCATCCAAACGTCTCTTTAGATCATACCCGGATTCTAGGGTTTTGGGGTTTGAAAAGTGGCAAAAATCATAAAGAGTCACGTTTTATGGATGAAATCATGTAAAAAACTTAGATATAAGTTTCTAGATGAAAAACGAAGGATTTGGATGTAAAAAGTTAAAGTTTTGGGTTAAAAACGGGCTGGGGAACGTCACTTTATGCATCCAGCGAAAGTGCAAGTTCGTCAAGCAAAAACTAATAGTTTTTCGGCGAAACTGTGGATTCTTCCAGCGAAACTATACTTTCGCTGGTACTTTCGCAGCCATGGAATTCCAACGAAAGTTAGGCGAAACTGGCACCGAAACTGACATGCGAAACTGACATGCGAAACTAGCAGAGAAACTGACATGCGAAACTAGCAGCGAAACTGTCAGCGAAATTGGCAGCGAAACTGCTGCCGAACTAGGTAGAAAATGACCTGTTTGCATGTCAACTTATATGCAGACTGTGTACTGTAAGCCTACTTTATGTGAAGTTATTTGCGGATACCAGGTGAGTTTCTAGTCCCCGTTTTACACAAGTTTTATGTTTTGGGGCTATTATGCATACTAAAACGTTTGAAAATGCGTGTTTATGCTGGTGTTGATGTTGTTATGATGTTAGGCATGTTAGAACAGCCTTAGACGCGATAAGTTATGGCGGGGCGGGAAAACCCGTAGTTTTCGCGCGAGCAGTTAAGTTGTACTTTATGAATTTGAATTTGCAAAGTTCTCGCGCGAAAAGGGGATAGTTCTCGCGCGATAGGTAGTTCTCGCGTGATAGGAAGTTCTCGCGTGAGATGATGCTGATGTATGTTTAAGTTTTCACATGATATGTTGTGATGTGTGATGTGTTATCTTTCACGCTAAACGGTTTTTAAAACTATACGTTTTATGATGTGACTTTACGTGGTATGATATGTATATGTATGTAAAGTATTATGTAATGAAAGTGAAAGTAACGATGATGAAAAGTGAAAGGTAATGAATGAATGAAAGTCTTGCAAGCAAAATAATGGAGGTTCACAACTCAATGAGGTAGTTGTTGCTCAACTGTGTGCGGTTTACCTAACCCTTGATGATGTGCATAGGGGTCTAATCCTTGAGATTGACCAAGATGTGATGGGATCCTTGTCGTGTACCCCGGTACTGTGTCAGATTCGGTATGATGTGGGGGTTTATTTTAAACCCCGGCACAGTACCAGCTTTTTTTGCATGACGGGGGGTTATAGCATATGGCAGGATCTATATAAAGAAGAATTGTAACAACTGTTTTGTAGATGAAAATAAAATATTTGAAACATGTATTTTAATATTATAAACGAGTAAGTAACGGGTAAACTCGTGAGTTGGAAAATGAGATGCATGAATGAGCGTTAAATATTGTTAAATACCAATAATATAATAATAATAATAATAATAATAATAATATAATAATAATAAAATAATAATAATAATAATAATAATAATAATAATAATATTTTATTATTATTATTATTATTAATTATTTTATTATTATTATAATAATAATAATATAATAATAATATTATTATTATTATATTATTATTATTATTATTATTATATTATTAAAAGTTTATGGGTTAAAAAGTATTAAACTAAAACTTAAGGGTTAGTTTGCCATTTGATAAAAGTATAAAAGGTTAAAATGAATAATTCAATTATTCAAACCTTCAACATGAAGGAACGAGAGTGTGTTGGAGTTGTAAACTTTCCTTATATCTATGCTTAAAAAAAAGAACGAAGATAAGATATATACCTTGGTGGTGAGTCGGCTAGCAAACCACAAATATATATTTGTGTAACCTCATTTCAGGAGAGCATACAATGAGTTGAACGAACAAAAAATAATTTATAAATACGAGTAAGATTGGAGTAAGAATCGAGCAAAAAAATATTACATGTTTAAGTACACTGACTCGTAACTAAATTATATTACATGTTTACATACATGTTATATGTTTTATTCGTTATAAGTTTGTATGAATTATGTGAAGATGAAACATGTGAAATTACATGTGATATATGTTTATTGATTATAATAAACATAATTATGGGATGAATGATTTATATGATTATGGGTCCAAGTATGGTATTGATAATTTAAAAATGAGTTAATATATGTAAGGATATCGGGTGTTGAAATCCCAAGGGGTTCGGATGTTAAACTCCGCATATATAAAAGGAAAGTTAATATATGTAAGGATTTCGGGGTGTTGAAATCCCAAGGGGTTCGGGTGTTGAACTCCGCATATATAAAGGGAAGTTAATATATGTAAGGATTTCGGGTGTTGAAATCCCAAGGGGTTCGGGTGTTGAACTCCACATATATAAAAAAAAGGAGTTAACAATTCTCAAGGTTAGAAATAAACCCACAAGAAATTCAAGTGTTGAATTCCCAAAAAGTAATGAGGGTTAAATAAAAGAATTTGAGTATTAAACCCCAATAAAAGAAAATATGTTTTTGAAGTAAAAAGGTGTACTTACTTAGCGAAAGCTAATAAAAATATGTTTTAAATGTTTTCAGGAAAAGCACCCGTATATGGTTAAAGCTTCACAGGCGTGACTGGACTGAAAAAAGAACCCTACTCTCGTTTACTATTTATTATAATTAATGTTATAGAAAAAGTTTGTACAACGTTTATTTTCCGTGTAATACTTTTATATTTGTTAATGAGTGACATGTCACTATGAATGACAAATTTGATGTGAACCGGGACCAAAACTCTGAGATAAATTGTGAAAGTATTTTATAAAAAAAAATCTAGTGTGTTTCATGAATGATGTTAACGAACGAAATGAACGAAACGAATGATGAATGAGGACGAATAATGATGAACGATGATGAAAGATAATAATTAATTATTATCAAGATGTATGTATGATGTATGATCACGTACGAAGTAAATGAGATGTTTAACGTAAATTAAAGTATTTTATTATAAAACTAGAACTCATTCAGCGTCGTTGACTTTTTTATACATAATAGTTGGCATGTAATTGTTGATGCTGAGGAGGTGCAGGCATGAATGCATAAGCTACTGGGGATGATTTGAGTCTGGCATCTACATTTTTTAGAATTTTACTGTATTGATATGATTTTTGAGATGTAAACGAAATGACATGATGTTTTGATACGATTTTAATTATTAATGAAAAGTTATATTTCCGCTGCAAAATGATATGTTTTAAATGTTTTATGCGATAATTAACCAATTGTAAGCGTACCGGGAACGGGGTCTTACAGCTGGTTTGGAGAAAAATTGAAGGTTTGAAATGATTTAAAATAAAGTAAGTCTCAAACTAAAATGGTTTAATGGCGCACGCTTTTCATCCCAAAAATACAGTTTTGCTTATTTTTAGGATTTTAGGTATATTTGGGTCCACTTGCTACTTTTTCGGTTAATATATAACTTACATTTGAAGCGTTGTACTCATGTTTGTTTAATTATATTTGTTATCATGTTCAATTAATATACCAAAGAACATCAGAGATGGTTTCACAGTTTTCCGTTAAACTCATTTATTTTAGTTCCGGAAGAACGTGGGTTAGCTAACAGAGTCCAGTTTTTGGTATTGAGGTGGAGACCTCAAGAAGATCACATTCAACACGGTTCATAACTTCACAATCTGAAAAGGATCTAAAAAAAGGATCCATTACAAATAATGGGCTACCGATGAAAGTCAATGGACCCAAGAGTTGCAACACAACTGGATACAAATCATTTTGATCTTATTGCCACGAACTTGCCCCTAGGGTTGTTCACGAGCCGAGCCGAGCCAAGGCAAACTCGAACTCGGCTCGTTTCTAAACGAGCCAGCTCGGCTCGTCTCGGATTTGAAACCGAGCTAGAAATTTGCGAGATCAGCATGGTTTTAAACGGAGCTGGCTCGGCTCGGTTTGGTTAGGCTCGAATTTAAAAAGTAAATTTAATGCAAACATATAATTCAAAACCCATTTAACAAAAGTAACTAAACCCATTTTCTAAGTGGTACGATAATTCAAAACATTCAACACACCTACTTCTCTTGGGTTTGAGTACATCTAGTTTACAAAAGATCAACTCCAATAATAAGTTTGATTGGGTTACAAAAGATTTAATTTAAATTTTGAACTTCGTCTTAGACTGTCACACAGAAGCTTTGATCTTGACATAGAGTCACCCACCTACTCTTCAGTTTTACCTAATGCAAATTAATCATAGAAGTTAGTAGTTAAAATAACAAGTAAAATTTGATTATGTATTTAAGTCCTAAACATCTTAGCAGCAAAAACTCTAAAAATAAGTAGATCCATTCTGTTTTGCAATGCTGTACAACTTCATTTTACACACAATATTACACTTTTGAACCTTGTTTATGACACTCACTCATACATCATATTATTAGACAATTGAGAGATTAAAATAAATGCATATAAAGCATATTAAGTATATCTGTACATCACCTTAAGGTTATATATACACATTATAACATATTTGGTTTGCTCCATTTTAAACACTACAAGCAACTAACATTTATTTAGGTAGAATTTCCAACAAAGTGGATAGCTTTCAACAAAGTAAATACCTTTCTATCCGGTTGTAAAATCATTTGCCTGGATCTTAATTTCCAAATTTCCTCCTTTGCAGATTGCTAAGCAAAAAAAAAAGAATACAAAAATTAGTACAATGTTTTTAAAAGTAGAATAAGACAAATATAATATGAATATAAACTTACTTCTAATGTTTTTATGGTTGTACTTGAAACTCCTTTAATCAATCACTACCACAAACAAGCAACTCTACCATATCTTTTGAAAGTAAGCTTCGATAGTCATCCAATATACGCCCATAGTTGTCAATAGCAAATAGCGGTAAATAGCGACAAGCCACTTATATGCTATGTAGCGAATAGCGGTAAATAGCGACCGCTATTTCGTGTTTAGCGATTAAGTAGAATAATATGTAAGAATGTTTTACATTCAATAGATAAGCATGTTTAGCAATAAAGTAGTAGGAAATCTAAGCAAAGACCCTAAAATAGCTAAAATACTCGATTACTAATCATCTAAATCTCATATTTACCAAAAAAAATAAAAAATAAAATAAAAAAATAAAAAATAAATAAAAAATTCCGCTATGTGGTCGCTATTTACAAATAGCGAGGGAGGAGCGCCACGCTACATAGCGCGCTATAGCGGTCGCTATAGCCGCTATTGACAACAGGGTATACGCCCTCCTGCACTAAAGGCCGGAGACTTTCATAGATATTTAACCCCTTCTCTAACTTTCACAAGACAAGATTCAATAGTTCCTAACCATCTTGCACCACCAAATTCAATATGTGAGCACAACATCTAACATGGAAAAATAACCCCTCAAAATGTAATTTTCCTTTCCCTTGAAAATTATTTCTTAAGATTGAAGCTGCCCTATCATTGTTGGAAGCATTATCTAGAGTGATTGTACCTATTTTATCTTGAATATCCCATTTAATATGGCATTCTAAGATACCATCGATATAACCTCACCACTATAAGATGATGCAAGCTTATTAAAACTGATTATTTTTTTTGCAACTTTCAATCAGAATCAATATAATGAGGTGTCAAACACATATACCCAATGGTTTGGTTTGAGGTCCAACAATCACTTGTAAGTGATATCATGTCAACATTTTTTAAAATTTAAAAAAAAAAAAACTCATTAATTTTTTTTTTTGCAATTTTCAGTCAGAATCAATATAATGAGCTGTCAAACACATATACCCAATGGTTTGGTTTGAGGTCCAACAATCACTTGTAAATGATATCATGTCAACATTTTTTAAAATTTTCCTCACTTTCTCTCTTTCTACATCGACCACTCTAATACAATCTCTAGTAATAGTCGACCTACTCACTTTTTGGTACAAGGGATTGTTGTACTTCATTAACAAGTTGAACCAATGGTACTCTACAAATGAGAGAGGTAACTCATGGGCTATGATCATCTTAGCAATTATTTCCCTACACTTTCCTTGTTCATAACTAATATTCATGTTAAGACCCGTTTTATTTTCATTACCACATGCTCCAAAAGTAAAACCCCTTTTCTTACCTCTTGACCTTTGCAATTCCATACATGGACATATAATGTCCAAATGTCGCTTAAGAGTTGTCGTGGGTCCTACGGGAGCATGTACATATTGTTTCTTACAATGGATGCATTGTTGTTTTATCACCTTTTGCTCTTTGTGCTCTCCTTCAACACCTACAAAATGATCCCAAACTTCTGATGAATTCTTTCTTTTTGAAACATCTTTATTTGCATCATTTAAACCCTGCCCATCTGCTGTATCTCTTAATTCATCAGCCACATCAACACTCTCTTTGTCATTTGGACCAACCTTTGACGTCCCAATTCCAGCAACTGATTCTTTCAAAGAAGACTTCTATAACATATTAATACAGTAAGATTAGTATAAGAAATCTAAGTAACAAGCATAACAAAAAAGACATCATTATAACAATTATCATTTAACTAAATCAAGTATAACATTTAATAAAAAATAAAAAATAAAACAAAATAAAACCCTAACAGGAACATACTAATAAAAATTAGCATTAGCATCATCCAAATAACAAGCATTATTGTAATAAAAACCTTAATATACCGAAATACATACAAAGGGTTCGATCATACCTTATATGGCGTGGCAATAGCGTTCGGCTGAGTTTAAAGTGGGAATGGCGATGGCGTTCGACGGTAGAGCTGGTGATGGACTGCTGAGGTGGTGGTTGACTGGTGTAGCAGTGGCGGACTGGCGTGGCGATCGGTTAGGCCGTAAGTTTGAAGGATAGGGTTTTTAGGGTTTTTAGTTTTTCTCTGTCGAATGCTTACAGGGGAAATGAGAAATTGGGATTTGGGAATGAAGTTGGGGTTAGGGGGTCTGAGAAGTGGGGATTAAAAATTGAAATTCAATGTTTCAAATTTTGAATTGTATAAAAGTTTACGCATATATATAATATTTTTTTATTTTTTTATATATAATGTATACTATTAAAAATGTTATATATTATACAAAAATAATATATACTATTAAAAATATTATATATTATACATAAAAATAATATATACAACTAATAATCCGAGCCAAACCGAGCCGAGATAAATAGCGAGCCAAACCGAACCGAGCCTTGCTTAGCTAGGTTTCATACCGAGTCAGCTCGGTTCGGCTCAATTTCAAACCGAGCTAATTCGAGCGAGCTTTTTCCGAGCTATTTCCTAGCGAGCCGCTAGCTAATTGGACAATCCTACTTGCCCCGTTTAATTTTCCTCTTTATAAAAATGTGTTGCCGCAACCGATCATGGGTTTTGAGCCACACCATGTCTTAGATGGTCCGTTAATGATGTGATGTTGTTTGATTAAGCTGTTAAGTTTCGGCGATGATGGAAACCTAGTTATGATTAATAAATATGCAAGATTACTAGATTAGTATATTCAAGTTATTAACACCCATGCAATTTAGTGGTAATGTCAAACCATAGAAAAAGTAAAGTTGAAATGTTGATAAAATAAGTATATCAAATCCCTATGGGTTATATAGGGACATTGCTAATATTTAGAACTTTAAATAAAAAACAAACCATTGTCCGTAATAGAATTGTAGTGTCTATGGAGTAGCTTCTAACCACTAAGCTTGATCATTAAACTTGATCGAATTATGTTTCTTCAGATTTTATCATACGACAAAATTTTTTCTTTTTAAAATTTTGACCTAGGTTGGCCAGGGTTTTTTCTTTTAAAATTGTGTTACGAATAACAAAAATGTTTTATACCAATTTCAAATATCTCTTTTACTTGTTTATAACAAAAAAATCCATCAAATCCCAAGCCCAAACCAGCAAAAAAATTAGATCGAAAGTGTGTGCGGGATACAACCGATTGGTTTCAAAACACATATGAAACGTCTCAACCGCCTCCAACATTGCCTACGTATCGAACCCCGCTATACTACCAACATACTCATCAAAATATGTCCATTAACATAGCACCGGGGCATTTTGTACATAACGAACCTACACAATTCACATATTGTACTTAATTAACATAGCCCCCTCCACCCTTACTTTCATCCTCTCCCTCTTTCTCTCTTTCCAACACACACACACACAAAGATTGTTTCTCTCACTTTTACCACACACCAGCCACCAATTTCGGCCACCACCCTACTGTCAACGTTAGAACTAAAATATGATTGTCGGCAATGCTCTTTCGAAATGTGTAAGTCGTGATTTGGGTCTCGTTTTCAGATCATCTTCATCGTTCATGTTTGCTATTGGATGAGAGTGAGATGATGGTTTGGGAGCCGCGATTCTTCATAGGCGGGTTTTGATGGTGAGACTCGCCAATGATCGTACTCTCTAGCCGGAGATGGCCTGGCTACCACCGGTTTGTGTGTGTGTCTATATATATATATATCAAATGTTAACCCTTGTTTATTACGATAACTTATTAACCCAACTATTGGTACACAGTAAATCACATCGCCTCTATAAGTTAGAGTTATAATGGTAAAACTAATGGTACACAATGAACATTTATAAAAGTTAAAAAAAATATAACAATACTATACTCTAATTAAGATAATAAAATAATCTATTTAATGGTGTAATTTGAATATAAAATAATATCATAGGACTCCCGAGATGGCCTCTTCGTTCTTGTCATGAGCGATCTTCGGGAGAAAATACGTACACACAGAGATGGAGAGGAGAATAATAAGGTTTGAAAGAAAGTGTCTTGCATGGCTATTATGTATTGGATGCCACCTTCATGTGACTCAGACTTATGCAACATATACTCGTACAATGTGTTCAGCTACTTACACCTAACTATAGGCCCTTACTGAAATGTGTAATATATAACTAGTATCACGTTAAAGTAGCAAACCTAGGAGAATGTGCAATGCCAATTGACTAACATAAATTGCAGGATTTCACTTCTTCCAAATCTCCTCCTTGTAAATTTAGGAAGAACAACATAAAAGAAACATTGTTATGTACTTAAATTCAGGAGGAACAACATAAATTTAGGTAACCTAGCTTTATGTTTTAAAATCACAAGAGCTAATCATCAAACAATTTAGACATTTCATTACATTGAATGTAACAACGCAACAGATTGGAAAGAAGAAGAAGAAGAAGAAGCCATGGACGATACTTTTTGATTTGAAGATTCAGTGTTAGAGGTCATACTTGATGAGTGATATTGGAAAATGGAGGACACACCAGATTGTGATGACATTGGAGGTATCGAATAAGATGCCACAGGCATCTGCGAGGGTAGTAAAGGAGGGGAAGCTTCCAAGTTCAGTACTTTAATGGCTAGTCTCATTGATGGGCGAAGTTCCGAGTCTGGGTGTGCACACCATAACCCAACGATCATTAATCGCTTGATTTCTTCTTCATCAAAATCTAACACTAGACTCGGATCAACTGCTTCTAAGAGAGTACCAGCCCCATAGAGCTTCCAAACCCATTCTACTAATCGAACTTGTGTTTCTTGAGCCTTGAAATCTATGGGTTTTCGCCCACAAGCTACTTCTAACGCAACAACTCCGAAACTATAAACATCTGATTCCTTGGTGGCTCTGCTAGTGATTACACATTCAGGAGCCATATAACCCAAGGTTCCAGCCAACATTGTTGTTTGTGAGCCTTTCTCATGGTCAACTAACTTAGCTAACCCGAAATCACCAAGCTTTGCATTGAAATTTGAATCCAACATCACATTACTTGATTTGATATCTCTATGTAGAACACATTGCTCCCATTCTTCATGTAGATACAATAAAGCAGACGCCAGACCATGCACAATTTTGTACCTTGTTCCCCATGTCAATAAGCTCGTCTTTTTAAAAAGATGTGAATCTAAGCTTCCGTTTTCCATATATTCATAAACAAGCAAGAGCTCGCCTTTTTGGTGACACCAACCAAGGAGTTTCACCAGATTTCTATGCCTCAACCGACTAATGATTCTCACCTCCGACGCATACTCCTTTATCCCTTGTTTGGAACTCTTCGACACCCTTTTAACTGCAATATACGTGTTCGAGTCCTTCAAGAAACCTCTGTAAACTCCACCGAAACCTCCCTCACCAAGCTTCTCTTTCTCTGCGAAGTTACTGGTCGAATGAGCTAATTCATGGTAAGAAAATCTTGTTGGCCCCGTGCCAATTTCAAATTCATTGTTCATCTCAATATCAAATGAGTTTTCTTCTGCTTCATGTGCGCTAAACTTCTTCTGCCTCGTCCACATAACAAGGGCAAGCACTGAAAACAAAATAACAGTAACCGGCACTATACCAACTATTAGTCCCACTTTGCTGTTTTTGTCCTTAGGATCTGCTCCATCTGGTCCGGGGTTTGGCGCTATCCCGCTTTTTTCATTAATCTGTAAATCCGAACTATCAAAACTCCAAGATCTCACATTATTCTTTTGAAAACTAGCTCCTGTCGCTGCTGAAAACCCAAAAATAACCCATTCAGGCAGCTCTTTCCTGAGATCAACCGTGTAAACTAGCCCGTCTTGACGCACCACTACGTTGTTTTGATAGCCAGTGAAGGAAACACTAAGGTTATGCGAAACTGAGTCATACGTAATCCAAGCTTGACACTCTCGCCCTCCGGTTATATTGCTAAACCATCTCTGATATCTAACAGAGTTAAGAGAGCTAATGCTGATACCCACATGATCAATATTCCTACCCATTTCTGGATCCCAGACTTCTGGATCCCATTTAGAGTTCGGATAAGTATCGAATTCGACAGCAACAAATGGGCTAGTCGCCAAATAGGTTGTCTCATTGACCGGAAGTCCCATGGCTCCGCCGTGGCCTATTACTGGATTGTTCGGAGCAAGAAAGAAGGTGAGGCCATCACCGTAATTCCTGTCCCCTTTTGAATCAATCACAAAAGTGAAATTCGTTGAGAAGCTTCCTAGCTCACCAGTATCATTGTCCCAAAGATGAAGTTCACTTTTATACTTCGCGCGTCCGGATTTCTGGGTCCGTATGGAACCAATACCATCCGGGGTCACCTGGATTCCATCATCAGAGATGTAAGATCCTTCACCTTCCGACTCTATGTCGCGATTCTGATTCCTCGGTTTGATGTTTTTCAAATTGAAGGTAAGTGAATCTGCAAAAGGGATGAAGATAAGAAGGAACAAAATGGTCAGATGGATCCACGAGAACACCATGATTGCAAAGAATTAATTGCTTGAAAAGTTGCAGGCTTTGATGTTTTAGTTTTGCATCAACATTTCCTTTTAAAAGTTGTTGATTTCAAACCATTTGTTTTCTTCCACTTTGTCTTTGGATATTTATTCTAAAACTCTTAATTTTCAAAACTTGGCATGGATGTAAAACAGATTCAATTATGAAAAATCACCCTGTTGAAAAAGGATTTCTACCATTCGGGTGGATGAATTTTTTTTCTAGATTGAGTCGAGTCATTGATATATTGTTGTTTAAATCGTTCGCAACTAATATATACGAGTAATCGTTCAAATGTTACAGGTGTCCATAAAAAAGTAGTATACGTTAAATATAAATTTGCGATGGAACTTGTGATCGAAAGGTTCCTAATATGGATTTGGGACAGATTTCTAACGGTTTATTTGTGACGGATTTCCTATAGATTTGCTACTTATTTCGACGGAAACACGTATTTGTGACGGAGAAGTTGTGAGTGGATTTTCCGTCTCCATCGCTAGTATAGTAGTATTGATAGATTTGTGACTACAAAGGGTTATCCTCTCGTTTAATGATTTTGATTATAAGACACGCATCTTTGACTTGGGACTACTTTTTATGGTCTTTGTCTTTTAGCAATAATATATAAATTCACCAACCTCTACTCAATAGCGATCCTATCGTAAAACAAATGGTGATACTTAGGAATTTTTTTAAAAAAGTAAAATACTGTACTCTCGTATAATGTTTTTATTTATAGAACCCGCATCTTCGACTTGGTATTATTGCTTTAGTTTTTGTCTTTTAGCAATAACTAGTTTTACGCCCCACGCGATGCGACAGGGGAGTAAAACCACGTCCCACGTAGCATCAACATCACACCTTCGCTAACGATCACCAATACCGGAAAAATTCGTAAAGCCAATGAAATAGAATGAAAAATATAAAACCAAAGAAAAAATAGAGGTAAAAACGTTGAATAATGCATGTCCGTTACTACGTGCTAATGTGCAGAAAGACCGAAACGTAAAACACAACGCCACCAATAAAAAAAAAAATAGAGGCAAAAATGTTGAACCACATACGCATGTTGTGGCATGTTAACTCGAAAATGTAAATATAAAAATTTTATAAAAGATAGAAATGTATATGAGAGGAAAGTTGAAAGTGAAAAAAACATTAGGATCAAATGTAAAAGATAATAACTATTAGGGTTAAAAGAAAAAGAAACATAAAAGAAAAAACAAAAGTACACTCTATAAAGCATGAGGTACAAGTATTAGTGTTAAAAGTAAAAGAAAAAAAAAAACAAGAATACAATCTATAAAACATGAGATACAACTAATAATGCATATACAAATTGAAAATCATTAATATATATAATATATTCTAACTTATTCATAAATATATAACTGATTTATACCAATTAATTATATTATGCACTCAGTAACTCAATCATAGTAATGTATATGCTAAATTAAGTGACTACTTCATAGAGTAAGGCTATCTGGTATGGTGCCATGGTTCTACATGGGCTGATGTGGCAAAAACTATGTCGTGGAATAACATGTCGCTTATGCGTCGAACTTGGCATGGAGAACTCAGCGAGAAGTGGAGTGTAAGGAACTACTATTTATAGATTACAATATCATGTGTAAAGCAAACACTCAAATCATGTGAGAAATACAAGGATGCGATAGGCCGCCCGAGGGGAGCTCACCTCGGGTGGATCGAGCTTAAACAATGTAAACTTCTTTGGTATTGTAATCGTTTAATTAATAATATCCGTTTGAGTTTGTTTAATATTCGTTGATATTACACACGCACACATCCGTCTTGATTTGATTATCAAGTGTAGCAATATGTGGAATCAATCGTGAGGAGGACTTTACATGGAGACGGAGGCAGGAGTCAAAAGTCAAATAGGCATTCAATGACTCCATTCTAATAAATAGTTAAATAAATAATGAATTTTCATTAGCTTTAACTCGAGGACGTTTACACGAAGAACTTCCTTGAATAGAGATCATGAAGTGGCTCATGATCATTTGGTTAATGAATACTTCACTAAGGGTGCCATTTATGATAATCATATTTCAAGTAACAATTCTGATTGAGCAAATGATTATTCAAAAAGATAGCTCATGATGGGACAGGAGGTGCCGTTTTTCACATTGAGGTATGATGCTAGAGGTGGAAGAGGATTCACTCCTTTACAAAGGACCACTCCATACATTGTCAAATAGCTTATCGAACAACATCCGACGCATTGGAAGAATACTTTAGAAGTTTTTTAGAAAACTGTATATGGGTTTTGTTTACAAATGTTGTAAAGACATCAATAATATTTACAAGCCAAAATACTTACGCAAACCAATAGCTAGAGACGTTCAAGAAATGTACAATCAGCATGCTTTAGTACATGGTTTTCTAGCATTCTCGATAGTGTAGGTTATATGCATTGGTAGTGGAGTGATGGCCCACGTGCATGACGCAGGTAGTGCATGTGAGGTGATCATCCAGCTCGAACAATGATACCAATGGCGATGGCATCACACAGTTTATGGTTTTTACATGTTTTCTTTAGAGTAGTGAGTTCAATTCATGATCCCTGGCATCCCGTTATTAACATGAATGGATGATGGATCATTGGGCTAATTACACTTAACTTATATACAAGCCCGTATATAATTTTTATAATAAGAACAATGCCTGTATTTTTGTTGGGTGGGGGGAGAGAACTCGACAATCACCCCTATTGGGCCAGCCCCGCACGCCTCATGCCCACGCCTAGAGGTGGGCAAAAAAGCGGGTTCGGACCCGACCCGGTGGACCCGACCTGGAACCGGGTACGGGTACGACCCGGTATAGTTGAACCCGGTTTGTACCCGGAAAAAACCCTTAGGGTTGGAACCGGGTATTAGTTTCTAGATTTCTTAGAACCCGACCCGAACCCGACCCGTCCCGGAACCGGTTGAACCCGGGTTGGACCCGGTTTTGCCCCTTTTTTTTTTTTTTTTTTAAAGTAGCCGTTGGAATCGATTTTTGGCCCTTTTTTTGTCACTTTTAGACTTATAAGTTAGTATAAATAGGTGTAGGTTGATATGGTTTAGTACCTAAGTCTCAAATGCAAAAACATACGCAAAAAACGCAAAAAAATACTCTCTTTTACTCTCGTTTTACACGTTCACTTTCTTCAATCTTGATATGGCTCACTCACAATCTTCGTTGGTCAAGGTTCGTCCAACGCTCCAACCGTCGTTCGTGTCATTCAAGAAAAGAAAAAAAATAAAAAAAAAAAGAAAAAACCCAGTTGGACCTGGGTTTCATACCCTACCCGACCCTACCCGGTATACCTACCCGGGTATACCGGTAGGGTTTTTATGCTACTGAACCCGACCCGGATTCACCAATACCCGGGTACAAAAAAACCCGGTTGAGCCAAACCTGGGTTGTACCCGGTTTTCGGGTCCGGCCCAAACCCGAAATGCCCATCTCTACCCACGCCTCATGGCCTGTGGTTTTGTTCTCTCTTTTTAAGAGGAAATGAAAATAAGTGGAAGGAAAGTGAAAAAAGTGATGTTGTAAAATTTTTAAGGGAAGGAATTGTAAGGGAGTTAAAAAGATTTATTTTTTTGAGTTTTTTAAAAGATGAAAGTAGAAAGAAAAAAAATGAATTTTTTAATAATTTTTCCCTCTAGATTTTCTTTTAAAATGTAAGGAAATATAATAAAAAAAGAAAGTAAGAACATAAAATATTTACTTTTTATTTCCTTCGAATTTAGAAACATGAAATATTAATATGACTTTTCTTTTCTTCCCTCTCTCTCCTATTTTTCCTCTCCTCAATTTATTTCTTTCAGTTTCTATTCTATTGTTAATTTTCTTTCTCTTCTTTTGTTTTGTTTTCTTTAGTTCAATAAACTCGGGAACACACTATAAGTGATGATTAATCTAAGGAAGATAATTTTACCATTGCCACCGGTGATGATTAGTTGGGTTGCACTAATTCAATCGTAGCTTTGAATAGATCGATTCACCGTGATGACACATATCCTAAAATCTCTCACACCGAAAAAGAATAGAAACCCTAGTTTCTAGTTACTTTGAAGAAATTCGTTCAAAAATGCCTTATAAGAAGAGCATGAGGATATGATACCGTGAAAAATTTGATGATATAGTATGAATACGAAGTTTAGTAATAACTTTGAACAATATTTGCAACGGAACGATTGAATCCCCATAGAAACTAATAAGGTTCAACTCTCGCCCGGAGAATTGTAAAATCAGACTCCCTAAACTGAATTCTAACTCAGATTCGTATGATCTAAGATTAAAATAGACGGACGCCTAGATTACATCAAGATGATGTTAACCCATGAACTTGATGGATGCTTATGATATGAGTCTAGGTGTTTAATCTGTGGTTGACTTTCATAGTTTTTATTGACTAAGTTTTTTTTGAATGCTTGTTAGTTGGTTGGATTTAAAAGTATGTTGCGTAATGAACAAGGGTGTGCATAAAACTACTAATCTTTATTTCTTGTTCTTGTAATGTTGTAACAAACATTACCTAATCAGAATGCAATCCTCCTTCTTGCAGTCTTTCGTAATAGTTTGGTTCACCATTGTTGATACACTCTCAATCATTTCCTATCATCTTCTTCATAATTATATATGTTCACATCATTGGTAATAGAGCCTCCATCCTAAGAGCTTTATTTTGTTGATGGATAGAATATGTCCCAATAAACTGAATCACATAAGCAGATGGATCTAAAGAATTGACGTCGTGCGGAAATGGAATCACCTGGTAGTGAGAATAAACTTCATATTCTTCAACATTTAAAAGAATGTTTCCAATCAATTACTGATAGTTGATTGTCCATGAGAAATTCATCACTGAAATACAAAAGAACAATCTCAGTCGTTGTTTGCGATGAAATTGGCATTACAAAATTTGGTGAGTTCTTGATGTAGGTATAAGCAAAAGATAACCAATTGAACCTGTTGATTCACAAAGAATACAATGAACAATTATTCTAACTATCGTTGATTCTAACAGAATACCGATAATTAGCATAATCACACACTAACACATAGTTTGTGATAGGGAGAAAATTGATTTTTCATAAATATTAAAACTGATCATCTTAAGCCAAAAGTCAAATGGGTTTCAAAACATAAAGGGGCTAAAAACTGGGCCGTAAATACAGTCAAACAAAAACTAGAAATAAAACAAAAGGTTAAAAAAACATAAAAATAAGCCGTTTTTGGGACCCAAAACGGAGACTTGTAGCCCAAGTTATGACCATTTTAGTGAAGCCCCCTTGGACAAGCGATCATGGGCTTCCAAAAACAAGATTGCTTGCTCCTCCACACTTGCGCCCACACCAGTTCTATGAAAAACCAACATATCATGCATGGAGTTCATTCAGTTTGATGGATGGGACGTATAGTTAGTATTCTTTTGGGTTAACTCGAATTGGATTTTCAAAACTCAATGGAAGCAATCTGTCGGCATGGTTGTGTAGGACTAAATAAATCCTTTAGTCAGACAAACCTACTAATACAAGGGTAAATAAATCCTTTAGTCAGACAAACCTACTAATACAAGGGTTCATTTGGCAACTATGCACTTTGAAGACAAGGCTATTCAATGGTATTAAAATATGGTAAGCCAAAGAAGTGATGTTCCCCAAATTAGAGTAAGCTTAAGGAGGCTATACATGTATGATTTGGTAATATTTTTGATGACCTAATTGAATTGAAGAACCTTAAATAGAATACTAGTGCAAAAGGGTATCATGATGCTTTTGATACAATTGTTATTAGATTGCACTTACCTCTTGAATATGTTATGAGTTGTTTTAGTTTTGTGTTATATATTTGCATGTTATAATGTTTAATCGAAAAACTACGTGAGAAGCTCATAGGTTGGTAAACTTGGAAGAAGTTCATTTTAAAGTCAAGAAAAGTAAAAATAGTCTTAAGTTTAGTACACGGTCAACACATAACGGTAGGAAAGTGTAAGGACCTAGCTTTTATGGATTACAATATCAAATGAAAGCAAAAACTTAAATCATGTGAGAACTACAAGGATGCAAGAACTCCAAGATGATTGATGAAGAACTAACCGGGCGAGAACTTGGAGTTGTCGCGCGAGAACTTTATGTTCTCGTATGAGAACATCTAGATGGTATAAATAGATGCTTTTCCCATGTATTTGAAGATGTGTGTGTCATTTGTACAGATGCTCTAAGAGTGGAGAGCAGAGAGGTGTGTGATAGGCCACCCAAGGGGAGTTCACCTCGGGTGGATCGAGCTTCAACGTGTGTAAACTCCTTTGGTATTATAATCATCTAATTAATAATATCCGTTTGAGTTTATTTACTGTTTGTTGTCATCACACACGTAACATCCGGCTTTAATTGATTATCAAGCGCAATATATCGTGAATTCGATCGGTTAAGGACCTTACAAGTGGTATCAGAGCAAGGTGTTGCTCTTGATACACCAGTTTTCATTCAGCAATCATTTGTTTTTAAAACGTTAAACAAGGAGATTGAAGATTACCGATTTTGAAGGTGAAACAGAGGATGGACACACATGAAATCGGCTTTATTCCTTGCTAAACTAATTATTCGCATCATTACGCTCGGTATCTTCAAGTTTTGATGGTGTAAAACAAAGATTTGAGACCGTAGCAATGATTCAAACTCAAAAAGGTCGATTTTGGTTGAAGTTTTTGCGAGAATACTGCATCATGCGAAAACTTTGCAAAAATAACCGTTTTTTGCGAGGACTTTTTCATGAGCGAACTTTTCACGAGAAAACTTATCCATGTAAGAACTTTCATGCGAGAACTTTCATACGGGAACTTTCATGCGAGAACTTTTTATGAGAAAACTTTTTATAAGAAAACTTTCTATGAGAAAACTTTTTGATGGTGTAAAACAAAGATTTGAGACCGTAGCAATGATTCAAACTCAAAAAGGTCAATTTTGGTTGAAGTTTTCGCAGAGAATAACTGCATCATGCGAAAACTTTGCAAAAATAACCGTTTTTGGAGGACTTTTTCATGAGTGAACTTTTCACGAGAAAACTTATCCATGTAAGAACTTTTGTGCGAGAACTTTCATACGGAACTTTCGTGCGAGAACTTTTTATGAGAAAACTTTTTATAAAAAACTTTTCTATGAGAAAACTTTTTATGAGAAAACTTTTCTATGAGAAAACGTTTTATAAGAAAACTTTTTATGAGAAATTTCGCAGCAGTAACCGTTATTTGAAAATTTTCTCATGCACAAACTTCACCATACAAGAACTTCTACATCCACGGAAGAGTTTTGATTAATCATCTTGTTTATGCGAGAACCTGTCTAGATACGAAACTTGTTATTATTTGAAGATTTTTGAACAAGTGTTTTTGCCCAAATCTGGAAGATGCTGAATGATTTGAAGTTTGGTACTTAACAAGGTTTTTGTGATGTTTGAACAAGTTCAAGATTCTATATTTACAACATTTGACAAATCATTCATGAATTGAAACTTGACTATGTGGGCTTATCTTATGTTACTGATGGGACAATGATCGAATGGTGGAATCAAGTGAAAAATCAAGGTTGTTTGATATTCTTACTCTAAAAATATGGGGTTATTATATCTTATATAGGGGGAAGAAAGTTTCAAATAATCTGATTTGAAATCATAGAATCTTGTCATCAGATTGAAGAATCGGATTGTTCAGAGATTGATTAGTAGAAGTTGGAACTCTTTTCATATGCCTGAAAAATATTATATATCCAAGATGGAATGGATGAAGAAGAACCTAAACGTCCAAAATTTTTAGGAGAGACTTTGATGAAAGGGGAAGGCTGATATGAAAGATATCTGATAATCCGATAATTCATGAAGATGTGTGACCGAAGACAAACATAGCTTTATATCATAACCCATAGGGGGAAATTGTCAGGACCTAGCTTTTATGGATTACAATATCAATTGAAAAGTAAAAACTCAAATTAGGTGAGAACTACAAGGATGCGAGAACTCAAAGATGATTGATGAAGAACTACTGCACGAGAACTTGAAGTCGCCACGCGAGAACGTCTAAATAATAAATAGATTTTTTCCTTTGTCTTTCAAGATATGTGTGTCATTTCTATAGATGCTCTAAGAGTGAGAGAATAGAGAGGTGTGTAATAGGCCACCCAAGGGAAGCTCACCTTGGGTGGATCGAGCTTCAACGACGTAAACTCCTTTGGTATTGTAATCATCAGATTAATAATATTCGTTTGAGTTTATTTACTGTTTGTTGTCATCGCATACGCACATATCCATCTTAATTGATTATCAAGCGCAATATAGAAGCTTTTACAATGAATAAGGGAAATTGAAGAAACTAGTGTGGTAATGGGTGAATTGTCTATGCAGGACCGGGGCAGAGTAGAAATGCAACAGTTTCAGAAAGGGTGGAGAGACTAGAACACTTAACAGATCAAACAGGGAACCGGCTAAGTGAAACAAGAACAAAAATAAAAAAACAATAAGAACATAAGTATTTGGTTTTCAAGAATGTTGTATATTGCTCTCACGTATTTACAATTGTTACAATTGCTTAGTCCAATAGACCGATAGCATGAGGCACTTTATACTACAATCTACAGTCAACCATACTTTAAAGGCCAGCTGGAATACTAATCTAGATAACAAGATCAATGTAAAGTCAAAAGGCAGATTGCCTTTTGACTATTGACTATGACATGCCATAGCTCACATCCTTATCTAATGCAAAAAAGGTAAAAGTACAAAGTAAAAAGTTACAGACTCTAAGACCATAATCTACAGTTGACAAAAGTATGGACATATCACCAACTTGTATAAGTTGGTGAATCTTCAGAGGTGGCAACGAAAAGTGGTTTAGCCTTTGTCAAAACCATGTCAAAGAAAGCATGTATTCTCTGTATTTGGAAGAAATCAATCTCTTGCTTCGGAAGACTTTGTCTTGAAGCTTCGAAAGACTTCATCTTTGCTTCGGAAGAAATGGTCTTTTGGCTTCGGAAGATTTGATACTTAGTGAATTTCATTGAGTTGTATCAAATCTTCCTAAGTAACTTCCTTGTACTTCAGTTGTGCATGCTGGGAGAACTTTGGTTGCATCAGCATCTAAGTATAACTCTTACAGTCTATGTTGTAGATAGTTGCCATTCAAGAGGAGGTCACTCAAAACTTCTTGGCTGCTTTAGAAGCCTGCTTTAAAGGCTAGTCATGCTAATAACATGGCAATGTTGTTACACAAATTTAAATATGTATTTTGTGATTTAGATTCCTTACATCCTTTAAGGAAAGGGTTTGATAATAAAATTCCTCTACAAGATGGTACAGTATGCCTTAGTTTGAGTCCATATAGGTATCCACTTTTCATAGAGATGTTATCAAGAAGACGACCAGATCAAGGAGTTATTAGGCAAAGTAACAGTTCTTTTACCTCTCCTGTAGTGTTAGTTTAAAAAAATATGGTAATTGGAGGTTATGGATTACATGAAGCTTAACACAGCCACTTTTCCTAACAGGTTCCTATTCTTGTAGTAGAGGAGGTAATGGATGAATTACATGGTACTATATTCTTTTCTAAATTGGATCTTTAAGTCTAGGTAATATTAGATTAGAATGAATCTAGAGGACATGTATAAGACTACTTTTAAGACTCATAATGGATATTACGAGTTTTTGGTGATGCTTTTTGGCCTTACCAATGATCCACTTTTCAAAGTCGTACGAATCATGTTTTCAGATGCTACTGAGGAGTTTCTGCTTCTTTTTTTATTATATATTCATTTACAGTCTAGATTTGGTTACTCATATGCAACTTATGAAATTTGTTATATCTTTATTGAGGATTCATAGTTTGGTGGATAAAAAAGCTAACTCTGTGTTTGGTGCTAAGGATTTGGAATATTTGGGTCATCTGATATCTGATTGGGGTGTAGCTACCGACCAAGCCAAGATCAAGGCTATTCAAGATTAGTCTAAACCTTTAAAGTTTAAGGTGGTGTTTGTTTTTTCAGAAAAGGTCTTCCTGACTTCTATTGTTTGTGTTACACAGATCACGTGCAGAAGTTTAGGTCTGCATAGTGTTTGTTTTTCGAAAGACCTTTCATTGAAAAAGGTCTTCCAAACCTCCTCTTGGTGCAGACATTATCTTCCTTCTTCTAAAATCTTCCTACCTCTTATTCACCGTTTAAACCCTAAACACAACTCCACTTCCACCTCCCTTCCACCATCAACACAATTCCAACTCCAGACACTTCTCACTATCAACAACCCACCTCTTACCATGTGCGACCCACCTACCCCCGTCTGCCACACACCTCCCGCCCTTACCTCCAATAGACCCGTAGGCCCTCACCTCTGTCGTAGACCACCACCTTCTACAAACGCATCGCCCCTATTACCTTTGCTGCCGTTACTCTACTACCGCCACGTCGATTCATTTTTGTTAGATAATTTGTTTGTAAGTTTACTTATTGTAATTACTCAAATGGATTGTAGTAATGAATCATTGAATATGATGAACCAATAACGTATGCTGTTTAGGGTTTGTTATTTGAATCTATTGATTGATTAAAGTTTATTTTAGCACTATATAGAAGTTAAAATGCAAACAGTCTACTTCTTGCAGACTGTAGATGTGACAACTCACTCGATTTTATTATGCCAATATAGTAACCCAGTGATGTAACACAACCATGTAACGTAATTTTCAGGATGAAAATTCTTTCAACATGTGGATAATGTGACATCCGGTAATTTTCCGTTACCAAATCCGTTAGTTCCGTTAGGTCTTGCATACACGTGTCATGAGCACACACTAGTTGTCATTGAACGTTGGTGACCTGATAATAATTAACAATGGTTATTAGATATAATTTAATTAATAATGTTGATTATTAGTTTGTGGTTATGTGATTCATGAATTTTAAATATTATTTGTGAATTTTACTTGATAACGTGACAACGTGTAATACCTATTTGATTCATGTGTTTTGTTATTAGTTGAAATATATAATTATTATTATTAAATAATAATATATGAGTTTGGAGTTAAAACCATTTAAAAAGGTGTTAAAAGAAATAATTTTTACAAAAAGTGATCAAAGAGGGGTTAAAGTGTAAAACAACAAAACCTAATTTTGGTAAAACCCACCCTAGCCCCAAATCCCCCTCCCCATTCGGCCATAAACTTTCCCCCACCCCCTCTCCCTTGTAAATTTGACCAAGAACAAGCACAAGCATCGATTTTGGCTTTAGTTTCAAGCGTTGCAAGGTGTTGGCAAGTCCAATTCTTGATTCTACGCGATTAAAGGTTAGATTTTGATTGATTTTTCATAGTTTTGATTCATGATGAACCCTAATTCGAAATTGGTGAAGAAAAGTTGAAATTGATGATTGTTTGATGATGATATGATGTTAGCTAATATGAATGTTAATCTATGTAGATTATGCAATAAATTCATGGTTTTGATGTGTTGTTCATACCTTGCTATAAGTAGAAACTTTTATGCATGATGTTTGGGAATTATGATGAATTGATGATATTTTTCACATCTAGATGATTGTTATAAACTTGATTAGGTATAAAGTTGATGAATTTATAAATGAATTGAATGTTAGGTGGATTTTGGGTGTTACTTTCCCGAAAGGGAAACTTTATTCATGAAGATCATTGGATATTGGGAATTCGACATGTTCATGATGTTAGGATCATGTTAGAATGCTTCTTGATGATGTCTAATGTGTTAGATTATGTTAATTGGGTCATATGGTTAGTTGTTGAATCTATGGGAAAATATAGGTGTTCTTGAAAAATGTGCAAGTATGGTAGTATGTACAAGTTTATGGGTTGTGATGCAATATAGTAATTGAATATCATTATGTTGGCTACTAGTTTGTATGAGTAGCATTTGAGTATATGGTGATAGGAATCATACACGCGTGCGAATCTGAGGCCCCTACTTTGTAGGATTGACAGGGTTTAGGGTGTGTAGCCGTGAGTGGCTTCACATGGCACGTCGTGAGTGACTAAACCCAATGTGTATTATAGAGGAATCTAATTGTGAACCTGTTTTGTATGTCGACTTGGTTTTCATGCGTTGTATGATAACCTAAGTTAGCATGAAAGCATGATAAGACTTAACTATTGCAATGTGGCTTATGGGAATAACTTGCATAGTAGTCTGTGATGGTATGATGATTTATGAATTGCTATACTTGGTCAAATAAAAATCTAACTTGACATGTCACCAACAGGTCAAACGGGTCAACTAGGTCAAATGAGTCTTGTTTTTCAAAACCTTGGGTTAACGTGTTTATTGAGGACTTAGGGTTGTTAAGCTTTCTGTGTACACGTACTTATGTACTTGCGTGTTTTAGGTAACCTTTGAAGGGTTGTCTTGCCACTCATCGTTAGCTTTTGTTATCATTCGTTTACGCATCAGGTGAGTTCAATGCCCCACTTTTATTTACTCTCTTTTGGGGGAGAAAGCATACTCTACTTTAAAACACTTTACTATTATAACATGTGTTTAGTAAGACATAGTGTGATATACCATTGAAAGCCCTCACACTTTTGGATCGTTAATTAAGGAATCTTCCGGGAAATCTTGGGTAGTACTACTGGGTCTGACTAGCCCCACCCCTACGACTGAGGTCAAGAGGGTGCAATATTGTCCTAAACGACTAACAGTGTCACGACTTGGTTTGTCGTGGCGGGGAGGCAAACAGACAAACATAGTCAGCTTCGATCAGAAATCACTGTTGTTTATTACTATGAAATTAGACTAGCTATCTATTTCACTACACTTGTTTATATTTTACTAACGCGACTGTTTATGATAATATCAAACTCGTGAACTCACCAATCGTCGTGTTGACACTTTAGTATGCTTTTCTCAGGTCGTTACTAGCAGCTGCCGTAGGAGCACACACGAGTCATGCATACTTTGAACAAACAATTGTCTGTCTTTGACTTATTGCATACTTACTTACTTTGATGGGCGCGTGTTTTGTGTAGTTTACATTTAGTCATTTGTGTTTGAATTGGTTACAAATCGATTCTGCAAATGTTTTAAAGTTTCAAACTTTGAATTATTTTAAATGTTGCATATAGTGTCTTTCTGAGTAACTAATGACTGAGATCCTGGTTTGTTCACTTGCCTCGCGGTAAAACCCTGCACGTGGATTTTGAGGGTGTGACAGATTGATATCACAGCCATTGGTTATAGGAAACTAGGTTGCATACACACTAGTCTATAACCACACAGTCTGTTAGTTACTCGTTACTTATCCCTTACTGTACACTCGTTGGCATGCGCATCACGTACACTACAGTATGGCATCATCATCATCTTCATCCCTTGTTCGATACACGCAGGGAAAGGAACCCGAGGTTCCTACTATTCCTTCATCGTCTACGAGTTATGGTTCTCGACCCCCTGTGTTTATATCTGATGCGTATCTTACAGGTGAGCTTAGGACTGGGCGGGACATGGCTAATCCTAACAATTGGGATTGGTATCGTACTGCACTGATCAGGATGCTGGAAATAGAGTATGTTCCATTTTTTATTACTATTGTGACTAGAGATTCCATATTATACCTTCTACCCTGCACCCCTTACAGGGCTATCGCCGCTGTGGTGGCCTCACATGACCGATTGCGAAGAAATGTCAAGGAGAAATTTAAAAGGTTAGAAGTGAGATAGGAGATGATAGCCAAGTGTACGAGGAGATGGAGGACTTGTGGCTCGATTTGCAAGGACGCCAGGATGGTCAGATAGGAGAGATCCAGACTTTGCGTGGACAGGTTGCTGAGTTGATGGCTACTCTGAATGCGACGCGCGATCAGCTTCACGAGGCTATAGTTAATATACATGAGTTGGAAAACTAGCTCGAGCCTCAGGAGGCCTCGATGGAGGAGCCTCAGGAGGCCCTGATAGAGGAGCCTCAGGAGGCCCCGATGGAGGAGCCTCAGGAGGTACCAGAGGACGTTCCTTAGGAGGAGCCTGAGGAAGATCCGGAGGAAGAACCGGATGAAGTCCAGAAGTTGGAGGCTGAGTTCTGGCAATTAAAGATGGAGGGATCTGAGATCGAGACCTACACTACGAGGTCTCATGAGTTGGCGACTCTCTATCCTAGAATGATAATCCCGCCAATCAAGGGATCAAACTCTATCTGCGTGGGTTGGTGCCAGAAATACAAAGTATGATGACTGCTTCAAACCTCACCACTATCCAGTAGGCTATCCGGCTAGCTCACAGGCTGACTGACCAGGCAGTGGAACAAGGGAGCTACCTAAACGGGGCGTGATGGCTAGCATACCTGATAACAAACGTAAGTGGGAAAGCACTAGCAATAAAGGTCCCTTATCAAACAGTCAGCCTCTACAACTACAGCAGAGGAAATTTGATAATAATCGTAGTTTCAATCAGGGATTTTCATCAGCACCAGACAAGGAGGATACGTTGGGAAGTATCCTAAATGTAACCGATGCAACTACCACCACACTGGCAAGTGTGACAATTTTTAATGTCAGCGTTGTGGGAAGGCTGGGCATGCGGTAAAGGATTGCCGTGGTGAGTTGATGAAGAAGCCTCAACAACCCCAAGAAACCCAAAAGGTTGCTTTGAATGTGGAAAGGAAGGACACTACAAGAGGAATTGTCCTCGGTTGAAGAAAAACGGGAATGGTACTGGTAACGGTGGAAACAAGAACAACAATAGCAATGGTGACAATAATGGTGGCAACAATGAAGGAGCTAAAGGGAGAGCCTTTGTCATGGGTTCAGGTGAGGCTCTAAACGAGCCTAACTGTTGCTGGTAAATTTTCTGTTAATGGTTGTTTTGCTACTGCATTGTTTGACACTAGTGCCAATAGAAGTTTTATCTCTACTATGTTTAGTAGTCTCTTAATTAATATACCTTCTACGTTGGAATCTAAATATACCATAGAGTTAGCTGATGGTAAGCAAATCTACGTTACATACATCCTTAAGGGTTGCAAGATAGAACTTGATATCGACCTCATGCCTGTTACACTTAGAAGTTTCGATGTGGTCGTGGGCATGGATTGGCTGTCCGAGAAGCAGGCGGAAGTCATTTGCCACGAGAAGGTTATCCGTATTCCTCTCCTGGATGGGGAAATTCTCTCGTTAAAGGAGAGAAGAGTGGTGCTATGATAGGTATTATATCCTTTATGAAAGCACAGAAGTGGCTACGCAAGGGTCGCTTAGCCATATTAGCCATTGTAACTGACAAGTAACAGGAGGAAAAGAAGATAGAGAATATTCTGGTAGTTAGTGACCTTCCCAAGGTGTTTCCAGAGGATCTTCCTAGACTACCACCTCATCGTCAAGTTGAGTTTCAAATTGATTTAACTCCCGGGGTAGCTCCGATTGCAAGAGCACCTTACCGGTTAGCCCCGAACGAACTGCAGGAACTATCTGCACAACTTTAAGAGTTGTTGGATATAGGGTTTATTCAACCGAGCTCATCACCATGGGGAGCACCTATTCTATTTGTTAAGAAAAAGAATGGCACATTTCAAATGTGTATCGATTTTAGAGAATTGAACAAAGTTACAGTCAAGAATCGATACCCTTTGCCTCGTATAGACGATTTGTTTGATCAACTTCAAGGATCAAGCTATTACTCTAAGATTGATTTGAGGTCTGGTTATCATCAACTGAGAGTTCAACAGGAAAACATCTCAAAGACCGCATTCCGTACATGTTATGGTCATTACGAGTTCTTGGTCATGCCATTTAGGTTGACAAATGCACCAGCAGTATTCATGGATATCATGAATCGTGTGTGCAAACCCTATCTCGATCAGATTGTTATCGTGTTTATCGATGACATATTGATCTATTCTAGGACCAAGGAGGAACATGAGGAGCACCTACGTCTAATCTTGGAATTACTTAGAAAGGAAGAACTGTACGCCAAGTTTCCAAGTGTGATTTCTGGATTCGCGAAGTGAAATTTCTGGGTCACATTGTTAATGAAAAAGGAATCATGTGGATCCTGTAAAAATTGAGGCAATAAAGAATTGGTCAGTTCCTAAAACGCCTAGCGAGATACGACAATTCCTTGGATTGGTCGGGTACTATCGGCGTTTCATTGAGGGATTTTCAAAGATCGCTCAACCTCTCACTGCTTTGACATATCAGGGAACAATATATAAATGGGGTGAGAGTCAAGAAACTGCTTTCCAGTTATTGAAACAGAAACTTTGTAGTGCATCGATTGGCATTACCAGAAGGAAGTGATGACTTTGTAGTCTACTATGATGCTTCAATCCAAGGGCTTGGTTGTGTCTTGATGCAACGTGACAAGGTGATAGCCTATGTGAGCAAGTGCTTAACCTATTCTAAGGTTAAAGTTGAATATGAAAAGCCATCTAGATTACTACAACAACCTGAGATTCCTTTGTGGAAGTGGGAGCATATTTCTATGGATTTCATTACTAAATTACCCAGGACCCCTACTAGTTGTGACACGATATGGGTGATCGTAGACCTATTGACTAATTATGCTCACTTCTTGGCAATCAAGGAAACTGATAAGATGGATAAGTTAACTTGAATTTATCTGAAAGAGGTAGTTTCGAGACATGGTTTACCGATCTCGATTATTTCTGACCGTGACCCTCGTTTCACATCACATTTCTGACAGTCGTTACAGAAATCTTTGGGATGTGTCTGGATATGAGCACTGCTTATCATACGCAAACAGATGGGCAAAGAGAACGTACTATTCAAACATTGGAGGACATGTTGCGCGCTTGTGTGATTGATTTCGGGAATAACTGGGAAGTTCACCTACCGTTGGTGGAATTTTCTTACAATAATAGTTATCATACTAGCATTAAGGCAACACCATTTGAGGCGTTCTATGGGTGAAAGTGTAGATCACCAGTTTGTCAGGCAAAAGTTGGTGATAGTCAGTTGACTGGCCCCGAATTAGTGCACGAGACTGTTAAGAAGAACGTGCAGATAAGGAACCGTATGGCTGCAGCACGAGACCAAAAAAAGAGCTATGCAGAAAAGTGACGGAAACCTTTGGAGTTTTGGTTTGGCGGAAAAGTTTTACTGAAAGTCTCACCTTGGAAAGGTGTGATTCGATTCGGCAAAAGAGGCAAGCTTAATCTGAGATACGTTGGACCATTTAAGATTCTGGAAAGAATAGGTTCAGTGGCGTATCGATTAAACCTGCCAAATTCGTTAAGTGGAGTCCACAATATATTTCATGTCTCTAATCTAAAAAAGTGTTTATTTAACGAGACGATGGTTGTCCCGCTCGAGGAAGTGCAAGTAGATGAACAACTGTGATTCATTGAAGAACCAGTTAAGGTGATGGATTGTGGCAAAGCAAGATACCCATAGTCAAAGTTCACTGGAACTCAAGATGTGGACCAGAATTCATGTGGGAACATGAGGATTAGATGAAGCTTAAGTATCCTCACTTGTTCGAAACAACGACGACGACCGGTAGGTATTGATTAAATTTCGGGACGAAATTTCCTTCAAAATGGGGATGATGTGACAACTCACTTATTTTGTTGTACCAATGTAGTAAACCATGATGTAACACAACCATATAACGTAATTTTTGGGACGAAAATTCTTTCAACATGGAGATAATGTGAAATCTGGTAATTTTCCGTTACCAAACTCCGTTAGTTCCGTTAGGTCTTGCATACACGTGTCGTGAGCACACACTAGTTGTCGTTGAACGTTGGTGACCTAGTAATAATTAACAATGGTTATTAGATATAATTTAATTAATAATGTTGATTAATAGTTTGTGGTTATGTGATTCAAGAATTTTAAATATTATTTACGAATTTTACTTGATAACATGACAACGTGTAATATCTATTTGATTCATGTGTTTTGTTATTAGTTGAAATATATAACTATTATTGTTGAATAATAATATATGAGTTTGGAAGTTAAAACCATTTAAAAAGGTGTTAAAAGATTTAATTTTTACAAAAATTGATAAAAGATGGGTTAAAGTGTAAAACAACAAAACCAAATTTTGGTAAAACCCAACCCTAGCCCTAAACCCCCTCCCCCATTCAGCCATAACCTTCCCCCCCCCCCCCCCCCCTCTCCCTTGAGAATTTGACCAAGAACAAGCACAAGCATCGATTTTGGCTTTAGTTTCAAGCGTTGCAAGGTGTTAGCATGTCCAATTCTTGATTCCTACGCGATTAAAGGTTAGATTTTGATTGATTTTCATAGTTTTGATTCATGATGAACCCTAATTCGAAATTGGTGAAGAAAGTTGAAATTGATGATTGTTTGATGATGACATGATGTTAGCTATTTTATATGAATGTTAATCTATGTAGATTATGCAATAAATTCATAGTTTTGATGTGTTGTTCATACCTTGCTATAAGTAGAAACTTTTATGCATGTTGTTTCGGAATTATGATGAATTGATGATATTTTTCATGTCTAGATGATTGTTATGAACTTGATTAGGTATAAAGTTGATGAATTTATGAATGAATTGGTGTTAGGTGGATTTTGGTGTTACTTTCCCGAAAGGGAAACTTTATTCATGAAGATCATTGGATATTGGGAATTCGACATGTTCATGATGTTAGGATCATGTTAGAATGCTTCTTGATGATGTCTAATGTGTTAGATTATGTTAATTGGTCATATGGTAGTTGTTGAATCTATGGGAAAATATAGGTGTTCTTGAAAAATATCAAGTATGGTAGTATGTACAAGTTTATGAGTATGATGCAATATAGTAATTGAATATCATTATGTTGGCTACTGGTTTGTATGAGTAGCATTTGAGTATGTGATGATAGGTATCATACACGCATGTGAATCTGAGGCCCCTACTTTATAGGATTGGCAAGGTTAGGGTGTGTAGCCGTGACTTCACATGGCACGTTGTGAGTGACTAACCTAATGTGTATTATAGAGGGAATCTAATTGTGAACCTGTTTTGTATGACAAATTGGTTGCGGGCGTTGTACGATAACCTAAGTTAGCATGAAAAGCATGATAAGACTTAAGTATTGCAATGTGGCTTATGGAATAACTTGCATAGTAGTCTGTGATGGTATGATGATTTATGAATTGCTATACTTGGTCAAACAAAAATATAACTTGACATGTCACCAACGAGTCAAATGAGTCAACTAGGTCAAATGAACCTTGTTTTCCAAAACCTTGGGTCAACGTATTTATTGAGCACTTAGGTTGTTAAGCTTTCTGTGTACACGTACTTATGTACTTGCGTGTTTTAGGTAACCTTTGAAGGGTTGTCTTGCCACTCATCATTAGCTTTTGTTATCGTTCGTTTGCGCATCAGGTTAGTTCAATGCACCACTTTTATTTACTCTATTTTGGGGGAGAAAGCATACTCTATTTTAAAGCACTTTACTATTATAACATGTGTTTTAGTAAACATAATGTGAGATACCATTGAAAGCCCTCACACTTTGGACCGTTATTAAGGAATCTAGTGGGAAATATTGGGTCGTACTACTGGGTCTGACAAGCCCCACCCGTAGGACTAGAGGTCAAGAGGGTGCAATATTGTCGTAAGCAACCAACAGTGTCACGACTTGGTATGTCGTGGCGGGAGGCAAACAGACAAATATAGTCAGCTTCGATCACGAATCACTATTGTTTATTACTAATGAAATTAGACTAGCTATCTATTTCACTGCACTTGTTATATGTTTACTAACGCTACTGTTTATGATAATATCAAACTCGTGAACTCACCAACCGTCATGTTGACACTTTAGTATACTTTTCTCAGGTCGTTACTAGCAGCTGCCGTCAGAGCACACACGAGTCATGCCTACTTTGAACAAACACTTATCTGTCTTTGACTTATTGCATACTTACTTACTTTGGTGGGCGCGTGTTGTGTGCAGTTTACATTTAGTCATTTGTGTTTGAATTGGTTACAAATCGCTTCCATAAATGTTTTAAAGTTTCAAACTTTGATTTATTTTAAATATTGAATATAGTGTCTTTTGAGTAACTAATGATTGAGATTCTGGTTTGTTCACTCGCCTCACGGTAAACCCTACACGTAGATTTTGAGGGTGCGACAGATTGGTATCAGATCCATTGTTATAGGGAACTAGGTTGCATACACACTAGTCTATAACCACACAGTTGTTAGTTACTTGTTACATATCCCTAACTGTACACTCATTGGCATGCGCATCACGTACGCTGTAGTATGACATCATCATCATCTTCATCCCTGTTAGATACACTCCTAGAAAGGACCCGAGGTTCCTACTATTCCACCATCGTCTACGAGTTATGGTTCTCGACCCCCTGTGTTTATATCTGATCGTATCTTACAGGCGAGCGTATGACTGAGCGGGACCAGGCTAATCCTGACAATTGGGACTGGTATCGTACTGCACTGATTAGGATGCTAGAAACCGAGTGTGTTCCATTTTCGATTACTACTGTGACTAGAGATTCCATATTATACCTTCTACCCTGCACCCCTTATAGGGCTATCACCACTGTGGTGGCCTCACATGACCGATTGCGATGAAATGTCGAGGAAATTTAAAAGGTTGGAAGCGTGATAGAGATGATAGCCAGTGTATGAGGAGATAGAGGACTTGTGGCTTGATTTTCAAGGACGCCATGATGGTCAGACATGAGAGATCCAGACTTTGCGTGGACAGGGCTGAGTTGACGGCTACTCTGAATGCGACACGCGATCAGCTTCATGTGGCTATAGTTAATACACATGAGTTGGAAAACTAGCTCGAGCCTCAGGAGGCCCCGATGGAGGAGCCTTAGGAGGTACTAGAGGAGGTTCCCAAGGAGGAGCTAGAGGAAGATCCGGAGGAAGAACCGGATGAAGTCCAGAAGTTGGAGGCTGAGTTCTGGCAGTTAAAGATGGAGGGATCCGAGATCGTGGCCTACACTACGAGGTCTCACGAGTTGGCGACTCTCTATCCCGGAATGATAAACCCGCCAATCAAGAGGATCGAACTCTATTTGCGTGGGTTGGTGCCAGAAATACAAAGTATGGTGACTGCTTCAAACCTCACCACTATCCAGTAGGCTATCTGGCTAGCTCACAGCTGAACGACCAGGTAGTGGAACAAAGGAAGCTACCCAAATGGGGCGCGGTGGCTAGCGTACCTGATAACAAACGCAAGTGGGAAAGCACTAGAAATAAAGGTCCCTCATCAAACAGTCAGCCTCAGCAGCTACAGCAGAGGAAATTTGATAACAATCGCAGTTTCAATCAAGGATCTTCATCAGCACCAGGACAAGGAGGATACGTTGGGAAGTATCCTAATGTTACCACTGCAACTACCACACACTGGTAGGTGTGACAATTTTTGATGTCTGCGTTGTGGGAAGGCTGGACATGCGGTAAAGGATTGCTGTGGTGAGTTTATGAAGAAGCCTCAACAACCCCAAGAAATATCAAACTCGTAAACTCATCAACAGTCGTGTTGACACTTTAGTATGCTTTTCTCAGGTGGTTACTAGCAGCTGCCGTAGGAGCACGCACGAGTCATGCATACTTTGAACAAACACTATCTGTCTTTGACTTATTGCATACTTACTTACTTTGGTGGGCGCGTGTTTTACGCGGTTTACATTTAGTCATTTGTGATTGAATTGGTTACAAATCGCTTCCGCAAATGTTCTAAAGTGTCAAACTCTGAATTATTTTAAACGTTGCATATAGTGTCGTTCTGATTAACTAATGACTGAGATCTTGGTTTGTTCACTCGACTCGCCGTAAAACCTCGCACGTGGATTTTGAGGGTGTGGCTGTAGAGGTTTGGTCCACCTCTTCTTTTAGAGATGTCTATAGATTGGTGTCGTAAACTACAGAAATTACCTTTGATTAAAACAAACTGCACCTAAATAATTAAGGGTTTTTAGGTCTCACAGGTTACTATAAACGATTTGTCAAAACTTATGGGGTATATCTAAACCATTGACGCAAATGTCACAAAGGGATTAGCTTTTGTTCGGTTTTGAGTCCTTAGCTGCTTTGAAGCTTTAAAGTCTGCCATGGGTAACCCTCATGTGTTAGCATAAGTGTTGTCTTAATGCAAAACAACCATCCTATTGGTTTTTTTAGGTAAGGATTTACCTCCAAAGAAAGGAGTTATTAGATCATATACATGATGTTAAACATTGGCAACCTTATTATCAATAGGCACCTTACTATCAGAACTGAACAACAAAGTCTTAGGCGTTGTTAGAAAATCCAATTGCTACTCCTTTCAACAAAAAATATTTGTCTAAACTTCTGGGTTTAAGTATTAATATAATTATGGGGGTGTTGGGATCGCTTCTGAAATAACTTTTCTGAAATAACTTATTAACTTATTAACTTTTCCAATAAGTTAATAAGTTAGTATGGACTGGCTTATTAATTTATTACCTCACAATCATCACATTGCCAAACACTATAAAATGACTTTGATTTTAAAAGTTATAAGTCAATAAGTTGTTTGATAAGCAATCTCAAACAACCCCCTATATTAAAGGTTTTGATAATAATAAAGCAAATGCTTTATCTGGGTTGAGCCATGGAGAGTTTCTCCATGGTGATTTCTACCATTAGTTCTACTATTTACATATAGAGTTGGTTCTCCTTATATCGACTTTACAATAAGATCCTTCTGCTTATCCACATTTCACTTGGTCGTTAGGGTAGTTAAAAAGGAAAAGCAGACTGGTGGTGGATAATACTTCTTCTCTCAAGGCCACTATTTTCTCTTGGATGCATAATTCTTCTTAAGGGTTACAACCAACATTCAAAGAGCTACTACATTATTCTAGTGGCCTAAAATAAGAAGGGATATTAAGGATCATATCAAGCGATGAAGTGTTTGCCAGTCGATCAAGGTTAACACTATTGTTATCTAGGCTTATTGCAACCCTTACCAACTCCGTGGGGGTTTGGTAAGATATTGCTATAAATTTTTCTAGAAGGCTTGCATAAATCACCTAGTAAGGATGTTATTTTGGTGGTAGTTAACCGGTTGAGTAAGGGTGTCCATTTTATTGCCCTTACTCACCCTTTTTATGCTATTATATTACTATTGCTCAGTTATGTCTAGATCATGTCTATTGGCTGAATACCATATGTAAAAGATGCCAAGAAGCCTAATTCTATGATATTGTATAGAGTAACCAAAACTTCGTAAAATGTTATGCGAGTACTTGGTCTAGGCGGAGAGTACTTTAGGAGTACTCAAGTAAATTATAATGAAATTGATTTTTGATAATTACACATTGTAGGAGTTATTTTAGAGGCAGATCAAACCAAAGAGCCTCAACAAACACACTGAAGTACAAGGAAGTTACTTCGGAAGATTTGATAAATGCAGAATGAAAAACATTAAGTATCAAATCTTCCGAAGCCAAAGACCAATTCTTTCAAAGCCAAAGATGAAGTCTTTCGAAGCTTCAAGACAAAGTCTTTTGAAGCCAAGAAACTGATTTCTTTCGAAGACAGAGAATGCATGCTTTCTATGACATGCTTTTAACAAAAGCTGAATTATTTTCCGCTACCATATCCGATGAACCACCAACTTATATAAGTTGGTGATATCTCCATACTTTTGTCAACTGTAGATTAAGGTCTTTGAGTCTGTAACTTTTTACTCTTTACTTTTATCTTTTTTGTAATAGATTAGGATGTGAGTTATGGCATGTCATAGTCACTAGTCAAAAGACAATCTACCTTTGACTTTACATTGATCTTGTTGTTAGATTAGTGTTTCAGCTGGCTTTCAAAGTATGATCGGCTGTAGGATGTAGTGTAAAGTGTTTCATGTAGCTAGTCTAATGGACTAAGCCTTGTAACAATTATAAAAAACACTTGAGAGCAATATACATCATCCTTAAAAACCAAATACTTTTGTTTGCTTGTGTTTTTTACTCTGTTCTTAGTTCACTTGTCGGTTTCCTATTTAATCTGTTAAGTGTTTAACTATCCAACCTTGTGAAACTGTTGCATCACCTTCAACCGGTCCTGCATATATATATATAATATATATATATATATATATATATATATATATATAGGGTTAGGATCATTACAAAACCACTTTTTATTTTCAGAATCACAGAACCATTGATTTACATAAATGTGAATTAAGTCTGGTGATACTTGAGCAGTTTTACATATGTGTATATCAGACATGAACATATATCACCAGCTTTAACTTACATTTATGTAAATCAATGGTTCTTTTGTTCTGAAAATAAAAAGTGGTTCTGTAATCATCCTGACCATATATATATATTATATATATATATATAATATATATATATATATATATATATATATATATATATATATAATATATATATATATATATATATATATATGTGTGTGTGGTGTGTGTGTGTGTGTGGTGTGTGGTGGTGTGTGTGTGGCATGTGTGTGTGTGTGTGTATGTGTGTGTGTATATGTAGGGGAGAGTTCCTTAGAAAACCAATAGTTATATGTAAACCAGAAAACCATAGACACCAATAACATAACTAATAAATTTTTTATTATTTTAATTGTTAAAAGGTTATTTAAGTATTTGTTACATATATGTTGAAACATAAATACAGAATGAAGAATCTTACGTATATGTAATACTATGTACAGTGCAAAATGGTTAGTATACGTAACCTATATGTGATATACATGTAAAACCATGCTACGGTTTTTCATTTGATCCATACCTTTATTATATATACATATACACAAATATAAAGGGTAGTGAAAAAAAGATTGTAAATTTTTGATTGGTTTTATTGGTTTTCTCTAGCTTTATATAACATTGTGGTTTTCTTAGGATCCCTCATATATATATAATATATATATATTATATATTATATATATATATATATATATATATATATATATATATCAGCAATCATAAGTTTAGTAATATTTATAAACAAAATAGGTGAATATCACTAAAATCAATAGGCTATATGTTAAAATACTAAAATGTTTAAAATGATATTCATTTTAATATTATACACATAGAAATGTTTAATAGTCGTCTTCCAAGTTATCATCAATGAAAAACAATAAAAATCAACAAGCATCAACGAAAAACTATGAAATCGATCGATGAAAAAGAGTAAATATTCGAGTTGTTGAGTTGAACGGACTAGCTTTGATTTGAAGAGATTGATGATTCCGATTTATGAGATAGGGTTATAGAAAGTCGCTAAGTAAACAATTAAGTCCAGAGTACACCCCGAGTATTCGGTCGAGTTTTACAACACCAATTCAATATGATGGAACATAAGGGGGTGAGGAATATACCTATGTTGATGACAAATCGTCGGGTTACATCAACTATTTTTGTAATTAATTAAAAAAATCAAAAAGCCATTGTCTTTCTAATGACCCTATCCCTATGCTTCGACACATGCCTCAGGTCATAATAACCATAATCCAACCACCTTCTGCTCATTTATTCTTTCACTTCACGCTGACACTCTCAAAAACCAGCTTGTTCACCTGATTTCTTATGATTACTTCATTAAAATCATCCTTTTGGAGGATTATTCAAAGGGTTTTAAGTGTTAGGAACTTCAAGTGTTCATTACACGTTCTTCACTTGGCTTTTCTAGGGTTTTCATAAAAACCATATTTTTTAAGTTGAGATTAAAAGGGTTTAGTGTTTCACCTTCTTCAAACCATTGATTCTAGTGTTTAGGTTCTTGAATCCATTAGAAACCACTAGGTGGTTAAAATTTTTTTGCCTACCAATTTAGTGTTTCATGAACTGACATATTTATATGTATAAGTTTGTAGTAGTGTATTGTGTATGTATATTTTTGTATGTATAAATTATGTGTGATTTTTTTCCTATCGCTATATCAGAGTGGCCGGATTCAATACGTAAATGATTTCGACGAAATAAGCATAAATTTGCATGTCTAAGCAAAAAAGAGGGGAACCGGACCCTCCCGGTCCCGTAAAAGCTCCGCCCTGTATATACTTCTATGTGCATATGTCTTACATATATGTATGTTCGTATGTTCATTGTTTGTATGTATGTATGTATGTATGTATGTTTGTTTGTGTAATTACGATGTATGTTTAGTTGTGTTGATAATTTTAGTGTAATCAATAATTTTAGTGTTATTGGATTAACTGATGATCTGATAAATTGTAGTGGTGATTAAAACGAGTTAGGTGACGCGGGAGTGCGGACTCGTTTTACACTAATACAATAATTGTTGTATATGTATAAATATATTGATTTTGTTGGATTGGGTTTGAGAGATTTTATAACATTGACTTGGGCTTATATAACTAATTAATTTAAGCCCAAAACTTAAGCCCAATATGTAATCCATGTATACAAATGTCAAATGGATATCAGATCTAGAAACAAAAAGAAGAAAACAAAAACAGGGGCTCGGTCCTCGGTGGTAGTTTGGTCGGCTTTTGGTCAAAGGAGGAAAATCGACTGGACAAAGAAAAAATTTGTCGACGGTTGTCTTTTTGGTTTGACGGTTTCTTCTTCGGTCAAAATATAAAGGAAGCACTCGGTTCGGTTTATTTGGGACTTCATTTCATCGCAAAGATCTCTCACAAAACAAAAGTTTGATTTTCAAAATCTCAGATTTAATCGATTAAACATTTGATAGTTGCGGTTAATTGGTTGAATCTAATAGTGTTAATCACGTTTCTGAGATTTATCCAAGTTATTATCTCTGTAATTGGGGTGTTTGCTTCTCGGTTCAACAAGGATTTCACACGAATTCAAGAAGGAGAAAAGGTACTCGTTTGTTTGTTCAAGATTGGTGTTCATAAGATTGGTATTTTGCGATTACAACATCCTGTGAATCATCAGAATTTTAACAAAGATTAAACCAATTTGGTTGTTTATATTCTAAAATTTTGGGTTGTTTATAATCTGAAATTTGGGGGATTTACAATCTGAAATTTTGGGTGTTTGTAATCTAAAATTTGGACTCAATTTACTTGATTGCAAGTAATTTGCTTGACAATCGTTAAATCGGTTATGTGTTCATCAAAAGACAACAATTGGAACTTACTTGATTCGTGTTGGGATTTAACTTCAGCAATCTGATTTAACATGGGAAGGGATATCGGTTAGTGACATGTCTAGTAAATTTGCCAAATTGGAAAAATTTGAGGGTCAAGACTTTAGGCGATGGAAAAAGAAGATGCATTTCTTATTAACAACATTGAAGGTTGCGTATGTACTTTCTACGCCTATGCCAGACATAGTGGAAGATGGAACCTTAGATCAACAACGAAGGAGACTCAAGTGGGAAAATGATGATTATATCTGCAGAGGCCACATACTCAATGGGATGACTGATTCACTTTGACGTATATCAGAATGCGAATCTGCCAAGATCTCTGGGGATTCACTTGAAGCAAAATACATGGCTGAGGATGCATCAAGCAAGAAATCCTGGTAAGTAATTTTAATAATTACAAAATGACAGATTCTAGGCTAGTAATGGAATAGTATAATGAATTGTTACATATTGGGTCAATATGCACAACATGATATGCATATGGATGAGTCAATCTGTGTCGAGCATAATCGACAAGTTTCCACCTCTATGGAAGGACTTTAAACATACACTAAAACATCAAAAAGAGGATTTGACTTTGGTTCAACTGGGTAGTCATATCCGAATTGAAGAATCACTTCGGGCTCAAGAATTTGATAAAGCCAAGGTAAAAACCCAGCATCATCCTTGGTTAATAATGTTGAAGATGATGGGAATTTCAAAAGGTTCAACAAGTCAACGGGTAATAAACGCAAGTTTCACAATGATAACAAACATCCTAATAAGAAAGCAAAACCTGCTTGTTGGAGATGTGGGAAAACCGGGACATTTCAAGAAAGATTGTCGGGAGAAAATGTCAGGTGGAAGTAAGGCTAATGTAGCCGGTCCAAGCGGGTCAAAAGACCCAAATGGGAAACCAGGTTTGTGTCCTGTCTCAGTTTCTAATTCTGTTAAGAATTATGTTTCCTTGATTTCTGAATCATTCTATGTCCAGGATGATGAAATTGCGTGGTGGGTAGACTCGGGTACTACAAGTCACGTGTGCAGGATCTAAGGTGGATCGAGGATCTTAAAACAATTAAAGATGGATCCGTGCTAAGAAAGGAAACGTGGCAACTGAGCCTATCAAAGGAATAGGAAATGTTAAACTTGTATTTACTTCTGGAAAACAACTAATACTAAATAATACATTGTGTGTACCAGGGATTCGAAAGAATCTCTTATCTGAATTATGTTGAATAGTTGTGTTATAAACAGGTCATCGAGTCAGATAAGTTTATCTTATCTAAACATGGAACCTTTGTTGGATTTCGGTTTTTATCTAATGGTATGTTTAAACTCAATATTCATGTTCCATTGCTAATGAATCTGTATGCATTGCTTCCCTTTTATCTAGCAAGGTAGATTATATTTCTAAGTTATGGCACGCTAGACTAGGTCATGTTAATTTCTTTAGAATGAAAGAATGTCAAAAATGAGTTTGATACTTGCCTTTGATATGCATGATAACAATTGCCACACTTGTAAATTAACTAAGATTACTAGAAAAACCATTTAAGGATGTTAAGAGGGAATCCAATGTATTAGAACTCATTCACTCCGATTTTATGTGACTTTCATAGCACACCATCTCTTGGTAATAAGAAGTATGTAGTTACTTACATAGATGATGCAACACGATACTGTTATGTATATCTGTTCATATAAGATGAAGCACCTGATAAATTAAGGTCTATAAACAAGAAGTTGAATTGTTTCATGGTAATCTAATTAAAACTCTTCGAACTGACCGGGGAGGGGAGTATTATGATCCAGTGTTCTTTCAGTCCACTAGAATAATACATCAAACTATAGCCCTATACACCACAACAAAACGGTGGTGCTGAAAGGAAAAATGGAACATTTAAAGAAATGGTCATTCCTTGTTATCATATTCTGGTCTGAGTGATGAATTCTGGGGACAAGCAATGCTAACTGCTTGCTACTTATTAAATAGAACTCTAATAAAAGAAACAAAATAACTCCTTATGAGTTATGGAAAAGGAAGCCTCCTACTTTAAACTATTTAAAAGTGGGGGTTGTAGAGCGGTTGTTAGACTTACCGAACCTAAATGAAAGAACTTAGGTGAGAAAGGAATAGACTGTATATTCATAGGATATGCTGAAAACTCAAAAGCCTATAGGTTTTATGTTATAGAATCTAATGACTTGGTGTCTGTAAACACTGTCATAGAATCAAGGATGCTATCTTTGATGAAGACAGATTCACTTCTGTGTCTAAGCCTAAGGATTTCATCCACAATTCTCAAACAAGGATTCTTGATCCTATTGAGAATAGAGCTGTTGATTCTGTTAAAGCATCTTCTAATGTTGACAGTGCATCTAGTCCTTCGAACCAAGAAAAGCACAAGAACAAGAAAGGCAAATCCTTTGGTTCTGACTTTCATCTTTACTTGGTTAAAGGGTCTAGGAGGGATATTAGCTATCAGTATCAATATTGCTCAATATCAAAGAGGATCCAAAGACTTACAATGAAGCAATGGCATCTCAAGATGTGCTTTCTGGAAAGAGGCAATTCAAGATGAGATGGATTCCATTATGCAAAATAATATGTGGAAATTGACTGACTTACCACCTGTTGTAAAACTCTAGGTTGTAAGTGGATATTTAAAAGGAAAATGAAAGTTGATGGTAGCATAGACAGTTTAAGGCCAGATGGTTATCCAAGGCTTTAAAAAAAAAGGAAGGAATTGATTTCTTTGATACATGCTCCTCCGTCGCTAGGATTTCCACTATAAGATATTAATTGCCTTAGCTTCAATTAATAAACTGATAATTCATCAGATGGATGTGAAAATAGTTTTTCTGAATGGTGAACTAGATGAAGAGGTATACATGAAACAACCCGAGGGCTTTGTTTTACCGGGACAAGAACATAAAGTATGTAAATTAATCAAATCACTGTATGGTCTAAAACAAGCTCCCAAACAATGGCATCAAAAATTTGATGAAGTTATCTTGTCTAATGGTTTTCTCTTGAACAAGCAGATAAGTGTGTGTACAGCAAATTCAATTCCTCTGGCAAAGGGGTAATTATTTGCCGTATGTTGATGATATGTTGATATTTGGTACTGACCAGATCCAAGTTGATAAGACTGATAAATTAAGAAAATACTCTTCTTCATTTTGATATGAAAGATCTGGGGGAGGCGGATGTTATCCTAGGTATACGGATAAAACGAAACAACAATGGAATGTTAATAACTCAATCTCATTACATTGAAAAGGTATTGAAGAAATTCAATTACTTTGATTGTTCTCCGGTTAGTACTCCTATAGATCCCCATATAAAGCTTATGCCTAATAATAAATAATAAAAAAAGGTGGTTCTATTTCACAGTTGGAATATTCAAAAGCTATTGGATGTTTGATGTATGCTTTGATAAGCACAAGGCCTGATATAGCATATGTTGTAGGAAAACTGAGTAGGTTTACCAGTAATCCAAGTACACATTATTGGCAAGCTGTGAATAGGTTGTTTAAATACTTGAAAGGAACCATAAATTATGGTTTGAGTTATTCAGTTTTCCTTCAGTTTTAGAAGGGTACTCTGATGCAAGTTGGATAACTATATGGAAGATCATTCTTTGACAAGTGGGTGGGTATTCCTACTTGGTGGTGGTGCTATTTCCTGGGCATCAAAGAAACAAACTTGCATAACTAATTCGACTATGGAATCTAAATTTGTTGCTTTAGCTGCGGCTGGTAAGGAAGCTAAATGGCTAAGAAATTTGATCTTTGAGATACCTTTATGGTCGAAACCGATATCATCTATCTCTATCAGTGTGATAGTGCAGCTACTTTGGCTAAAGCATATAGTCAAGTGTACAATGGGAAGTCTAGACACTTAGGTGTTAGACATAGCATGGTTAGGGAATTAATCATGAATGGTTTGATATCTGTTGAATTTGTAAAATTTGAATTTAATTTGGCTGATCACCTAACAAAAGGGTTAGGGAGAGATCTCGTGAAAAGATCAGCATAAGGATGGGTTTAAAGTCCATTTAAATTTCTTGTGTCAAGACACCCAATTCCCAACTAATACAATGTTAGATGTTGAATTCAATGAGGAAAGCTTGTCATGTAGAAATTGGAACACATCAATACATCATCCCAAGGTTTGTGTTCTGACTGCAAGATAAAGTAGGTTGAAGTTTATCTTCTTAATAGTTCTTTGACAAATTGCATTTGCAGGTGCAAGATTAAAAGAAACTACCTATAAGAATATGAAGTTTAGCCGCTTCAAGAAGCTTGGACTTGGCTTTCATGTATTCTTTGAGGGATTAGGACACAGGCTAGTAAAATATTGTGTCAAGTGAGAATCTAAATTTGTAAACTTATGTGTATATTTAATTCAGTTATTTATGTGGATAGCAAGGGTTCAATCCATTGCGACACCCTGATATTCTAATATTTGAATGTGATATACTAAGATGAAAATTCAATCCTCAGGATATTTTCATTTATGCATAAGCTTGTTATGCGAGAGATGGATATCACTAAAATGGGGAGGAATGTTGATAATTTTAGTGTTATCAAATGGGGGAGGAATGTGTGTCATAAACAGATGACACAAAAATATGTCATAAACAGATGACACAAAAATGTGTCATAACAGATGATACAAAAATATGTGTCATGACAGAGTTTTTCCTGACACGCTTTTGCGTGTCATCTATACCATTTTATGACGCATTGCGTGTCATTAAAGGTATATTTTGTAGTAGTGACACTTTTCTTGTAATAGGATCACCGTTGGTAGAATTATTGCGTGGGAGTGTGGACTGTGGACAATCCACTTTGGCTCATTTTTATAGTTTACACAATGTTGCATCGTGGAACTGGAGAGTAAGACAATCCACTTTGACTGGTTTTTATAGTTTACACAATGTTGCATGGTGTATTTTGATATTAGTGTCGTTTAACTTTCTATGGGCCTGCACCAAACACATGCGATTGACACTCATTTAATCATAAAAAGATAGTTTTGGGTCACATAGGAGCATTTATTTATTATATTTAACTTCTATCAGCAACTATTCAGCTTGTATTATGTGGTTGTTCCTTTTATTTGGATGTTATATAGTGACCGGGTCTTACAATAAATAAAGACTGCATTTTAGATGACAATTGACATGGAGAGATTAACAGGTAACTAAAAACAACCAGAATTCAAATTTAAGATTGAATAGACCCGGACTAATTCAACTACTAATAGAAAAATTAATAAACTAATTATGAAAGAACTAATAATAGAAATGTCAAAACATATAAATTAAATTAACTTACAAAAAATGAAACATATACTAAAAATTATATTAAGAAAATAATAAAGTTTTTGAAGCCTTCGCTTCGACCTTTTTGTTACTATTAAAAATCCATATCAAAAAATTTACAACAAGGTGTTTTACCCTGTTTTACCCGTCACGAGTTGCCGCGGCATCGTATGCAGAGTGATGACGTATAGATTACAATAGCACCGACTCGTGCTTTTTGATCCATCCTATATATATATATATATATTATATATATATATATATATATATAGGGGCCAGTTACGATACAAAATGTTTTTTTCGTGTGAGGTACGAAGTTTTGGGATGGAATTATCACACAAGAACAATAGTAATCACTTAAGAACAAAGTGATAATTACGCAAGACAAATTACACTCACGTGGAATTATCACACAGAGATGAAATTATCATGCAAGAATACCTTCTTGTATAATAATTTCACCTTTACGTGATAATTCAGTCTCTACGTGATTAATTATTACCCTTGCGTTATAATTCCACCCTTAACGTCCATTCTTGCGTGATAAATTCGTACGCTTCGCACGAAAAATACACTTTGTATCGTAACCTTTCTCGCTCTATATATAATGTGTGTGTCCTTGAGATAAAGTGTGAAGTGTGTGAAAGTGACAATCAAAATATATACACGTAGCAGATTCAAAAACATGACCCCTTGTTGAAAGACTTAACCATTCAAGCTACTTAGCAAATGTTGACATTGCTATGATTTAATAATATTTATTGTGTAATAAGAAAATAAGATGGGATCATCACCGCCCTTTATAAATAAGTAGTAGTATACTTACATGACAATCATGTTTATATAAACTGTAGGGATTGAACCTAAAGGTTCGAAAATCAAATCAAGATAATGAAGATCAAGTCTAGCGAGATATTATTTGCCGCGCGAGAAGTTGTATCTCACGCGAGATCTTAGTTACCGCGCGAGAACTATGCGACAAGTTTTAGATTAATATAAATAGTTGTTAGTTGATGTAATTTAGAGAGCTTTTGTCATTTTCCTAATTTCGCATTTTATTTTAATCATTCAAATTAGAGAGCAATATACACCAAAGTTTATTTACATTCGAGTTCATTTTCATTGCTTATTCTATCTTTTTATTGTGATGATTATATTTCGCGTTTTTGTCATGAGATCGATCTGATTGTTAAGTGTTGATCCTTACAATTGGTATCAGAGTTTGGTTTGCTCTAGATCGATTGAATTGAAGATTGAAGAGTGTTTTTGAAGTGTTCTTGAGCTTCGAATTGGAATCCTTTGAAGATCGACTTGATTTCTGCTGTTTTTTATCACTTTTGAAGATGTTGAGAGCTGTTATGCTGCTAATTGTAGATTTGATGGTGTTCATGTGATTAAACAAGCTTAATTCAATCAATTAGAGACATTTAGGATCAAAAGTGAACCTAAATCACTAATTGAAAGCTTAATCAATTAATTTTGAACAATTTGTTGAAAGATTGAAAGTGGAATCTTTGAATTTAGGAAGAAAATTGATTAAGCGAAAACTTGTTATTCGCAAGCGAAAAGTTCATATTCACGCGAGAAGTTTTGGTTTTCGCAAAATACAGTTGGAAAGTTTGTTACAAAAGATTTCTTTCCCGCGAGAAGCTTGCTTTTCGCAAAATTCAGTTAGAAAACTAACCGCACGAAAGTTGATGCCTGTTCGCGCGAGAACTTTGATCTTCGCGCGAGAACTTCAAGTTTGAAACTTTCTGAAAAGTTTGATTTTTGAGTTTTAAAATGGCAAATCTAAAGCACATTACTGCTACCCTCAACCTCGACAATGAGATTGGAACTAGCACAAAACCTCTTAGACTTCTTAGCGAAGAAGACTATCCCGACTGGGTTTATCGTTTTGAGAATCATGTTATTTACACCGAACCCAGGATGATGCGATCAATTAAACAATGACCGTATATCCCTGTGTATGACAATGATAAGGGAGAGTTGGTGCCCAAACCTGAACAACTCTAGGATGAGGAAGACATGAAAAAACTTGAACTAGATGACAATGGATATGCTGCCATCACTATGGCACTTACTACAGAAATTGCTCAAAAGTTCAAGGATTTCAGAAAGGCTAAAGATTTATAGGATGCGATGGAGGAGCAGATAATGGGCAATAAAGATATGAGAGAGATCCGAAAGGACATGTTAAACCAAGAATTTAATATATTTAATCATGTGCTGGGTGAGACATTGGAGGCTCAAATGTCCAGATTTGTTTAAGCTGATAACAAAGATGAAGAGTGCTGGAATTACCTTGGAGAATATTTCTATAAACAAGAAGCTGTTGAACTCATTACCCTACAGTTGGAAAAATAACTACACCACTGTCAAAAGAACTAATGATCTGTTCATCTTGTCCCTCAGCGATCTCATTTCAACTATCAAGTCATATGAAATGTATGACAAGCAGAGAGCTGCAAATTATATAAATACAATGGGAGCTGAAGTATCTGCATTATATGCAAAAATGGCTAGTAATCCCAAGTACTATGTCAGCTATTCCCGGTTATGTCAACAACAAACAACCAATTTTGTTAATCCAAATGTCAAAGATTCATCCATACCTCAGTTTCAAGCCTCTCATCAAAACCATTACAATCCAATGCAATCTCAACCTCAACCTCAAATTTATCCACAAAGTCAATCCACTCAAACCACACAACAAGCATTTGTTGTTAATTCCAACAGAACCAGAAGACCATTCAAATAGCTAAAGAGCATCTGGCTCTATTCACTAAATTCATGAACAACTATGAAGCTTTTACAATTGGAAGACTAAGTGTACCCAACATCTTTGTTGATGACTTGCAACAAGTTAATCCTGATGATGTTGAAGAAAATGATACCAAGTATCAGATGGCTATTCTGGTGTACCAGGTGAAAAATTTTGCAAGAAGAATAGGGATGAAGATGTTTGGTTTAAACAACTCGAGCAAGATTGGATTTATAAACAAGTTTAAGATGTTATAACTGTGACAAACCTGGTCATTTGCTAGAGAATGTACATAGGGAAAGACACGTCAATCTAATATTGGAAAGAAGATAGTAACTGTAGAGGTAGAATCAAAGGGAGATAAAGCAAGCATATCAAACAACAAAGCTCTGGTGTCTCAGACCAATGAAGAATATGATTGGTCAAACCAAATGGTAAGTTTGGATGTCAAACTGTCTACTGTTTTGTTAGCTGAAATTCAAACTGATAATGAAAGTGTTGATGAGAGTATACTTGCTGAGTTTGTGTCTGATGATTTGATAAAAGGGAATCTTTGCTGAAGAAGCTTGTGAGAATGTTGAAGGGGTGCTTAATAAAAAGTTATTGAGATTACTCCAACTCGATCAAAGATGACTGATGAGAGAAAGGAAGAAGTTGAAGAAAAAGCTGTTGAGTTTACTCCAGCTAAAAATGAAAATACTGTGAATGCTGTTGAGGAAACTCCGACACCTGCTTGTAATGACACTGTCAATGTTGTTGAGATTACTCCGGCATCTAAAGCAAAAGAAAAGATTGAACTGGAAGCTTTTATGGTAAATTTCATACCTGAAGAGAAGCACAAGCAAGGAAAGACTAATGAGGTACATACTAATCTCTGTTCAAACACATGTTTAGAAAAGGTTCAAAAATATAGAGTTCACAACGAACACTTGATTTTAGAAGTTGAAAAACTTCAATATCAAGCTCGTAAATATAAAAATGATAAGAAATTTTTAAAGAAAAGATAGAAGGATTAAACAAATCAATTTATCAATCAAAATTGAATCTTCATGACAAAGATTGTAACATAAAGGATTTGACAACATGTAGCAATGAACTATCTTTAGAAATCAATGAACTTAATAGTGAACTTTTATTTGCAAAATTGACTATTGAAAATTTTGAGCTGTCTTCAAACATGGTTGAAGGTATAATCAAGTCTCAAATGACTTAGAAAATTAATGGTGGTAAAACTGGAGTTGGATATTCTAACATAGCACCACCAATTAATCATGATTATACATGTTTACCTTCATCAATTACTACATCATATTATGAGACCTACGGATTAGGTTTTCAACCAAGATCAGACTTAATAATTCCAGTCAGAATTTCACTGACTGTTGATCCTGTCATAAAAACTAAAATTAAAATGTATCAAGACAATTCTTTTGCAGAAAGTATGAAAGAAGGGTTGGTTTAAGATTGAGAAAGTGATGATGAAATATATTTTAAGAAAAATAAAAGGTGTAATGAAAAATCTTCAGGTAAATCATCATCAGTTATCAATGAAATTTCAGATGTTTTTATTTCTACAAATGATTGTTCAAATGTCTAACAAACACAAAAATTAAAATCAAAAATAGATTTTAAAGATAATGAAAGAAAACATGTCACAATATCAGCATCTGACTTGAAAACTAATTTCATGAACAGATTTGTTTCAAAAGGCAACATAGATAAGGAAGATCATATCTTTATAGAAATGAATGCAAGTTTCTTTAAAAATAAATCTTCTATTACTGCTAACTCTGTGAAACAAGACGTTTATAGATCAGGTATCAAAGAAACTGGTCCTATTCCAGTACTTATGACTTAAAAGTTAAAGCTATAGTTCATGCCTCATCGGCTTCATAAATGAATCAAACTGTTAGGAATAATACCTCAACTCTTTCGGAATCATCTAGAAAAGTTCTTAATGAAAGAGAGAAAAGAGAGACTGTTAAAAAATCATAAGGCCAAAGAAATATTAAAGCCAGATTCTTTCAGTCCACTAGAATAATACATTACAATACAACTCCTTATACACTACAACAAAATGGTGTAGCTGAAAGGAAAAACAAACATTAAAGAAATTGGTCAAGTTCTTGTTATCATACGCTGGTCTGAGTGATGGATTCTAGGGAGAAGCAATGTTAACGGCATGTTACTTATTAAATAGTACTCCCAACAAAAGGATAAAAATAACTTCTTATGAGTTATGGACAAAGAAGCCTACTATTTTAAATTATTTAAAAGTTTAGGGTCGTATAGATGTTGTTCATCTTACTAAACCTAACTAATCAACTTAGGTGATAAAGGAATAAACTGTATATTAATAGGCTATTTTGAAAATTCAAAAGCCTACAAGTTTTATGTTATAGAGCCTAATGACTTGGTGTTTGTAAATACTATCATAGAATCAAAGGATGCTATATTTGATGAAGAAAGAATCACTTCTATGCCTAGACCAAGGATATCGTCCATAATTCCCAAATTAGGTTTTCTGATCCTGTTAAGAATATAGCTGTTGATTCTGTTAAAGCATCCGAGAATGTTAAGAGTGCATCTATTCCTTCTGAAGATAGGAAAAGCACAAGAACAAGAAAGGCCAAGTCCTTTGGTTCTGACTTTCATCTTTACTTGGTTAAAGGGTCCAGGAGTGATATTGAATGTTAGTATCTATATTGTTTTAAATTAAAGAGGATCCAAAGACTTATAATGAAGCAATGGCATCTCGAGATGTTGTTTAATAGAAAGAAGCAATCCAAGATGAGATGCATTCTATCATACAAAATGATATATGGAAATTGACAGATTTACCACCTGGGTGTAAGCCTTTGGGTTACAAATGGATCTTTATAAGGAAAATAAAAGTTGACGGTAACATAGACAAGTTTAAGGCTAGATTCATAATCCAAGGCCTTAGACAAAAGAAATGCATTGATTTTTTTTTTACATATATGATCCTATTGTTAGGATTTTCACTATAAATAATTTACCTAAGCTTCAATTCATAAACTGATAATTTATCAGATGGATGTGAAAACAATTTTTCTAAATAGTTAATTGGATGAATGAAGAGGTATACATGAAACTAATTAAGGGTTTTGTTTTACATGGGCATGAACATAAAGTATGTAAACTTATCATGTCACTGTATGGTTTAAAACAAGCCCTAAACAATGACATCATTAATTTGATGAGGTTAACTAATCTAATATGTTTCTTTTGAACCAAGCACATATATTTGTATATAGCAAATTTAACTCCTCCATCAAGGGGGTAATTATTTGCCTGTATGTGGATGATATGCTAATCTTTGGTACTAGCCTAGATAAGATTAATAAGACAGAAGTTATTATCTTCTAATTTTGATATGAAAGATTTTGGGAAGGCGGATGTTATCCTAGGTTACAAGGATAAACGGGACAACAATTGAATATTAATGATACAATCTTATTACATTGAAAAATATTAAAGAAATTCAATTACTTTGATTGTTCTTTGGTTAGCACTCCTATAGATCCAAACATCAAGCCTATACCTAATCAAGATTATTCCATTTTATAGTTAGAATATTCAAAGGCTATTGGGTGTTTTAATGTATGCTATGATAAGCACAAGGCCTGATATAGCTTATGATGTAGGAAACTGAGTACTTTTACTAGTAATCCAAGTACACATTATTGGCAAGTTGCGAATAGGTTGTTTAAGTTCCTGAGAAGAACTATAAACTATGGTTTGTGTTATTCAGGTTTTTTTTTCGTTATAGAATGGTACTCTGATGCAAATTGGATAACAAATATGGAAGATCATTCTTTAACAAGTGGGTGGGTATACCTTTGGTGGTGTTATTGTTTGGGCATCAAAGAAACAAACTTGCATAACTAACTAATTATGGAATCTGAATTTGTTGTTTTAGCTGCAGTTGGTAAGGAAGCTAAATGGATAAGAAATCTTATCTTTGAGACTCCATTGTGGCCAAAACTAATATCATCGATCTCTATCAGGTGTGATTGTGCAGCTATTTTTGGCTAAAGTATATAGTCAAGTGTATAATGGGGAGTCTAGACACTTAGGTGTTAGACATAGCATGATTAAGGAATTAATCATGAATGGTTTGATATTTGTTGAATTTGTAATATCTAAATTTAAGTTGGCTGGTGACCTAACAAAAGGGTTAGAGATTGTGAATAGATCAGCTACAGGGACGGGTTTAAAGTCCATTTAAATTTCTTATGTCAAGACACCCAATTCTCATCTAATTCAATATTATATGATGAATTCAATATGGAAAGCTTTTCATTTAGAAATTGGAATACATCAACAATCATCCCAAGGTCTGTGTTCGTACTGCAAGATAAAGTAGGTTGAAGTATATCTTCCTAATAGTTTCTTTGACAAATTGCATTTGCAGGTAAGAGATGAAAAGGAACTATTTATAAGAATATAAAGTTTCGTCGCTTCAAGAAGCTTGGACTTGGCTTCAATTCGATGTATTCCTTGAAGGATTAGAACACATGCTAGTAAAAGATTGTGTCAACTAATAATTTGAATTTGTAAACTTATATGTATATTCACTTCAGGTAATGTGGATAGGAAGGGTTTAATCTTTAGTGACACCCTGATATTCTAGTATTGAATGTCATGTACTAAGATGAAAATTCAATCTGCTAAACATTTTTATTTATGCATAAGTTTGTGGTTTTATGAGATATTTAAGTTATTAATGAATATCACTAAATTGGAGGAGGAATGTTGATAATTTTGTATTATCAATAATTTTAGTGTTATTAGATTAAATTATTGATCTGGTAATTTATATTAGTGATTAAACGAATTAGGTGATGCAGGAGGGTACATGGGCTCGTTTTACATTATTATAGATGTATATGTGTATGTATGTTTGTAAAAATTGGGATTGTTATGTGAGTCTTATTTTATTTTTATATTAGGCTTGGTATGGATTTAGTTCACGTATCTATGGACCATGAAGTCTAATTGTCTTAAATATATACAAACACATATGTACGTAAAGTGAAAGAAGAAGATTCGAGATCAAGAGAAAAGAAAGAACAACATATAGTTTTCTATGTTGGAGACAATAAAATTTGATTCTCTAAAAATCTCAGTTTGAATCCAATTAACAATTAAGATGTACGATCAATTGGTTTAATCCAATAGTGCTTAATCATGTGTCTCAGATATATCCAAGATATCAATTTGAGGATTTCTGATCTGTTCGTTGTGCTCAACAATCTCTCTTCGGTTTCAAATCGCTCGACCAAAGGAATTTACTTCTGTTGTTAGTTGTAAGGATTGGCATTTCAGAATAATACAAGAGTGCACACTATTGACACCAAAAACAAAGGTTACACAAAATTCGAATCAGTTTTTATGCTAAAGCATCCACTTGGCAAACCCGAGACACTATTCTACTTTAGATCTCGATAAACCCTGTTGCCTAATATATGCTCGACAAACATTTAGAATACGCTATGCAAGCACAAACAAGTAACCTTACCAATAGTTAATCGATTAAAACGAAGGGGATATGTTAGAAAGAAATGGTATATTATTACTCTTATCCAAGTACTATATATGTTTACTTACACCAAGGTTGGCTTTAAGTTGTGTGCCGAGTGGGCGATCATAGTCCAATTTCCTTTTTTGTTTAATTATTTAGGTAGCTGAGTTTCTATTAACGTTAATTATATGTTTTAGAGGCTCCTGTAATTTAATAAACATTTTAATACATAATAACATATTCTAGAGGGGGTTTCATTAACCCAATTCAGTTAATAAATTATGCCTCACAAACAACTATCCGGTAATAAAAACATTAAACAGTGTCAATTCGGGCTTTATATAGTTTTATCATAGCAGTGCAATAAATTTTTTTGTACATTGTTATAACAATCATCAAAAGACAAAGAGTAAATTATACGGGTCGTCTCTGAGATTTGCTTAAATTCCACCTTTCGTACCTAGAATTGAAAAATTACAGGTTTAGACCTAAGGTCTGGAGAATGTAACACGTTTCGTCTGTAGTTCAAACGACCGTTAGTTTTTTACATTAAAATTTAAGAGATGATGATTTTACCCCTTGCCACTACCATAACCCCACTTTGCCATCACTACAATCCCACCTTGCCATTTTCCGGCTAATCTGCAACAACACCACCTTGCAAAATCAAAATACCACACCTTCACAATACTAAAATACCCCAACAGTCACCCCACCTTCTGTCTATTGTCATCGAAAAACATTATCCCCGACGTCGGAGGAAAAAGTGAGCAAACGCGTGGGTGGTGGTGGTGTGGTGAAGCAATGGTGGAGATGGGGTGTGTGGTGTGGTGGTAGATATGAGGGTGTGTGGTGGTGATGAGGATGAGTGGTGGTGGATTGATGGTATTTTAGGCAATTAAATTTATAATTCATTTCACTGCATATTTTTTTATTCAAAATTTTATTTATCATCAATTTAGTTGTTGAATCATATATTATTTGAATTTTACATGAAAACGATTTTAAAGGTAGAAAAGATACAATTAAAAAATCTTCAATCATATTACATATTGAAAGATCTAATATTTGGTATGATTTGTTGATTCACAACATATTTTTTTGTCATATCATTGTAACAGAAAATATTCAAATAGTTAATTATTCCATTTCATTCCATTTTGAAAAGTTTGTTTTTAACACAGTATCAATTGAAAAGATTTTACTTGATAAACAAGTATATTCAAATTTTAAGTAACTTATTTTATCATCACCAAATATATTACTTTAAAAGTAGCATCTGAATTAAAAATTCATTCATTTTCCATATTTGACAAATTTATATTTTAGAGCATGTTCTATATTTTTGTTTCATAGTAACTGAATTCAAGCCAATGTGTCGAACAATGTGATTGGTGTCATTGTTAATTTTTTATGAACATTGGAAGCAATATTCATTTTCCATCTAGATTTTGCATATTCTTGAATATTAGAAACAACAACTATAAAATGATAAGTATTATCATTATATAGATGATATTATCATTGTATAGTTGTTGCTTCCAGTGTTCAGAATTTTTTTAATTGTCTCCGTATTTTATAGGTTATAATTGATTTCAATAATTACAAGTATATATAGATTTATTGTTCAAAATTTTTAATTATTCAACCCGTGTAATACACAAGTTTCTATAGCTTATATTTTAATACTAGGTTAGTACCGTGTATTACACGGATTGAATAAATAAAATGCTAAATAATTAGTAATAAAAATTTATGAATTATAAAACCATGTTTGAAGATAAAATATGATTATAATTGCATATGAATAACTATTTTAATTAAATAAATAATAATATATTTTTCTTAAACTTTTATTTTATAAAAAATGTTGGTTTTAAATATTTTGTTTTAAGAAAAATGAATTTATTAAAAAAAAGTTTGTTGTATTCTGTATTTTATAAAACTTTTATTTTTTAAAAGTGTGTTTTTAATAAAAAAAGGTTTTAGTTTATTAAATTATATAATTTTTAATTTGAAAATAGTATGAGTAATATTATTAGTATTCAATATTATAAAAAGAAAGTAGAAAGTTAGAATGATAAACTTACAATTGTATCAAGTCTTATTTTAAATTTTTTTTGTTATACATAGATAGATATATAGATAAATAGATAGGCTAGAAAACTATTTATTAAACGGATTATAGTTAGTAATAAACACGAAAAGTTAAAATACGATATTTTAATATAAGATATGATTAAAATTATATATACGTAATAGTTCAAGAAATAAAACAATTATACTATTTTTTTTAACTCACTTATCTAAATAGTTTTATTTTTAAACATTCGTTTTAAGATTTGATAAAACTACTTTTGGAAAATTTCATACTTTTTATAATTTTTAAAAAAATGATGGATTTAAAAATTTTGTTTAAAAAAGGTTTAGTGTTTTAGTAAATTTTATATTATATAAAAATTTTGTTTTTTATTATTTATATTTTAATAAAAAGATGTGATTTTTAATTTCTTTAATAAAATTTATTTTTAAAAACATAGCTTGATTTTAAAAAAATCTAGATAAAAGAGAGAAATATATCAATTAACAAAATTGATTTTTATTAAGAGAGAGAAATTAGTTTGAATGTTTAAATTAGGGGTGTGAATTTCTAACACGATCCGAAAGCACGACACAAACTTGACACGAAATTTGTGGGTTTGGGTTTACTATAAACGGGTTCGGGTCAGGTTCGGGTCGAATCTATGAATCCGCTTATCTAAACAGGTTGGGTTCGGGTTCAACCCAACAGGTTGGCGGGTTGACCTGTTCGACCCAATTTTTATTCATTTTATTTTTTTATGTATTTTGTGTCACAAATTAAGTTTATTATGTGCTTTATTTCGAAATTTAGAATTTAAAATAGAAAATAGCATAAGATTTCATCATTAAAATATAATTGCTTTATATTAATTAGTATTTTTGTTGTAAAATAATAATTTTAAAGTATTAATATGTGAAAAAATATAATAAATAAAACATTTGGGTCAATCGGGTCGTGTTCGTGTCAACCCGTAAATTTTCGTGTCGTGTTCAGGTTGACACTTATAGCACAATTTTCAGGTTCGGGTCGGGTTGGACCCGACAACCCGAAAACACGACCCGTTTAGCACCCCTAGTTTAAATTACTATAATATATTTTTGAGGGAAAATGAAATGAGAATGTTTAAAAGAATGACAAGTGTCAAAAAAATTATTTAAGAGAATAACAAGTGGTAAAAAAAAACTATTTTTTATTAAATTCTATAGACATTTATTTATTTAACCCGTGTAGGGTTACTAAAGCTTATGATAAAACAAAAAAATTTGTTCATTTTCTAAAAATAAGAAAGCTTCTTTTAATACACATATCAGAGTAATATTACATACTATATAGTCCTTAAATATTTGATACTTTGATAATTTGATAAATATATTATAATTGGATCAATTAATTATACAGTTGAAAACCAATTTTGATGAGTCAAAAATTTCATAAAATAAAAATCCACTAAATTAAAGGAGTTTATTTTAGAAAATAATATAGAAACAGAGGAACAAAACCGTAGAAGTTGAATTAATATATGGTTTAATAGAATTTTTAAGACATAATATAAATGGTTAAATGAAAACTATAAATTATAATTTAAATCAGTATGTGAGTATGGTAATATATTTAAGTAACATGTCTATCAGTATGGTAAGTAAATGAAAGCTTTAAATTCTAATTTAAATTAATATGTTAGTATGGTAATATATTTAAGTAAAATGTCTAGTATGATAAGTAAAATGTCTATCAGTATGGTTAAGTTTTAAGCGAAAATTGAAAATAAAGATGTTATAAGAGTGTGCCACGTGTCAAATTGATAGTTTAAGAGAATGCCACGTGTCTTCAAAAACATTGCTTTATTAGAGTCTATAGATACAGATAAGAGTAATTAAGGGGGATATGTGGCAACACCACATTTCTCTTCGTCAATTTTTTCTCATTCCTCTCTCATATTTAATACTTACTATAAGTACTAATATTATTATTTAATTTATTTATAAGCTAAAAATAGTTTTTTAACGAATTAAGAAAAAGCTTTTTATATTATTGTTATTTATAAAGAAGAAAATTTTTCTAAAACATAACTTTTTTAAATTACAAAATATTTTAAATTTGGTGTTTTTAAAAAATAAAATATTTATAAATCAGAAATAATTAAAATTGAAGTCATAATAACAAATTTATATAATACGCTTTGTACTGAAACAAATTTTTTTAGTTTTTTCAACAAAAAAATTTAAAAAGCTGATATAGTTTTAGTAGTTATACTTCTTACTCATACATAAGTTAAATCATATATTATCTTAAAATATTATTTTATATTAATAAATTTTTATTTAATATTTTATTTATTTAAAACGTGTAATACACGTGTTACTAAAGCAAATTTATGTATATGGAATAACAAATAAAAAATCAATCTTTCCTAAAAAGTCTAAAAAGTAATCAAATAAAGAGACACAGTAGATGTAAAACTTAAGCATCAAGGATACTTCGATACATTGAAAGTCTAGTGTGTTTTTTACCGTGTTGATAATTGTGCTATTTTGTTTCAACCATGCTGAAAGGGGGTGTGGGCGCCCACGCCGTTAGGCCACGGCATGTGCCAGCGTTGAGCGTCAACACCGTCGTTGCCCCCCACTATGCTGTGTTTTTCCTTATTCTTGGCATAGTGAAGTTTTGTGTGTGTGTGGTGGTGTGGTATGGTGTGACATAGTGTGGTAACACCGCCGGCACCAAATTTGAGTTTGTGGTGTAGTGTAGTATGATGTGACGTGACAAAATACGATCGGTATGTGTGTGGTGTAGAGTGATGTGCATGGTGTGGTCACCCCTCCTAATGTATCTTTTGGAATCCTAGGCTACTTTTGTCTGCATTTACTCTTGATATTATTTAGGAACGTCTCGTTTTCAACATATTCATATTGCAAGTTGTCTTTGGGGCTTGCAACTCGCCTTTGGGGGTCTAATCACTCATGATAACTATTTATAGAATCAATTTCTCGGAATTGGCATCGTTAAAGATACGAGTTAAATCATCAACGTTGAATACTTTTATGTTGTGTTGATTATGTTCTACTCATTAGTTTGTGTTAATTTCACTTTTAAATTCTGGACATGTGTCGGTTTAAGGATAAGTGTGTATTGTTTTTTATTTGGCCTTTTAAAATATTATAAAATTAGTTTTTTTGTTTATTTGGTCTTTCAAATGTTTATTGAGATGTGTTGTTTCGTTCATTTGTATTTTGAATAAATTATTAAAATGTATTAGAATTATTTGACTTTTTAAATGATTTAAGACGTGTGGTCTTCTATTTGGTCTTTAAAAGGTTAAGTATATGTCTTCTTTTATTGTTTTTCCTTTAAAGGATTATCAATATATTTTTTTACCTATTAAAGAATTATTAAAATATGTCTTTTTACTCTCCTTTCAAAGATTTATTTGGATGCGTTGTTTTATTTATTTGATCTTTTAATAATTATTACGGGAGAGAATATCTTGTTGTAATCGGTACCCTTTTTACTTGAAACATCTTAACAACTAATCTAGCGTGTATCATTTGTTATCATATTTCTCCTTGACCCTACACAACCATCTATTCTGAAAAACCTTCTTCCCAAATTAATAGAAGCTTTGTAAGGGACCGGTTCTTATTTTTCTTAAGTGTCTTCTTGTCATTCTGCAATTGCTAACTTTCATTGTAATGAATCTTTTAATCCATTTGCTTCAAATTAACACTAAGGTTCAACATTTTCTGTCAGTCTAATGGTTCTGATGGATCATCAGAGCTAAACTGAAGGTGTAATTGGATCTTTAGAAATTGAGGAGTTGATGTCCAAAGGATAGTTTCTTCATCTCCAGAACTCTTACATTCTCCCTAAACTCAACATATTCTTTTCCATCTTCTGGATCTTTGGTTTTATTTTTTCCTTTGTACATCATAGTTTCGTTGAAAATAACATTCCTGCTTCAGATTAGTATTATGCTTTAGAACCCCCAAAGCCAATAACCTATCTCATCTTACCTATAAATAAATGTGTGCTTCTTGGCTTTTGAATCTACTTATCTTTATCATCATATTTTAATAAACTGTAAGCACTACAATTAAATACCTTTAAGTGCTTGAGATTAACTTTTTTTTTAATCATTCTTCCTCAGGTAGCACCAATGCTATTATCGTCGATTACACATTCGTCAACTTTAGATTAATGCCGCCTGTTGAACAGCTAGTGTCGTAAGATGAACGCCTAGTGTTGCCTGATGAACATGAAATGAATTTGATATGAAGAGGCACAAAATCAAGAGCATTTGGCTCTGGTACAAGTTGTTAGGGACAACCGGGATGATCACAAACATACAAACACAACAATCACAAGAAAGCAAGAAACAAAGAGAAAAGATGAACACATAGGGTTATAGTTGTTCAATAGGTGTGATCTACGTACACTTTGCTGCAAATAGGATTTGTATATTGATGAGGTGACCAAGAAGATTACAATAATATAAGACATAAATATATAGCAAAGAAATCTAGGGTTTTCTAACTTGTCCCCAATGCCTAAGCTATAACCCTATATGGGTCTTTCATATGTAAGCCTAAGCCCAAATTGGCAAAGGACCACCACGAAAAACAATTCTATAAAAGAAACTTTTTTGTTTTATGAGATTGAAGATTTTGTATACACATGATATAATTTAAATGGAAATTTTATTATAACCTTGCGTAAATGGATATCTAGGTTATGAAATTAGAAGAACATACACAATACATTGTTGGGTGGCGGATACACTATACGCCTTCAAACTATATATGGTTTGCTAAAAATGACATATCCTCCTTCATGATTGTATATGAAATAATTGAAATGCTTTGAGGTGTAAATAAACTTCAAACTTGGTGCATTTTTATGAAACAATATTTAGGTATATATTTATATTTTTTTTGAACATTTATAGAAAGATTATTACTCAATATAAATAACTAAATACGAAAACATTACCTATACAAAATTAATCATATAAGAATCAGTATTAACATCAACTAAAATATATTCAAGAGCTTTGTCATTGAATATCCAAGACACTCGATCACTACACAGAATTTAACAATGCTACAGATTGGGAAGAAGAAGAAACAGTGGAAGATGTTGTTTGGTTTGATGTTTCTGTGTTAGACATGGTACTTGATGATTGGTATTGGACAATAGAGGAGACACCAAATAGTGAGGACATTGGAGGTGTCAAATAAGATGCCACCGGCATCTTTAAGGGTAGCAAAGGAAGGGCAGCTTCAGAGTTCAGTACTTTAATCGCTTGTCTCATCGATGGGCGAAGCTGAGAGTCTGGGTGCGCACACCATAAACCTACGATCATTAACCGCTTGATTTCTTCTTCATCAAAATCTGATCCTAGACTCGGATCAACTGCTTCTAAAAGAGTCCCAATCCCATAAAGCTCCCAAACCCGTTCTACTAACCGTACCTGGGTTTCTTGAGCCTTGTACTCAATTGGTTTTCGCCCACAAGCTATTTCCAACGCAACAATTCCGAAGCTAAAAACATCTGATTCCTTGGTCGCTCTGCCGGTGATTACACATTCAGGAGCCATATAACCCAAGGTTCCAGCCAACATTGTTGTTTCTGAGCCTTTCTCATGGTCAACCAACTAAGCTAACCCAAAATCACCAAGCCTTGCATTGAAATTCGAATCCAGCATCACATTACTTGATTTAATATCTCTATGCAAAACACATTGCTCCCATTCTTCATGTAGATACAACAAAGCAGACGCGAGTCCTTGTGCAATTTTATACCTTGTTTCCCATGTTAACAAGCTCTTCCTTTGAAAAAGATGTGAATCTAAGCTTCCGTTTTCCATATACTCGTAAACAAGCAGGAGTTCGCCTTTCTGGTGACACCACCCAATGAGTTGCACAAGATTTCTATGCCTCAACCGGCTAATGATCCTCACCTCTGACGCATACTCCTTCATCCCTTGTTTGGAACTCTTCGACACCCTTTTAACTGCAATATACGCGTTCGAATCCTTCAAGAAGCCTCTGTAAACTCCACCGAAACCTCCCTCCCCAAGCTTCTCTTTCTCTGCAAAGTCACTGGTCGAATGAGCTAATTCATGGTAAGAAAATCTTTTAGGCCCGGTGCCCATTTCAAATTCATTGTTCATCTCAACGTCATATGAGTTTTCTTCTGCTTCATGTTCTCTAACCGTCTTCTTATGCCTCCTCCACAACACAAATGCAAACATTGCAATAATAATAATAGCAATTGTAACCGTTATTCCAACTATTAATCCCACCTTGCTGTTGTTCCCATCTCCGGGACCGAGGCCCGGATTCGATGGTGATTCGTTGTTTCGATCAACTTGCAAATCCGCACTATCAAAAGTCCAAGATCTCACGTTATTCTTTTGAAACCGAGATCCGGTTGCTGCTGAAAACCCGAAAATAACCCATTCGGGCAACTCCCTCCTGAGATCAACCGTGTAAGCTAGCCCGTCTTGACGCACGATTGTATTGTTTCGATAGCCAGTAAACGAAACGCTTAGATTATTAGAAACTGAATCATACGCGATCCATGCTTGACACACTCCCCCACCGGTTACATTGCTTAACCATCTCTGAAACCGAACAGAAGCAAGAGAGCTAATGCTGATACCCACATGATCACCCATGAAAGTATTGTTACCGACTATCGGGTCCCAACTGTTGCTCCCAAACGTATCAAACTCCACAGCAACAAACCGGCTAATCGCCGAACCTGTTGTGGCGTTCACCGGAAGCCCCATGGCTCCGCCCGCGGTTATCACTACTGAGTTATTCTCAGCAAGAAAGAAAGTGAGACCATCACCGTAAGTTGTGACCCCGTTTGAGTCAATCACAAAGGTGAAATTTGTAGAGAAGCTTGCTAGCTCACCCGAACCGTTGTCCCAAAGATGAAGTGGTCTGATATAAGTCGCCCGACCGGATTTCTGTTTCCTATCGGAGTTAATACCATCTGGGGTCACTTGGATTCCTTCGTTGGAGATGTAAGATCCTTCACCTTGTGAAACTATGTCGCGATTCTGATTCGATGGACCGATATTTGTCAGATCGAAAGTAATAGAAGCTGCAGAAGGGATGTAGACAAGAACAAATGAAATGATCAGAAGGTTGCTGTAGAACGCCATGGTTGTATGAAAACTGGTTGAAAAGTTGCAGGTTTTGTTGTTTCTTGAAGTTGACATGAACATCAACTTGTCTCAAAGAAACTATCTACCAGAGAAGATTATTGAAATTTCGATAAGGATTATTTGTTGAGCTGAATATTTATGATTTTAATTGGTTATCTGATTAAAATATGGATTTTTTAATCTTGACAATTTGTGACAAAAAAAGAAAAGGTAAACTATGATTTGGTCTATTTTTCTACATCGAGAGGGGTTCATGGTCTAATATTTCCACCTAATCTTGTTACAAAGATGCAGTCGTATATGTATATATTTACTTTTTGTTGCGTGTGTGTTAATTAATTATTCGAATGAACTTGCGACATTCGTATGGAAACGCAAAGTTACTATTGTTTGTAACTATTTGTTGACTATTTTGTGTGCTTTGACGTTTTCATTGTATCATATGGCATAGTTAGTTCTCTAAATGATATAACATAAAGTCTTGAATCAACTTTCTATCGATGCCAACAATATTGTACCACATGCTTGATGGTATATTCCGATTGCCTCGATACCATATAGAAAAGAAGATGACAAAAGCCATAATTGTATAATACTTTATAAAACGATAAAAGCTGCGTAAGATGTTATGCATTGTTTATCAACTATTTATAACATACAATGAAATAACTTACTATAGAAACTAATAACCAATTCTTATAAATTAATATTATTATAATCAATACTCATTAATATACTATGGGATAATAACTTTGTAACAACTTAGGTTTCTAAGAAAAATATTCTATCATACTTGAACTTTCATCACATTAGAGAAGTGATATTTTCTGATACCTTGGTGCTATTGTGCTACATGAACTTTGGTAAGATTTATTTTAAATTTTGAACGACAAACTTTTACACTTACTAAATCTAATCCTAAACTACAATTTTTAACATAACAAGACTTGAGAATTCATCACTTAAAAAGACACCATTTAAAACATTGATAACGTTAGATTACTAAGTAATTTGGTTAGTAAGAATTAATTAAATATCATGGTGAATTAGTCGTGTTTAATATTGTTGTTATATAGAAAACGGTTCAGCAACTTTGACTTTTAGAACCTTCCATGCCGGCAAGCTAGCCGGAGTATAACATCACATTTCAACAAAGGTGCAATTGACGATTGTCATGACACGCATATTTTAGTATTATTTTTTGTGGTCATCCTCTTTTATCAATAACATCTTTAAATATATACGTAATTTATTCTTACATTTTCACCAATTCATCATAACTTTCACCAATTTAATCAAATTTTCATATCATAACAATTGTTCACATTGAATGATATTAAGTCACTCGAAAGTCATATTAAAAGTAAAACTTTTTTAAATTTAGTTACAAATTACATGTGATGATCTATCTACCTATGAGTTGATCAATGTTTCTAGCTCGTGACAAGAAGTTTATTTAAAAAGATTAGACTTTATTAAATTGAACTAAGATCTTATAACTAGCCTAAAATTTGACTAGCTAAAGTTAAATTTGTTGACCTAGATTTTTTTGAGATCAAATTTTGACCTATATAGACCAAGTATAGTTGTGATATACAAACCCATAACTGTGTTCTTTTAGTCATTTCTCTAGTATGGATCTTTTGCTAGCTCGAGGGCGTTCTAAACTAACACCGATGATCCCACCCTAGCTGGAAATTCGGTATATTGTTATAGTACGGATATTTTCACCTAGAGGATGATGTATATATTTGTCTTTTAGCATGGGCATCTAAGGCTGGTAGTCTTTTTCAACTTGCTTTCAAGTTGAAGTCATTGACTTCTGTAGGGTTCTAATTGTTGTATACATAAGTAGGGACAATTGATCCACCCTCTCCCGGAACTATTAACCACCTAATGAATTTAACAGACAATACTTCATCTTTGTTGGGAGCCCATAAGCACTTATCATCATTGGGAGTAAATGTAAACGGATCTAAAAGATTTTGCAAACATAAGATCTCACTAAGGATCTATCATAGATCTCTAATCGGTTGCTTGCAACACAAATCACACATTGCGCACACACATAGTTTCAAATCACACATTGCGCACACACATAGTTTTACAGAGAAAGAAACATATGATGGAACATGCAGACATTGACAGATGATAACATATAAGGTATTTATACCCTTCTACATGATAGTTACATGGGAGTTATGTTGGTAGTTAGTGAGGAGCCAATAACTGCCTCTAAAAAAACTTTGCTTTTCTGACCCATAATATTCGCCCCAAATTTACATATGCATAGGTTTTGACCCGACTGTTTATTTACATACATAATACTTACCCTATTTGATGCCAAGGTTATTTCCAACTCTCACTTACCTCGATAAGAAGAACAAGAGCTCTCTTTCACTTTCAGACCCACACTTATCCATAGTGATTTTTTTTTAGATTTTTCAAAGTGAATAATGCACGAAACCTCCTTTCAAAGGGCATTTGGTCGATACAAACATGAATCTATGAGCGCATATATTTGTCCACGTTGCCTATCATACCCCTTATATTTGAATTTGATATTGTGCTCTAACATGTCAGTACCTAGTTTGTTAATAAACCTCTAGTAACTCGAAATACCTCTCTTAATGAGGATACAACACCAAACTTTAACTTTTGATAGATGATAAATTTCATATACAACATCTTCTCCTTCGATTACTCCTTTTCACCCGAAACCTCCACCACCACTTTGCCAAGAGACCAAGGTTTGCAACATATTAAAAACGAACCTAGAGACCCCAAGGCCTTAAATTTTTCAACTTTGACTATGAGACCCAATGTATCTTTTGTTTTTCATTATTTTCTCCTCATAAAATATTTTTCCTTGATTTTTGAGACCATTAATCATTCTTACTACACCAAGAAATAGAGAAAATAAGTATAGATGTAAACTAGCAAGGACTGATTTAATTAACGTTGGCCTATTACCAATGGATAATGTTATCAACTTCTTAGTAGTTAAATACGCTTCAAATCCCTGTTACACTAGTCTCCTGTGTCTTTTTATGTTCACATTTGCACCGATTGGAAGCCCAAGTTAATTCAATGGCATAAAAGCTTTTTTTATAGCTGAGTTTGGAAGCATAGTCATGTTATTTCAAGCTCAATCTGACACCAACACACTTTACTCTTAGCTCTATTAAGTTGGAGCCTAGAATTTATATAAAACATCTCATAATCTTGTTAATATTAAGGATGTTTGAGAGAGACCATTACCTAAGGAAGATGATATCGATGGCAAAAGGCAAGTGCAAGAGAACCAACCTATTATTTGGTAATTGATAGAAAATAATTAAATTTATGTTTACTCTCATTTATGTTATTCAATTATTTGTGTCATTTTTTGTAAACTTCAATAGTTATTTATAGAGTTGTATCCTCTACCCATTTAGTAGAGATTCCCACTTATTCATGGTATCAACCAGATTGTTCCCTCTCCCCTAACCCCTCCCCTCCCATTTTGTTCGTCTCCTCCATTTCCTCCTCTATTTTCTTTCCTTTTCTTCTTGTCTGCTACCTCTCTATCCAATTATGGCTAAATCTTCCTCACAACATACCCTTCCCATGAACACCTTAATGCACATGCTCATCATCAAACTCACTGCCAACAATTATCTTCTTTGGAGGAACCAAATGATTCCCCTACTATCCTACCAAAACCTGTTATCTCATGTTGATGGTTTCATGGTCGCTCCTCCTTCCCATCTCACCAGTGACGGGAAAACAACCCCGAATCCAGCCTATATATCTTGGGTTACCGATGATCAACGTTCTACAATCATCCTTCATGCCTCGTTATCGGAAGAAGCGGTCTCTGAAATTATAGGACTTGAATAAGCTCGTATGATCTGGACCACCCTTGAGTCCGTGTACAGCAATTCTTCTGTCGAACGTCCTCAAAATCTTCGTGATCAGTTGTCCCAATTAAAGAAGGGATCAATGTTTGTGGCTGAGTTTGGATGTCGGTTCAAAACAATTTGTGATCAGCTCTCGGTATTGGTCATCCTGTTGATGAACTGGACAAAGTGCATTGGTTCTTGTGTGGTTTGGGAGCCTCATTTGAGACCTTTTCAACATCAATTCGGGCATCCAAACCAGCTTTGTCATTCCAGGATCTTCTCTCTCAGGCTGAAGGTCATGAGTTATTTCTACAATCTCTTCATGGATCTTCCACCCTACCTGTTGCTTTTAACACTCAAACTGTTCGTGCCTCTCCTTCCACTCGTGGCAGGGGTGGTAGATTTTCTCGTGGTGGTCGGGGACGAGGTTGGCGCTCCCCTCATTGTCAACTTTGCAGAAAGGATGGTCACTATGCAAACTCATGCCCTCAACTCACCATATTTGCCTCACGTACACCAACTTTGGATAATGATTTGGTTAAAGCATTTCAAACCCAATGTCAAGTGAACACGTCTACTCCAGATTGGTTTGTTGATTCGGGTGCTTCGGATCATATGACTACTTCATCAAAAAATCTTTCTCATTCCGTGTCTTATACCGGTAATGCTAAAGTCACCTTTGCTAATGGTCAAATTTCTCCCATATCACACACGGGACACTCCTAAATTGCTCGTAACATTCATCTACGAGATGTCTTAGTCATTCCCCATATTACCAAAAAATTATTATACATTAGCAAACTTACCCGTGATAACCATTTAGATATTTTATTATCACATCCTTACTTTCATATTCAGGACCGGACGACCAAGCAAGTTCTAGCTCGAGGAAAATATGAAAGTGGCTTATATGTTCTGCACCAAGACCCACAAGCCTTTTTTGCTTTTGCTAACTCCAAAGTCAAGGCATCATATGAATTATGGCATGCCCGTTTAGGGCATGTTGCATTTGATACTATTTCAGTTTTGAATAAGTTGGGTTATTTACATGTAACGTCGGTTTTACCAAAGCCACTTTTGTGTGACTCTTGTCAACTATCTAAATCTCATCATTTGCCTTTTGAATTAAATGACAAACGTTCGTTACAACCTTTGGACTTAGTTCATTTTGACTTATGGTGACCCTCTCCGGTTCTTTCCCTTGATGGTTATCGTTATTATGTAGCCTTTGTCGATGATTACTCGCGGTTCACTTGGCTCTATCCTCTCATAGCTAAATCTAAAGTTTATGATATATTGAATGTCTTCATGACTTTTGTTCAAACGCAATTTTCCCACAAGATTAAAAAATTTCAAAGTGATGGAGGTAAAGAATTTGTTAATAATCATGTTCGTAAACTCTTTGATGACAACGGTACTCTTCACCGGCTTTCTTGTCCTTACACCCCACAGCAAAATGCTCGGGTTGAAAGGAAACACCAACACATTATTGAAACTAGCTTAGCAATGATGTTTAATGCTCATGTCCTGTCGTCTTATTGGATCCATGCTTTCAGCTCGACTATATATATTATTAATAGACTTCCCTCAAAAGTGTTGGAAGGTAAATCACCATTTGCTTTCCTATTTTCTCAAAACCCTACTTATTATAGTTTTAAGGTTTTTGGGTGTCGTGTATACCCATGTTTATGATATTATAGCATTCACAAACTTGACCCCAGGAGCATACCATGTATTTTTATCGGATATAGTTCTCGACATAAAGGGTATCAATGCCTTGACCCTCTCACCTCAAGAGTTTATATTACCCGTCATGCTCGGTTTGATGAACAAGTTTTTCCCTTCTCAATTAATGATCAGTCTAATGATTTATCCATGATTCCATTAACCACATTCATTGAAGATACTCCCATCATCCCCAACATACCCACTGTCGATAAGCCCCACTCTCAAATACCTCCATAATCCACCCCTTGTGGGCTTTGCCTTGACAACCCGCCTGAAACCCATTCTCCACTTTTACAAGCCCAACAACCTATTTCACCCACTCACCGTACTATAACTGAGGCCCATTCTCCATCTCTTGTAACCTAATCACCCATTACCCCAACCCAACCTGGTGCGACTCCTCTCGACACCTCCACACCCGACTCACCTCTTAGTAACCCTTCACAATCGCCATCGAATCAGTCCCCACTACAACCTACCATTCCCACCTCTCGTACCACCTCTGGCCACCCTACGACCACACGGTCTAAATCAGGGATCTTTAGACCCAAACATCGGGCCGACCTTGCCCATATTTCTACCCCAACCTGTACACCGCCCTTTTTGCATCTAAAGACCCAAAAAATTTTACCACACTGCTAGAAGTCCTGGCTGGATAGAAGCTATACACAAGGAAATGTCGGCCCTTTAACGCAATCACACTTGGACTCTTGTACCTAGACCTAAGGATCACAATGTCATTGGGTGTAAATGGCTCTATCGTACTAAATATCATGCAGATGGTTCTATTGAAAGGCATAAGGCTCATCTTGTGGCTCAGGGTTTCAGTCAAATTCCTGGATTAGATTACTCACACACTTTTAGCCCTGTTGTGAAAGCAGCTACAATACATATTGTTCTCACGTTGCAGTTATTAATGGTTGGAAACTACACCAACTAGATGTAAACAATGCCTTTTTGCATCTCTATTTGAATGAATGTTTATACATGGAACAACCACCTGAATTCATAGATTCTCAACATCCAACACATGTTTGTCATCTCAACAAAGCTTTGTATGGACTCAAACAAGTGCCTCGTGATTGGTTCTCTTGCTTGAGTACCTTTCTTCTTCAAAATGGATTCTTCTGTAGCTGAGTTGATACTTCTTTATTTGTTTTCAAGCGAGACACTTGCCTTATGTATCTTCTGGTGTATGTTGATGATCTAATATTAATTGGAAACAATGAACAAGTTATTACTTCTTTTTTCACTAGTCTTCACAAGGAATTTGTAATAAAAATCTCAGTAATCTTAACTTTTTCCTTGGTCTTGAAGTTCTTCACACAAAAGATGGCCTGTTCCTGAGTCAGGCCAAGTATGCTCACAACATTCTTGATAGAGCAAAACTTTTGGAGTCTAAACTAGTTCCCACACCGCTCTCTCCGAATATCTCCTTGACATCCATGGTTGAACCTTACAAGGATCCAACACATTATCAATCTCTCGTTGGAGCTCTCCAGTACTTAACCATCACCCGACCTGATATTGCTTAGGCTGTTAGTCAAGCTAGCCAATTCCTTCAGGCTCCCACTATTACTCACTTTCAATGTGTTAAAAGGATTCTATGTTATCTTAAAGGCACTGTCACTTATGGCTTCACTTTCAGTAAACCCAAGCCAATTGGGCTCGCTGTGTTGAAACAAGGCGGTCCAAGTATGGCTATTCTATTTTTCTGGGTGGGAACCTTGTATCTTGGAGTGCCAAAAAGCAACCGACCATTGCCCGCTCTAGTTGTGAATCAGAGTATCGCGCAATAGCACACACTGCTGCTGAACTAGTATGGATCACACACTTACTACAAGAGTTGCATACGTTACCACCGCATCAGCCAACACTTCTGTGTGATAATCGCAGTGCCTTATTCCTCACCCAGAATCCAGTTTCTCACAAAAAGGCGAAACACATTGACTTGGACTACCATTTCATTCGTGAGCTCGTTTTCTCTAGTAAGCTCTACACCAAGTTTGTCCCGACCAAGCTTCAGATGGCTGACATATTCACCAAAAGTCTTCCACGATAGCAATTTGAGTTCTTTCGGGATTTGCTTCGTCTGGGTCCACCACCGTTCACTTGAGGGGGGATGATAGAAAATAACTAAATTTATGTTTACTCTCATTTATGTTATTCAATTATTTATTTCATTTATTGTAAACTTCAATAGTTATTTATAGAGTTGTATCCTCTACCCATTTCGTAGAGATTCCTACTTATTCAGTAATGAATACCTTGTAAGAAAGACAATATAAAAGTATAAACCAGAACTGAATTTACCTTTACTCAAATACCAAGTTTAAATACAATATTGTTCCTAAGAGCTAGGTGCTAGTTACAACAAACATTGACTAGGTTATGTAACAAATTGGAATAATTCAAAAATATTTGAATGTTAAAACTTAAAAGTTAGAAATTGTTGTGGGTCTAGCATCCCTCGCAAGGTGGGCGATTATTAATAAGATGAAGGGGTCACACCCGATTATGGTGTGTGATTGAGTTATGCGACCTAAATTCTACTCAATTAAGATATCATATTGACATGATTCGTTTATCACAATTATTGAAGGATTATTACCAACTAGATATCAGGTCATTTTAATTAATTAGTAAACTAACTAATGCAACAATCTAGACAATTGTTCACAACCACCGAGTAATGATAATAATCTAATAAATACCTAACGGATAATAATAGAAGACTAATAACTAGATGAGTAATCAAACAAATTAAATAACAAAAACCGTTATTCAATACATGAATGTAAACACTTAAAGAAAGATAACTATTAAACAACTAACGTTTATGTCTAGAATAAGTAAAACATAAGTAGGCCAATCGATTCACAAACCGCCCACCCAGAGATGATCACATGTAGTTTAGCCTTGTATCTTGAATGTAATCTCTTTGATCTTTAGTTTGGACATGTGGATGATGGAATAACGGTTGGATTAGTTTCAATGGTGAATAGTTGCTCTAAAGTTTGTCTTTTTTCTCAAGGGAACAAGTGTATTTTGAAACCCAATATTATGCTTTACATATGGGTTTGATTTCACGAGTTGACCCATAAAACATCCAACATGCCATAACCTACGACCTCCCTTGAACCAGACACCCAAGGCTTCTACCTTATGGTCCTCACAAACTCTAATCCAACATAGGTCGTAAGTTATGGGCCCTAGGCTGTAGTTTACGCCCCACCCCTTGAATATTTGGAAAATTTTATTTTCCACTCCTTGTTCTTCTCTGTTCAATTAACTTCTGAATAAGGACCATTAAGCTCTGGTAACCCACTTTTTTTAAACATGTACAAAGTCATTATGTTTGATTTTTAAAATATGGTTAAAAACATGATTTTAAACATACTAAGTGCATACATAATACCAAAATACCAACCAATGATGATGATGATATCATCGAAATACCTAAGGATGAAGATGGGTGATAAGGTAGAATTGTGACTAAAGAGGGAGGGATCGGAGAAGGTGGGTTAAGTTTAAAGTTGACCAAGAGAAGATGATATATAAGTTCATCGTACCATGCTCTAGAACCTTGACAAATAGCCTTATTAAGCTTGCATACATGATGAGATAGAAAATGGTCACCAAAGTCGATTAGTTAAGTCATGTAAATAGACTACATAAGGGTGCCTTGAATGACAACATTATTAATATCTAATTGGCGAAGTCATGAAATGTGGTAAGAGTAAGGATGAGACGTAAAGTAGTCGGTTTACTATGGCACTAAAAGTTTTAGTGTAATCCAAGCTGGATCGTTAGTGAAAGTCTTTAGCTACAAGGAAAGTTTTGAGGTGGTCCATTGTGCCATCAAGTATAATTTGATAGGACAAACATTTGCAACCAATAAGATTAGGGTCGGAATCCAAAAAGACAAGAGTTTTATTTGGTTAAGTTGGAGTGCATCAAACTCATCTTTTATGGCCTTGCACCATATGGGGGGTTTGAGAGCTAGAGTGGTGTTGGATGGTCCAGGTAAGGAGTGGGTGGAAGTGTGGGAGAACATAATCTTTATTATGGTATTTAGGATTTGGTTTCTTTATGGTACATGTATGGTGTGGATTACATTGAGGAGTAGTATTAGAATGTGGACATGATGTATCAAGTGTGATATTTTGTTAGGTGGATATAGTAGGTATGGATGGAGGTGGGCTGGAAATAGTGGGTAGAGTAGAGCGGGATGGTATAGGAGATGAAGTTGGCTATGTACAAGTGTTAGGGCAGGAGTCGGCTGTTGAGGGGCTGGAGTTGAGGGAGGTGGATGATCTTTGTGATGGTAGGTGATGGTGGTTTTGGAGTTGTTAGTGGGTTGAGTTGGTGGGGTTGCGGTTAGTGAGTTTGAGGTATGTTGTTAAGGATGTATAATGGGTATGGTGAGAAGCCATGAGTCTAGAGTAGGGTAGGGTGATGTGGGAGAGTTAACAATAGACTTATAAGAGATAATAGGTTCCACAAAGTAACCATGTCAAAGGGTGTAGATATGATTAGTGGTTGAAGAAGATGATAGGTACTTTGAAGTATGGAGTAACCCATATATGTACATGGTTTTAATCGGGGTTGAAATTTATGGTTCGAGTAATGACATAACCATAGGTATGAGAGGCAACCAAAACCACATAAATTTTCATAGTTGGGGATTTAACGAAATAGACCTAAGAATGATGAGTCATTATCGAAGGTCATATAGGTAAGAGATTATAATATAGTTGGCGGTAGTGAAGGCAAACGACTAAAATTTCAATGGCATTTTGACATAAGAAAAAAGAGTTAAACCCCTCTCGATAATATGGTGATGTTGCCTTTCAACAAAGACATTATGTTCTAGTGTGTAAGGAGGGGAAGTGGGATGTGAAATCCCAGAGGAAGCATGATGGGAAGATAGTTTGAGGTATTCACCCCCATTATTCGAATTGAGTTGTTGAACTATTTTTAAGGTAAGTTTCAACTAGCTTTTTAAAATGAACAAATATGTTTAAAGAGTCGGATTATTTATAGGATAAATCCAAAAGTATTTTATGAAATGATCAACAGAAATCATATAATATTTAAAGCCATCAAAAGATGTAACTAGAGAGGATCATACACCTACAAATAATTATTGCAACGGTTTATTAGAAGTAATAGAAGAATTTTGAAATGGAAGTTTATGGCTTTTATTTACACAAAAAGAATTACAATAATCTTGTTTAGTTGAGACAAAAGGAAGAAAAGAAGATAAATATTACAAGACTTTGGAGTGTGGCTGTCTTAGGTGATGGTGCCAATAACAAGTTCATGCTTTTGTCAAGAATAACGAGTTCATCAACAATGGTTTAAGACACTACACATAGCTTTTATTGGTCTATTCAAAAATTTAGAGGATTGCTTAAAGCGGTGTTGAAGCCGCTTAATATGACCATGAGAGGGAAACTATTGAGTGAATAGGTAGCTTTGGTTATGAGGGAGAAAATTGAAGTAGAAAGGATGCCAACTAAAACACTAAAGAGCAGATGACCTTGCCTAAACCAAGTGTTATAGTTGGCGTGAGGGGTAAGAGAACCATTTACATTTTTGGTTGATGATGGGGCGTCATGGTGCCATCAGTGAACTTGTTAAGATCCAAACGCTGGAGTAGAGCTTCTTGTTGAGTTTTCCAACTCAAGAAATTAGTGGAGGTGAGTTTTATAGAGAAAGGAAAAATGACAATGGTAAGCAATGGGATGATACGAACATATGAGATGGGGTTGGTTGTTTTCATGGTCATGGTGGTGATATGGCCGAATAGGAGGTGTGCAACAATGGTATTAGAGAGAGAGAGAGAGATAGCATGGCTAACAGCTAGGTCCTAGTTATAACAAATATCAGACTAACTAGGATATGTAACAGCTTGGAATACTTCAAAAATATTTGAAAGTTAAAACCTAATTAAGAGTTGAAATTAGTTATGGGTCTAACACCTATCAACACTATATTAGTCATAATGGAAGTAAACATTTTAATACCGATGACAAATAGCACAAGGGAAAAGGATCACTCTGCTCATGACCCTTCGAACACTTAAACTCCTTACTTGGTGAGCCATTGACAAGTAGCTAACCATGCCCAAGTAGACTTCAAGCATCCTGTGATCTACGTACATTATCTGGATGGAATGTTCATTAGTTGTAGGTTCCAAATTAATAAGTTTTAGTTAAGATAATCAAATGCTTTTTCGATGTCCAACTTTATAAAGAACACTCTAGTCTTCGATTTCTTCACCCACGAGCAAACTTCATTCGATATAAGAGATCCATCAAGAATTTTCTACTCCTTGATATGACTATGGATTAAGATATCAAGACCACTGGCCCTACTACCCCTTTTTGCCTAATCACGAGGACCTTTAACACCACCATATAGATACAATTAATAAGATCAATAAGACAATAACTAGGAACAAACAATGAATCATACTTTTTTTTAACATAAGAGAAATAGAGCAATAACCACAACCTCGGCTAATCTTTCCATTCATAACGAATGAGTCCATAATACTTTGGAAGTCTTTTTGAAGACACTCTTAAAAAAATCAAGTGTAAACCCGCAGGTTTAGGGATTTATCCAATCCACGGGCCTAAACGGATGCCCATATATGTTTAGTAGAGAACTCAGCTAAAAGCATAGCCCTATTAGTCGAGGAAAGACTTTAATAATTCTCCATCACGATTTAAACTATAAAGGCCTCTTATTGGAATTTTTTCTTAGAATATCTTCGTATTGAATTAGAAAATTTTCTCTTTGATAAGTGTTGGGTCATAGCACCATACCCCATTGATTGATAGACCATTAATTGTGCTAACTAAAGAATGACATTTAAACATGTCATGAAAATAGCTAGTGTTTTCATCCTCTTATGACACCCAAATTTTCCATTGCTTTCTTCTTTATATCATTTATCTTTCTAGCTTCCTATTCAAGAATAGGTTTCTTGCTTGCTTAGAACAACTCTAATCAGCTTCGGTCAAAGACCCATCTTCACCTTTTGACTTCAAATCATGCACCAAACTGAATAAAACTTTATGAGCATTTAGATTCCACCCTCTATATATTTATAAGTGTGCTCTTTATATTATAGAGAATGGTTTAAGGTTGTTGTGAGTGGAGAATAGAAAACATGTTACTGTTCATCTTTATATTTGATAAAACACTGTTTATCTCTATTAATTTTTTAGTATTTTTTGAAAGTGGTTATGATTAGAGTAGTGAGAAAAGATAATGATAAACGTATTAAAAAGTATTATTTAATTGAAAATATAAGAAAAAAAATAGTGATTTTAGTGTAATTATAGAAATGTAGATGGAGAGCGGGATGTGAATGCTATCAGAATAGCATCGTCTTTTCATTTCTCCAAATGAATTCAGGACTTAATTTCAGCCTTCATACCTTTAAGTTTTGCTACTAGAAATTTGTCATGAGTACGAAACTCGAGATCACACTCAAAAGAAAACTGATTTTTATTTTGTCACACGTGAGACTAAAAACAAGATCTCAATAATAGGACATTACTTAAATAATTGGAAAGGTAAGGATGCATATCATCTGTTTAATGAAATGAAACAAAGAAAGGTGTTCATTATTGAATGTCTTTTTGGAATGCAATAAATGAAATATCGTTGATAATGAACCTTGGGTATTTTTTTTGGTAGGGGCACAAGTGATTAAGGTTGAAGAACAAAAGTGGGCATCATCATCAACCGTAAAAGGTATGTTCCTTTATAAAATTATCACATTCAATATATATGTTTAAAATTCTTAGTGATTTACTTACATTTTTGTTATAGCGTTAGATCACTTTGTTCGATTTTCAAGTGTGTTCAAGATCATTAGATCTAATAAAGCGCCTACGGTTCACTTTGACCCATTTCAAATCTGTATTAGATTATTAATAATTAAAAAGTGTGATTGGGTCGGTTGAACCATATTAATGTGTGTTTTGGGTACTTACCGTTTAAAAAAAATTGATCATTGAAAATCATAAGTGAGAAAGAGTCACCCTAACCTAGTCAATGTGGTTCAACAACTAGACGTGATTAACATCAATAAAAGTCGGTATGGACTAAGGCCGACAAACTTAACATATCCTTGAAGAACGAGATGTTGGGATTGTAGGTCGCACAAATGTCATTAAAATAGTAAACACGTTTTAAATGTGTTACAGTTAAATCACTCATGCATAAAATCATTAAACCTTCATTGGTTTTGTGTCTCAATAAAAAAATGAAAAAGATATGGGGGATTGGGTCAAATAGATTCATTAAACCTTTATTGGCTTTTTGTGTCTCAATAAAAAAATAGAGAAAAGATATGAGGGATTGGGATTCAATATATGTAGTTATATTAAAAAAATAAAAAACATAAAAAGAAGTTACTATATTAAAAAATAAAAAAAATACATAACATCCAAATCAATAGTCCACATCAGCATAAAAAGAATAAAATATTCTTTAATTGAAGCTATAGAAACATATACGAAAAGACATGTTAATACTTATTAAAATATTATAAAAAGAAATATAATGAGGACATGTGTTACCTTTAGTTATTTTTTTATTAAATTAGAAAAATTTAATTTTTGAACCCGATATGCTTCCATTTCTTCATCCGATTATGCAGATGACCAGCTTGATGGTTCATAATGAGAGACATTTTTTATTTTTCGTCAACACCACTTGTATGACCACACCTTTAACCTAAGGCGAGCTCCGAGCATTCCATCTCATTTAGAGGGGACTCGCCCGCCTCCATTTCCATTTTCATTTCGGCATATTGATTATCAATTTTTGCTTGCAATTTTAAGAACAAAATATTATTTTTGTATTTTTATGAAAAATCAACGGCATATCTGTTGTAAAATGAAAAAAACCATCCTCTTTAATCATAAGTATTTATAAGATAGTAATTCTTAATATTCTACTTTAAATTTATTGATGTGTATTTGGATGATTTTGACTCATCTTAACTAAAAAACAAACCATTAACTTTATTGAAGCGTATTCAGGTGAATAATTTAAATGGGTCAAAATCACCCGAACACAACATATTAAAAGCACAAACCCACTGACGTATGTTTGGCTGATTTTGACCAATTCAAAGTAATCAACTTACTAAACTAACAATGTACTAACAATATACTAAATTTAATTAGAGTATTAACGTTATACCAACACATGATAATTGCATACTTAGCAAATCATATAAATGATAATTGTACCTTTAGGTTGATATATCCAAACCCTTTTCTATAATATGCCTCCTCCATATTTTAATATGACTCAGGGTCTCTGCTTGTTGCTTATTTAAATATTAAAACTTATATTCATGAGATTTGAAAAAATAATAATACATATTTGAATAATACATATTTTCTTACTATATAATGTCTTTGGATGTATGATCAACTCCTATGCAACCTTGGATAGAGTTGTTTTGCTTTATTCCTTGAGTTTTTTTGTGAAAGACCTTTATATTGTTCATTTATGAACAACTCAACTAACTTCTCTTATGTCTCTAGACTTTGGCCATATGGTGAATGATTTTATAGCTTGCTTAATATCGTCATAAGCTCCATGGCCCATGAAATATTGCTTCATGTCATACCATTTGTTTTTATAGTGCTGACACGTCGTCATAGGGTTTTCATAAATGGCAAGATTTTTTCTTTCAATTTTTTTAGAGGAAAAAAACAAAAAAAATGTTTAAACCATGTCATCGCCAAAGGGTATCAATAAGTTTTAAATATTTCTACAGTAATTTAGTTATATAAAAAATTAAATTAAACGGTGCTATGGCGACAACAAGAACTCTATGGTGATGATAATTTTATTGTCATAGGTCACCCTTAGGCGAGTCGCCGTAAGTTTAGGATAGCCGGATATCAAGGCCGCCTATAGCGACGATGTGTCAGCCTTAGAGTAGCCTATATTAACTAGATTATGTCGTCGCCATAAGGTTTGTCGCAATAGATGTTAATTCTTGTTTGACAAAACATAATAAGAGGATTAATAGAATGACATATAAATTAAAGCTCAGTGTAAATTTTGAAATAACTTTTGATATTATATTTAAACTTTATCCCATAGTGGTTTTATCTAAGAAATTGCTAGAACGTAGCTAACACTTTTACAGCTTCTGCTTTACATTGGCACTTCAATCACTCCCGCTTTAATACCAACTACTCGCCACAGTTCATTAATGGAAGTGAATTCAGATAGTGAGGACTTTGGGGGTGTGAAATAACATGCAACTGGCATCTTTAAGGGTAGTTTAGGCATAGGAGCTTCAAAGTTCAGTACTTTAATGGCTTGTCTGATCGAGGGGCGAAGTTTAGAGTCAGGGTGCACGCACCACAATCCAACCATTAGTAAACGCCTCATTTCTTCTTCTTCTTCAAACTCTAACCCTAGACACATATCAACTGCTTCTAAAAGAGTCTCATTCCCGTAAAGTTCCCAAACCCATGCTGATAGAAGTATTTGTTCTTCTTGGACCTTGTTATCAATCGCTTCTCGCCCACAAGCTATTTCTAATGCAACGACTCCAAAACTAAAAACATCTGATTCTTTGGTTGCTCTCCTAGTGGCCATATACTCAGGAGCCATGTAACCTAAGGTACCAGCCAACATCGTTGTTTGCGAGCCTTTCTCGTGGTCAACCAACTTAGCCAGCCCGAAATCACCAAGTTTCGCATTAAAACTTGAGTCCAATATCACATTGCTTGATTTGATATCTCTATGCAAAACACATTGATCGCATTCTTCATGTAAATACAACAAAGCAGAAGCCAAACCGCGAGCAATTTTGTACCTTGTATGCCATGCCAACAAGCTTTTTCCTTTAAAGAGATGTAAATCTAAACTTCCGTTTTCCATAAATTCATAAACAAGAAGGAGTTGTCCTTTTTCATGGCACCAACCGATGAGTTGCACCAAATTTTGTGCCTCAATCGGCTAATGATCCTAACTTCTGATGCATACTCTTTAATCCCTTGTTTAGAAGTCTTTGACACCTTTTTTACTGCGACATACATGCTTGAGTCTTTCAAAAAACCTTTGTAAACTCCCCCAAACCCCCCTTCTCCAAGCTTCTCTATCTCTGCAAAGTCATTTGTTGACATCGCTAATTGGCCATAAGAAAATCTTCTAGGCATGGTATCCCCCATTTCGAATTCATTATTCATGTCCAAAAGTCCAAGTTCCTCTCCTCCATCACCATAGTTTTTCTTTCTACTTCGTAAAAAGTATGCAAGTATCCCTAAACTAGTAACTATAACAAACGTTCCAACTATTAATCCCATGTTACGCAACATATTTTTTTCCCCGTTGTTTTCGTCAACATTAGATTCAGTACTATTAAACGTCCAAGATACTACCTTAATTTTCTCAAAGAGATTTCTAGTGGAAGCTGAAAACCCAAATATTACCCATTCAGGCAACACATGCCTTAGATCAACAGGGTAATCAAGCCCACTTTCCCATATAAGTGAATTGTTTTCAAAATTGGTGAAGGAAACACTAAGGATTTTCGAATCAGAATCATATTCAATCATAGCTTTACACTCGTTCCCATATGTCATATTTCTAAACCATTTTCGGGACCCAACAGAAATAATAGAGTCAATATCAATACCTACATGATCATCGATGGAAATATTAGTGTTAGGATCTTTTGGATCCCATTCGTCTCCGCCAAAGGTATCAAACTCCACAGCAACAAATCGATGACTTGTAGTTTGGATTGGTGAATCGGTAGGAAGCCCCATGTATCCTCCAGTCTTTATCATAGAATTATTCTGAGCAAGGAAAAATGTTAGACCATCCGTTTGATTATTGTGGGGGTATGAATCAATTACAAATGTGAAACTGGTAGTGAAGCTGGCTAGATTATTAGAGTCCCCGTCCCCGTCCCAAAGATGAAGAAGTTTGTTGTAGGTTGCTCGACCGACTAACGAGAGGGAACCATCTTGATCACCATTCCTTCCATGGGTCAACATGATGCCATCGTTACGGCTATAAGCTGCATCACCTAAGAAGATAATATCCCGGGAATCTTTTGGAGTAATAGTTGTGAAATTAAAAGTAATTGAAGTTGTATAAGGGATTAAAACAAGAAAGAAGCATACTAACATAGACATGAGTATGTAGGACACTTAGTTCTCAGTTTCTTGATACGTAGTTGTGGTTTGCTTGATAAATAACTTGAATCTGTATACCCATACCAAGAGTTTTAATCATGCCAAGAGTTTTAGTTTTTTTTTTTTAACGGCAAATGTACGACCCTGCTTCGAAAAATATATGTTATTTTAATCGGACACATCTATCCGTATTCCAGCCGAGACCACACCCCAACCTCGTTGTTAAGAAAACCTATTGGCTCAACTCTAAGCATTTTATTCAAAATAATACTTAAACTCATGATTTCTTTTTATTTATTTGTTACGAGCATCTCACTTAAACAACTAAATATAATTGGTATGCCAAGAGTGTAGTTGGTCAATATATTTTATGTGGACATGATTCATTGGAAGTAAATTCTTGAGTCTCACTTCAATATAAAAAGTCATGCAAAGACTTTAATGAGCCGACCTAAATTACAGGATTTGATTTCACACATTGGTTAGGCGATTTAAACAAGGGGTAGGCTATGCGGACCCTATTCGTACCCTCCCCTTACTTTCATATCCCATTCCTAAAAAAATAATTCAAAACTTGTCATATTCAACCTAAAAAATCATTATCCTTAATTAAAAAAAAACTGTTCAAAATTTTTTTTATAAGAAAAGTTAAAAATATATTTTAAAGGTATACATTTTATAATCTAATGAAAATAAATGTTTCCCGAATACTAAAAAAATTACTTTAGAAAAATTAAAAGCATTCCTAATAGAATAAAATAAAAAAACGTTTTTAAAAAGATACGGCAAAGAAGATTTAAAAATAAAACTAAAACACATTCTAGAAAATTAAAAAATTCATTTTTTAAAACCACGTTTTCTATCTGGTATTTATTTCTTTTATAATCATCTTTAAAAAATAATCATATAACACTTTAATAAAAATAATACAAAAGTTTTGACTTTATTTATTCAATCAATTATTTAGTAGTTACAATAATAACAACAACAATAATAATAATTTTAATATAAGTTGTAGTGTTTGTAAAACACCCTTTTAATATAATAAATTATATTCCATGAGAATAAAGATATTTATTAATTTATCGGGATAATAAATTCTCTATACATCTGTAATGAGTTTTTTTTTTTTTCTAAAATGGTGTTTTAAAAAAAAATATTTACCAAATAGGTGTATTTTTAAAAATATTTACCATTTAGGTGTAGTTTTGAAAAGTATTTACTAAAAAGGAGTTGTATTAGAAATATTTACCAAATGGGTATATTTTTAACAATTTTCCATACTCCTCCTTATCTTGTAATTCTCATTAAATGATTCTTTATTTTTTTAACCAACTTGTTATCTTTTATTTATTTATTTTCTCTAAAAAATTTATCTCAATACACTTCTGTTTTATTTTTCAAACAACCCTGTAACGTTCTATAGGATATCCAAATGATAGGAAGCATTTAAAAAAATATACACGCACATTATAAACATTTCTTAAACAAAAGAATTAAATCCAAACCATACACTTTAAAAAAACAAGTCAAATACAATAGTTTTTTTCATAATGGTGCTTCTCAAAAACCAAAATAATAATGTGAAACAAACTTTAAATTAGATTAAAAAAAATAAAGTGCCACAAAAGTCAGAAACTCGACCCATCTAGATATCATTATCACTTCGTCTAGGCTTAGAAGGACATCTTGCGCGATTATGACCACGTTTTCTACAAATTGCACAAAGGCTAGCATTTTTCTTTTTTTTAATGTCCATTCCATTTCGTAGCCTTGTTGAACGAGGACGACCATTTTTATCCCGTTTAAGATCTGAATTGGGAAGTAATTTTGCAATAAATGATGGTTGTGGCCAATATGCTTCATGAGGGATCGGGAAAAACTCAGATGACCAAGTAGCAGTATAATTCATAATTGAGTAACATTTTTGACCATATTGCCAACTTTCCAAAGAAAGTTCGGCACAAGCGCTCAAAACATGAGAACATGAATACTTAAATAGCTTCCACTTACCACATGTGCAAGTTTTTTGTTGCAAATTAACTACTTGAACGTTTCTTCCTTTATGAGTCACCACCTCAAATAATCCCTTCTCTCGGTTAAAAGACCTCAAAGAGTGTGCACTAGCTTTTGACATTAAAGCTACTTGTTTTGCAACAACATGAGGAGTATATGCATCTCTATTAGCTTGAGCCTTAGATCCCAACGTCTCACATCAAAATAGTGTACCAATATGTAAAATGTAAGTTGAACACATGATGTGATTGGTAAAAAACAAGCATCTTTAAGTACGCTGTTAAAAATTTCTGACAAATTTGTAGTGAGCATGCCAAATCGTTTTCCACCATCATGTGCAAGTGTCCATCTATCAAGTGGATGTCTCTCATGCCACTAGCGAGCTTGTGGATTTATTTTCCTAATTTCTTCCATGATGGAATTAAACTTCCTATTCTGATTCTGACTCCCAGCATGGTAAGCTAAAAATTTTAATTAGGAGTTGCGAAATTTATCATGAAAGTTGTTGATAAAATGCCTTAAACAGTACCTATGAAAAAAAAACTTAAAAGTGTGAGTTGTAAAGTCAATATGATGAACATTATGTAAAAAATGTTTTATAAACAATACCTATGAAAGCCAAGTGGCTCTAACCAAGGAGATCCTTGCTCGCTAACAACCTTTAGGATTCCAATATGTCGATCAGATATTAGACATATCCCTTGAAGATCCTTCACAACATGTTTCTTGACAAGTGAAAGAAACCAATGCCAACTAACATAAGACTCATTTTCAACAATAGCAAATGCAAGTGGTACCATCAACTCCCAATGCAATCATCATCTTACCTCTATACTTACCATACAAATGTGTGGCATCAATGCTAATTACGGGTCGACAATGCCTAAATCCTTTAATAGAAGGAGCAAATGCCCAAAAAACACGTCTGAATTCCATACTTTAGTTTGTCTTGAGATTTACCATTCAACTATAGTTAAGCTTCGGGAATTACTTAGATAAATGTTTATGGCCGGAGGTTATTTTCGGGTGGGTTGTGAAAAAGATAACCGTTTTCAGCTGGAGGTTATTCTCGGGTGGGTTGCATACGTTTGAGGGTCTTAGCTATGGAAACGTAAACATGCCCTCATTATTATATCCTCTATGTGGTGTTGTTGAAGAATCGATGGATCAGATTTTCACTGCTTCATATGTGTTTACGATTATATGATGAAGCATATTAGTATGGTGTAGGGTGAATCCTCTCTTTACGTTTTCTATCATGGATCTTTTCGAAATGCATCGACATGCAATGGAACCCGTGAATAAAAAGGAAACTATGCAATGCATCATTCGCATGTCTTGTTGGAGTATAAGGAGAACAAGGAACAAAAAGGTGTTTTTAGGATATTAAGTCAAAATCAAGAACATCGTGGCTTACTCATATATTTAATCTTATTGTGGATTTAAAAAATTAGGCTAGATTAGATCATTAGAGTGGTTTAAGTGGAGAAAATTTGATTTGTATCTATGTTTGTTTTGGTTGTTTTTCCTAGTTGCTGGCTTGCGAGTTGTTTTTGTGGTTAATAAAAGTTGTAGTTTAAAAAACCATTAGAATTTTAAGAGTATGGGTAGAAGAAGTAAAAATGAGGTAATAGGAGTATGTTTATTACTACCTTTTAAATACAAACAAAAAAATTAAGAAAACCCCTAACCTCCTGATGTCCCCCGCGGCTCTCAACTCTCTCTTCCCCGACCTCTTTGTGTCTCTTGGAAGTCCAGTTTCTTTCATCCACTTTTTTGAAGATATAGCAGTTTTTGCCAAATTTTGTTAGTTTCAACACTTGATAGTGTTGAAGATCTAGCACTTTTGTCAAATTTTATGTTTCTTGTTACTTGTAAATGGACCTATAGTTGGATATTGCTATAAATTGTTTGAAAATTTTACATGTCATAGCTTGAATGTCTAAAATTGAATAAAACCGATCATATAATTCCTAACGGTGGTATCTTGAGGCATTTTTACGATAAAAGTCGGTTTTATTATATAAACTAAATATATATGAATTTTATATTTAGAGTTTGAAAAATTCGATCTTTAGGTTTAAAAAATTACAAGGTTAGTCTAAAGGTTTGTGAAAACATAACACAAAAGGTCCTCGTCATAAATGATCGTTATCTTTTTCCCTTAAGTCCTAGTAAAATGACCAAAATACCATTGATTATTAAAAAGTCAATATTAATGAAAGATGGAACCCACAACTTCATCTTCAACATTAAAACTCTCTCCACCATTATTCTACCAAACCACTACCACCACTATCCTACCAGACCGCCACCGCTACCCCTCACCACTGCCACCACCACTACCCCCTACCGCCACCCAACTCTCTCTCCCCCTCACCATCGTAGTCCACTCCCCTCCCTTCCCCTCATCCTTATCTTCAACCCACCATGCAGCCCACCACTCACCACCACCATTTCTTACTTACCAGAACACCATAAAAGCATCACCTAGTAGATCTGTGGTAACAAAATCATCATCCGTCACCATCATAACAGCCCTAACCTTGATTGGATTTGAGGTGGCAACCCATGGTGTTGGAGATGGTGGTTACAGACTAGTAGTGGTGGGGATATTGGTGGAGTTCCAATGGTGTTGGAGATGGTAGTTGCAAACATATGGTGGTGGGATAGTGATACCGTTCCGATGGTGCTAGGGATGGTAGTTGTAGACTTATGGTGGTGGGGATGGTGGTGGTGTTCTAATGGTGTTAGAGATAGTGGTGGCTGGTACACCGGTGGTGGTAGTGGTAGATCGTCGGTGGTGAGAATGGTTTTCAGGTTCTAGTGGTGTTAGAGATGGTGGTGGCAGAACGATGGTGGTGGGGATGGTGGTGGTGTTTCAATTTGTGATGGGGTTGTCACTGGAGTTGTCGCCTGAGTTGTTGTGGTTATTCGTTGGAGTTTGAACTTGAAGAAGAAGAATTTTGGGGTGGGGTGGAGTGGGGTGGAGGTGGGTAGGGGTTAGGGTGTGAGTTTTATAATTTTTTTATATTTTCTCACAAAGGGTATTTAAGTTATTTTTAAAAATTAATGGAAAAAGTTAATTGTCACATACGTTAGTGACCTTTTCTGTTACGTTTTGACAAACATTTGGACCGAACTTGTAATTTTTTCAAACCTAAGAACCAAAAGTGAAAACAGATCTAAGTATATGGACCTTTCATGTAATTAACTCTTATATTTATAAGCAAATTAATTTTTGTAATACAAAAAAACTTGGGACCACTTACATTAAAGCTTGGTCATTAAAGCTTGGTGAACGGTAATGACATTTTTATTTAAAAAAATATTTTTAAACATTCTATTTTAACTTCCTATTAATGTGCGTGAGTTTGTCGTTAAAAAAATAAAGTAGTCCCACCTACTCACATGGGATTGATTATTTTATATTAACGTCAACCTTAATCACATTTTATTTATTAGACAAGTGTAGATTTAAGGGTATAAGGTATTAGAATACAAATAACCGTGGGTGAGTTAACGTTTTTTGAGGCCTAAAGCATATTAAAATTGGAGACTTTTTAAACAATAATGATAAAAACAATTTTTTTTATCCGGGCTTGAGACCGACGGTAATAAATTGAAAAAAATATAATTCGCAGAGTTAAATAAATTTATATGTTTTGATGATGTTATAAATCAACTAAACCCTAAAGCTAAAAGCTAAAGGCAAAAAGTTAAATAATAAAAACTAAACACTAAAAGTAAAACCGTAAAGACTAAATGCTAAAAGGCAAACTATAAAAGGTTAATGCTAAAATCCAAATGTTAAATACTAAATCCCTAAAATCTAAACTCTAAAACTAAACCCTAATGCTAAACCCTAAAAGATAAATATTGAAACTAAAGAGAAACTAAAAAAATGAAAAAAAAACAGAGAGCAAGAAAAACATCTATGTAACAGATTTAAGTATAACTTATTGGGAAAGGAACATTATAGTGCACTAGTTAAAGCTTATAGTTCCCAAACATTAGGTCACGTGTTTGATCCTTTGTAGTCGCAAAATTAATAATGATTTTGATATCTCTTGGAGGGTTAGTGTAGAGTTAAGTCATGAAGATATATATATATATATATATATATATATATATATATATATATATATATATATATATATATGTATATATATATATATGTATATATGTATATATGTATATATGTATATATATATGTATATATGTATATATATATGTATATATATATACATACAGGGGATGGATCAATTGAAAAACTTGTTGTAAATGAAATCCGTGAAAACCAAATGTACCTCTTAGTTGTACACTTTGTAACATGTACATACATATGTGTAACCCTTGGTTTTCACGGATTTCATTTACAACAAGGTTTTCAATTGATCCATCCCCTATATGTGTGTGTGTGTGTATATATATATATATATATATATATATATATATATATATATATATATGTATATATATACACATATAGGGGATGGATCAATTGAAAACCTTGTTGTAAATGAAATCCGTGAAAACCAAGGGTTACACATATGTATGTACATGTTACAAAGTGTACAACTAAGAGGTACATGTAGGGGTTATGTATATGTAAGTACGTGTTAACAAGTGTACAACTAATAGTTACGTACATGTAATACATACAAGTTACGTATATGTAAGTCGTTTCGTTATCATCGTTGTTTCTTCGAGTTTAAACTAAAAAAGATATAATGACCCTAAAACTAAGGTTGAAATTTATTCAAATATAATTTAAACAGTAAAAAAGTTAAATCAATTATAAATTATATGACTGGATAATGGTGGTTATTTCATGGTTTTTAATTATAAGGATGATTTTCATTTGATCTCTCTCTATATATATATATATATGTGTGTGTGTGTGTGTGTGTAATATCTTTGCAAAACAACTTTTAATTAAAAAACAAAAAAACAAATGATTTACATTAATGTAAATTACAATCTATTGATTTACATAAATGTAAATAAAGGCTGGTTATATTTATTTATTTACATAGTTTACTATTAATGTCTAATAAACATATTTGTAAAACACCAGATTAAATTTAGATTTATGTATATTAATGGCTCTTTTGGTTCTCAAGATAAAAAGTGGTTTTTCAAAAGAAAACAACAAAAAAGTGGGAACTATGAAACTATTTCACTCGTGAAATGGACTCTTTTTTGTGAAACACATCGATTTCACTTGTGAAACGTGACGTTTTTTTATTTTTACTTTTCTTCCTCTTTTTACGTTTGAAATCATATGACTGTTTTCTTTTTGTTTTTTTCTTTGAATTTTTGGAATTAAAATGTATGGACAGGATTGGTTTTTTATTTTCCTCTTTTTTTTTTTTTTTTTTTTTTTTTTTTTTTTTTTTTTTTTTTTTTGATTTTCCCCATTCAAGTATTTTAAGAAACCCACATTCTTGCCATTTTTCAACATCTAAAACCAAAACACATGTGTTGAAAACAAGAATATATACAATCAAAGATCGTTTGAAATTCGGGTTCTTTCCAAAAATTATCATTAACATATTATGTGAAATTAGCTTAGAGTCTTAGACAATATTGAGGTGTATTGAGTGCCCTGCTCCCTAATTCGAATCTCCATAGCTTCTCAATGTTATCAATTCATCAACTATAACAAGATCGGAACGAAGATATATTATCTATTTAACATTCTTTTGTATGATGTCGAGATGGTAAATCCAGACGTAATTGAGGTACAAAAAGTGGCTAAATGTTGGTTTTGGCATCTTGATCAAATAGGAGCCAAAAAAAATAGAAGACGTATTTTTTAAGGTAGCCGGAGTTGTGCCAAATTGATAGAATTGTCACCATTGTTCCCCGGAGATAAATAGAATCGAGGGTCATTGTAAGATGAATTGTGTCATTGGTGGATGCGGCAGACGGTTGACCAATGCAAAACGTTAAAGCTTTATAGAAAAAGTTGAGATTTCGAGAGAGTTTAACGGGGTGGGTGAGTCAATGATTGACAATGATGGTGGTAAACAAAGTATTGTACCTAAATATTGATAAAGAAAAAGCTTTATAAAAAATAATAAACCCTAATAAACATATGTCATTTTTAAAAAGACAGAAATACACTTTTGTTGACCTTTGTATTTAACAAAAGTTAGTGTTTTGGACTAAAATAAAAGAAGAGTTTAAAATTCGAGGACCAAATTTACTATCACGTTGTTGGTTTACCTATGAAAGAATTTCAACTTGTTGGTTTACCTATAAAAGAATTTTAACTTGTCAAACATTGTCTGCCATGTTCCAAGGGTAAACAACACAAACTTACTCATAAATCCATGCATGCAACTGAGTTAACTCAATCTTGTAGCTTTTAGATATGGATCTTTTTGTTCCAGTAAGTGTTTTAAGTTTAGGCTGATGGTCTTATTATTTGGTTGTTGCTGATGATTTTCTAGATTCACATTGGTTTTCTTCTTAGCAACTAAGGATGAAACACCTCATTTGCTAATAAAGTTTATGACTCTTATGAAAAATCAAACTGAAAAAAAGATAAAATATCCGAAGCGATAATAGAACTGAGTTTTGCAATCATGTCTTAAATGTTTTCAATGATTCAAAGGGAATAGCTAGACAATACAGTACAACACCAACTCCACAATAAAATAGAGTTGCTAATTGATGAAACAGAACATTGATTGGAGCTTTTCGAACAATGCTTTCTATAGCCAAACTTCCATTATTCTTTCTGGCAGAAGTAGTCAACATTACATTTTTGTTCACAATCATGTGATAATCAATAAGGAAAAACAAATGACTTCTTATGAAATATTATAAACATAATCCTAAAATTAAATATTTCAAAGCCTTTGGTTGTTGTTGTATGTTGTTACACACATCCGACTCCAAACCAAAATTTGATGAAAAGGCAGATGAGTGTTACTTTGTTGGCTCCTCAGCTAATAAAGTAGCATATTAGGTTATAATAAAATGATAAAATAAATAATTAAGTCATTTAATATTGATTGGCATGAATCAAACAACACCAATGCAGGATAAGCTCTCGCTTGGGTGTGTGATTATGAATCATTGTTCGGTAATTTTAATAAATCTTCTTATATCTCTATAGATATCAACCCTTTAACATCAACATTGAATAATGTGTTCTTTGACGAAGACATTCATTCTTCATCACAAGATCATGGAGTTTCTTTAGAAACAATTCCTTCATCTAATATTTAAGCTATGCAACTGTTTATTCTATTAGATCTAGAACTAGATCATGCTTTTGGTCATGTTTCCTCACAAGTATCTGATTCTGTTCCAGAAGAACATGAACCTGCTATTGAAAATATACTTGAGTCTTCCGAAACATCTACATCTTCTACACAAGATTTTTCGACAGAAACAATTCAAGTACCTTTTAAAGAACCCTTTACTGAGGCAATTTTATCAGAAAATCCCAGTTTTGGTATTCATCAAGAAGAAACAATTCTTTATCAACTAGAGGGTAGTGTTGCTGTGTATGAGCCTATTGTTCATATTTCTACATTAGAAGAAGTTATATATGAAGATGACATTCCATAATTAAGAATTCATAAAATTCATCTAACTAATGCAATCATTGGTTTATTATCTCAAGGTGTATGTACTAGAATTCAATTAGGAGCAATCAGTACATGTTTATATACATGCTTCATTTCTCAGCTTATGCCAAAGAATGTAGAAATGGCACTGAAGGAGAATAGTTAGATTGAAGCAATGTACGATGAGTTGACACAATTCAAGAAGTTAGATGTATGGCGTCTCTGTGAACTGCCAAAAGATAAGTTGCTATTAGAACAAAGTGGATATTTTGCAACAAGACAGATGAAAATGGTGTTATTGTTCGCAACAAGGCCCACGTTGTTATACATAGATTTTATCAAGTTGAAGGCCTAGATTATGATGAGGTCTATGATCTTATGGCTAGACTTAAAGCAATTCGTATCTTTCTTGCTTATAATTCTTTCATGAACTTCAATGTCTATCAGATGGATGTCAAGACTGCTTTCTTGTATGGTGAAATGACATAAGAAACCTATGTGTGTCAACCTCTTGGTTTTGAAGATCTAGATCATCCTGACTATGCATATAAGTTAGACAAAGCTCTTTATGTTTACATCAATCACCTAGTGCTTGTTATGCCACTCTTACAGATATTGATTAAACTTTGTTCATATGGAAGACTGGTGATGATCTCATTCTGGTTCAAACATATGTTGATGGAATTATCTTTGGATCTACAAATGATAACCTGTGTAAGAATTTGAGGCTGTGATGAAGAAGAAATTCGAACTGTGTTCTCTTGGTCGAATTTCATTTTTCTTAGGTATGCAGGTTAAACAAGATGAACATGGTATTTTGATACATCAAGAAAAATATATTTAAAATATTCTAGAAAAAATATAAGTTGCAAGATTCCAAGATAGCTCCAACTCCTATGTCTTCTCGTCCTACTGTTTCTCATGATCTCACAGATAAAGTTGTTGATCAATATTTGTATAGATCAATGATTTCATCCTTGATATATCTCACTACAAGCGGGCTAGAAATTACATTTTCTATTTGTTAGTGTGCATGTTATCATAGTACTCCGAAGGACTCATACATGAAAGCTGTCAAAAGAATATCCAAGTATCTCAAAGGCCAACGACACTTTAGACTTTGGTTACCTAGGAATTTTGAATTTAATTTATATTATTATACTGACAGTGATTATGGTGGTTGCAATTTGGACAGGAAATCAATAATAGGGGGTGTCAATTTCTCGACAATAGGTTAATTTCATGGCAATGCAAGAAGCAGAAAACTGTTTACACATCCATTTTAGAAGCTGAATATGTTACTACATCAAGTTGTTTTTCAACTGTTTGGATTCAACAATAGCTTCTTGTTATGGTCTTAAAATTTATGACACCATAGTTTCATGTGAAAATTCTAGAGTTTTTAATATTATGAAGAATCCAATTTCGCAATCAAAAACAAAACACATTGACATACATATGCATTTTATTCATGATTGTTTTGATAGAAAACATATACATCTTAAACAAGACACGTCTGAAGAAAACATCGCTGATTTATTCACCAAGGCTTTTGATTATTCCCGTAACTTTCTGACCCCATATTTGGGATTGGTTAACTTTGGATAGCTATGTGACACCCAGTCAAAATCAGGTCAACTCCAGTTCGACTCAGTCTAATAAGAACATTTATTTATTATTATCTGTCGCGATTGACTATCTGAAACCTAGATCAACGTTTCCACCGAACCTCGTTGTCAGTTACCCGTTTGAGACAAATAATAATAATATTAATAATAATAATAATAAAACTAATGATAATAATAATTTGGAGTTGGTGCATGGATGACAACTCATGCTAGCTCAAATCATTATAAACACTCTTCACACACACATTAAGCACACAACTCTTCACCTTCTTCTTTCCCTCTCCCCATCGGTCACCCCACCAAGAACCATTACACCACCCGCCACCCTCCCCTCCACCACCGAAGACCACCACAGCCACTGACCGCCGCTTCACCGTCGTTCGCCATCACCAACCACAGCCACCATTCACCACCGAAGCCACCATCCGCCACCCCCATCAACCGCGACCGCCGGCTATGACCCCATCACAGCACCATCACCGCGACCGCCGGCTACCACCTGCCGCCACTACACCATCCGCAACCAATTTCCGCCACCGAGACCATCGATCACCATCACCAACCCGTCACCCCACCACCCGCGAACACCCGACCCCACCCCCGTTCGTCCACTGTGAGCACCACCACAACCCACCTTTGAGAACATACCATCACATCTTAAGGAACCTTCATGTTGTTCCATCCGAGTCAGAACGAGAGGGTTTCTAGTTAGAACATTGTTAAAAAGCTTGGAGGTGTAACTGGGTTTTGGAAATTCTTGTGCTAGCATTAGAGATTGGAGGTTTAGACTCAAGGTATACTCGTTTTGGACTAGATCGTTCTTTTTCCTTCATGCATGGATGATCAAGATGGAAATCTTGATGAACCATAGTTCACCCGCTTAGATGTTCTTGAAAGTTGACGTTTTGATGAAAATAGGTTTTTGAAATGGGTTATAAACTGAAAATATATGTTGGTATGGTTCTAGTTTGATAAATATTGTTATTTATATAAGTTGGGATTATAAGAATGTGTATAGATGTATGTATATGTTGCCTATGCATGTTGTATGTGTAGATGGAAAGATTTGGTCTAATATATCTCATAAGGATTATAAGTTAGAATTCATGGATGGATGAATAATGTTGGATATAATAAGAACTTTTGGATGAATGAGGATTGTTGGACAAAATAGAAAGATGATTAGATTAAGAAAAATGGATGATGTTGTTGGATGTAACATTTCTAGAAAAAACGACTAAGTTGAAATATTAACACTATAATCAAAACACGTTAGGAAAACTTCAACGAAGGATTCGATTGACAAAAATAGGTAAAGGACTTAAAAACCATACCTAAGACCAACAGAACATTGTGACAAACTAACTTGACTAAAATGACGTTTTAAGACTCCAAGACTTTTATAAAAATAAAATTTATATAAAACCGAAAAATGATATATTTTACTAGTAATTTACGATTAATAAATAATATATATATATATATATATATATATATATATATATATATATATATATATTTCAAACAACAAACACAAGTTAACGTGTTTTTAAAATTTATCAATATAATTCACAAATTAAAAATAGTATCGACTTATTCAAAAAGAATATATATATATATATATATATATATATATATATATATATATATATATATATATATCTATATTTTAACGAAGAAAAGATAATATATTTCAGATTAAAAATATATATATTTATATATATAAGATGGTGAAAGTCTTGGGTAAAATCGCTAGAAAACCGATAGATAATTAATTAGAGTTTCACGACATAAATTGTTAGTCTAAGAAATTGCAATAGTCTTCATAAGAAACAAATATAGAATTAAGAATGGACTGGTGGTATTATTAGATATTAGTGAGTTAATAATACGTGTTAAATGATTTATTAAACATAATTAATTTCTTTCCTATAAGAAAAATGTTTAATAAATAATAACCCTTGCAAAATATAAAAAGATTTCTTAAAAACTCTTGCAATAGTTTTAAGTACGTTTTTACCATTAAAAGTCAAATAAGTTGGGTGAACAACATTCTTATAAACAAGCTTTTTGATTTTTTTAAAATTAAGTCCTTCACGTTTAGGATCTTGTTAGATCGGTACAAGACGCTTTAGATCTGATATTTGATCGTATACGAAGGTGAGTTCTTCGGCCCTATTTTAAAGGTTGTTTTATTTAAACCGTTTTGAGGGAAATGCATGATTGATTAATTATTTTTGTATATGATGGGTAAACGAGATTAATATATGTTATGACGGTATAAGTTGAGTCAATGGTATAGGTGTATACTGTTGAGCTTTAAATCCCCCCATAATCATTAACCTCGGGGAGGCCGCAGACTATATTGGTAGATCTATCGGGCTAGAAGGGCCCACTCTCGTGACCAGTCGCGCTGGTCAAGTTGTAGCGAGGGAGTTTATATGTTTGGACTGTTGTGGGGTAACGGCGTGTTTCTTGGCTTGATTACAGACTTATGGCCTAAATTAATCATAGTACCTAGCTAGTCTTTGTTGAGTATATTATAACTCGCTACATCATATCATTTTCTTGGAAAACCAAATGATTGTAAATTATAAAACCCGAATGCTCACCAACTTTATGTTGACCACTATTTTTCATGCTTTTCAGGATTGTAGGTACGCTCGGTTAGAAATGATGAAAATGTGTTTTGGAAGGCCAAACGTTTTGGGGTTGTCTACTGTTTAGGATTTGTGATAACAAAACTTGTCGTTTCATAAACTAAACATGTTATTGTAATTTAGCTTGAATTTCTTGCTATATAAGAGTAGTCAACTTATTAAATATTAACGTTTGACTATGACCATTGGAATAATTCCAACTTCCGTTAACACCACGCCACGTGACTTCCCGCTGCGATATTCGGGGTGTGATAGAAGTTGGTATCAGAGCCAATGGTTATGGCGAACTAGAAAAATTTTCTAAAAAGAGAAAAATCTAGACAATAACCTTTAAAAGTTTTTATGATTCCAAAGACATTTCCATCTTCCGAGTGTTACGCTAGGTAAAAGCGTAGTGTTAACTTAAATATAACTGATACTAAGACCTTAATTATTTGTTTGGTTTTGAATAAGGTAACACATTATGTTAGATTAATAAGTACAGGTGTATTATTCTTCTGTAGTTGTCTGATCGGGTGAACAGGGAGGATATACCAGACATTAGCAGCAGTATCGAGGGTCCATCATTACCCGTATCCACCATGCCTTGGTATCACCCTTCTCAGCCTTCATTTGCAGCTACTTTTTACCTGGGCATGGGGGACTCGGGAAACAGTTGGATATCTGAGTCCGACGATAAGGATCCCGCACCCATTGCAGCTGCTCTTGAGCTGATTCCTGAGGCTTAGGCTGATGATGAGCCGAAGGGTCAGGCTCAGGGTGATGATCAGCCAGGTGAGGAGAGCGAGATTCCGATGGCGGTGACTCCCGTCGCACCTATCACTTCGATGCAACACCCACCGAAAATTCGGTTGGTGTACGAGCGGAGGAAGCAGATGGAGTCCAGGAGAGTGATTGACGATGATGGTGGTATGGATGGAGCGCCTGCGCCCAAACGGGCCAGACTGCTCAATGAGTAGTGGGGTTGGATTATGGATTCTATACGAGGATGGGCCTCGAGAGATAGGATCCCTTCCACCTTTGAGGTGGGAGAATCATCTACCACTCCTCGCGGGATTTCTATTGATGATGAGCCCATTGAGCATGTGGTGGCTACCTTGACAGCTCAATGCATTCACTATGAGAAGGAGCTACTTGTGATGAGGAAGAAACTGAGGATTCAGGATGAAGTGGGCCAGGCTATGGACAGGAGATTGATGACGATCGAGGAGGATAGATTACTAGAGGACAGTGCTTTGAGTCAGATCCACTTCTGAGTATCAGATCTAGAGACTAGTCTTTTAGAGACTAGAAACAGACTGACTCTGACGGAGCAGAGGGCTGATGCTGCCGAAGCAGCGTTAGTGGTGGCCCAGCAGCGGACAATACTGAAGGGAGAGAGAGTTGAGACTGCCATGACAGTGGCTACATTCTGTATGATGATGATTTCTTACCTGATGCATATTGGCAGTGGAGCACCATTTCTAGGATAGAGGATGGGTTCAAGCCGGAGTGCTTGAGTATTTTGATTAAAATTGAAAACTTGTTTTGGTATGGTAAATTATGTAGGTCACTTAACTAATTGTCTTTTGGTGGTTGACTTGTCTTATATTGTGGGCACTTAAAGTATGAATGATCAACACGATATTTTGATTCTAATATGATATTATATAAATTATAATTATTGAATTATGAAAATGTGGTTATGTGTGTGACTTGGTCTAATGAACTATTCAGCTAGAATAAGTTTTGAATGTCATACAAATAACTAAACCTCCCTTCTTTCCCTACCTGTATAGCAGAATTTAAAACACGCCACCAAGAACGCGAAATACGTCATCAAGCAGAAACGCCAATTTACCAACTACCGCCGAAGAATTAGCCCAGTTAATAGCCCAACATGTCAAATCGGCCCTGGAACAACATGATGCTAACATAGCTGCCGGACCAGGAGGAGGACATGGAATTGCTGGTAATGGAATGGGAAACGGATCCAACATAGGTTCTGATGTTGGTACAAACAATGGTTCTTGTATGAACGGAAACCCAGGCAGTTCATCAGGTGGACAACTTCAAGGATGTTTGTATAAGACATTCCAAGGGTGCAATCCAAGAACTTTTACCGGTGCTGAAGGACCACTAGATATTGTTTGGTGGATTGAGAAAATGGAGACTGTTATAGCCATAAGTAACTACTAGGATGATCAGAAGGTCAAGTACGCAACTTGTTCCTTCCAAAATGCAGCATTGTCTTGGTGGAACTCTCAACGCCAAATGTTAGGGATGCAAACGCTTATGAACTCACCTGGGAACAGCTGAAGGAGATGTTGCTTCGAGAGTATTGCCCTTGAAATGAATTGCAAAAAATTGAGACAAAATTTTGGAACCTCACAATGGACGGTGCTGAGATACGAACCTACACTTCTAGGTTCAACGATCTTGCCAGATTGGTGCCACGAATGGTTACACCTGAATATGTTTGGATTGAGAGGTATATTTGGGGATTGGCACCCCAGATAAGAAGCAATGTTACAGCCTCAAACCCTACCACTATTCAAAGTACTATAGCTATTGCACATTCACTGACTGACGATGTAATACGTAGTGGAACGCTAATCAAGAAAGACGATTATGGAAAAAGAGTGATGGAAGTTGAAAGGAAGACTGTCAGGATAGAGAGAAGGACATTCGATGAGAAAAGAAAGTGGTTCGGAAGTTCCAAGAAGCAAGTGAATAACAAGAAAGGTTTCAGTCAAGGATCTGAACGAGCGTATGTTGCGACTTCTGGCAATAGCAGGCTAAACAAAGAATTTCAAGGGAAATGTAACAAGTGTGGATATCTTCACTATGGTGAATGTAAAGTTTGCACTCGTTGTCATAAATTTGGACACCTAGGTCAAAATTGCCGGACTAAGCTTGATGTTAAAGCAACGGGGAATGATCGTGCCTGCTTTGAATGCGGCATCATAGGACATTTTAAGAGGGATTGTCTGAAGTTGAATGGGCCTAAGGCCAGAGGGAGAGCCTTTGAAATGAATGCTAGAGATGCAAGTCAGGAGCCGGCAGTGGTTAACGGTACGTTTCTTGTTAATAATCAGTATGCCTCCGTTTTATTTAACACTGGTGCCGATTTAAGTTTAGTGTCAGAAGAATTTGAGCCATTATTGGGTATAAAACCTTGTAAGCTAAATAAGAATTACATCATTAAACTAGCTAACGGGAAGAAAATGGAATCTAATGAAGTAATTAAGAATTGCACTATACAACTTAATGATCGTCTCTTTAGCATCGATTTATTACTTGTCGAGCTTGGAAGTTTCGATGTAGTCATCGGAAAGGATTGGCTTTCTTGGAACCATGCTGAAGTAGTATGCTACGAGAAGATTATACGCTTGCCAACACTCAACAGTAGAGTTTTAATTATCCAAGGAGACAAAGGAAAGCCTTCCTTAAATATTATATTAATGTTATGAAAGCTTATGGATACTTAAGTGAAGGATATCTAGCTTTCCTAGTAAAAGCTGTTAACATCAAGAATGAGGAGTGGAAAGTTAAAGATATTTCGATTGTGCGAGAGTACCAAGAAGTATTTCCTGAAGACTTACCGGGTTTACCTCCACAAAGGCAGATTAAGATTCAAATTGATCTAGTGCCCGGAGCTGCACCTGTAGCTCAATCTCCGTATCGGTTAGCACCTTCTGAGATGCAAGAATTGTCGAAACAACTGCAGGAGTTATTAGACAAAGGATTTATTCGACCAAGTTTTTCTCCTTGGGGAGCACCGGTCCTATTTGTTAAAAAGAAGGACGGATCATTTAGAATGTGTATTGATTACCGAGAATTAAATAAGCTTACCATTAAGAATCGGTACCCATTACCAAGAATCGATGATCTGTTCGATCAACTGCAAGGATCTAGCTACCACTCAAAAATCGAATTGCGATCCGGTTATCATCAGTTGCTGATAGCAGAGGAAGATGTCCCGAAGACAGCCTTTAGAACGCGTTATGGTAATTATGAGTTTCTAGTAATGCCGTTTGGTCATGGATTTTATGAATAGGATCTGCAAACCCTACTTGGATTAGTTTGTGATAGTATTTATTGACGACATTCTAATATATTCATAGTCCAAGGAAGAACATGAGCATCATATTCGACTCATTTTAAACGTTCTAAAGAAAGAGAAGTTATATGCAAAAATTTTCAAGTGTGAGTTTTGGCTCCGAGAAGTGCGATTCCTCGGACATATTATTAACGAAAAGGGTATCCACGTGGATCCGGCTAAGATCGAAGCAATCAAAAATTGGGAAGCATCCAAGTCTCCAACAGAAGTGCGACAATTCTTAGGGTTAGCCGGTTACTATTGTAGATTTATTGAATTTTTTTCAAAAATAGCACAACCATTGACCCTATTAACTCGTAAAGATAGAAAATACGAGTGGAGCGCCGATCAAGAAGAAGCATTTCAACTGTTGAAATGAAAACTGTGTAGTGCGCCCATTTTGTCATTACCCGACGGAACTGACGGATTCGTAGTGTATTGTGATGCCTCCCGATCAAGCCTTGGATATTAATGCAAAAAGATAAAGTGATTGCCTACGCATCAAGAAAATTAAAAGTGCATGAAAAGAATTACACTACCCATGATCTAGAATTAGGAGAGGTGATTTTCGCTCTGAAAATCTGGAGACATTATCTCTATGGAACCAAGTGTGTTGTATACACCGATCACAAAAGTCTATGACATATCTTAAATCAGAAGGATTTAAATATAAGACAGCGATGTTGGGTTGAGTTATTAAATGATTATGATTGTGATATTAGATATCACCCGGGCAAAGCCAACGTTGTTGCAGACGCTCTCAGTAGAAAGGAAAGAGAAAAACCCCTGCGAGTGCGAGCGTTAGAATTAACCATACACTCTAATCTTATTACTCAGATTCATGACGCTCAATTGGAAGCACTAAAGGACAAAAAATTGGAGAATGAAGGCATGCGAGGAATGATCAGAGGGTTGATACCTGATTCCGATAACCTGATGCATTTTGCAAACCAAATATGGGTTCCAAGGTACGGAGACTTGCGTAGAATGATTCTAGATGAGGCGCATAGATCAAGATATTCAATTCACCCAGGATCCGACAAAATGTATCATGATGTAAAAGAATTTTACGGGTGGCCTAATATGAAAGGTGATATAGCTTCTTATGTGAACAAATGTATGACTTGTTCCAAGGTGAAGGCAGAATACCAGAAACCATCTAGACTTTTACAATAACCTATGATCCCAAAATGGAAATGGGAGTGCATTACTATGGATTTTGTAACAAAATTACCCTGAACGTCAAATGGTTACGGCATGATTTGGGTAATAGTTGACCGATTGACAAAATCCGAATAGTTTCCGCCCATTAAAGAAACGTATAGTATGAACAAACTAGCCGGCTTATACATCAAAGAGGTGGTATCTTGCCATGGCGTACTAATCTCGATTATTTCTGATAGAGATTGCCGATTCACCTTGAGATTTTGGCAGTCTTTGCATGAAGCCATGGGTACTCGGTTAGACATGAGTATAGCGTATCATCCCCAAACAGACGGCCAAAGTGAAAGGACCATTCAGACATTGGAGGATCTATTGAGAGCATGTGTGATAGATTTTGGTGGAAATTAGGACACTCATCTACCATTAGCTGAGTTTTCATACAATAATAGTTATCACACTAGTATTAAAGCTGCTCCATTTGAAGCACTGTATGGGAGAAAGTGTCATTCACTTTTGAGTTGGGTAGATATCGGTGAAAGAAAACTAACAAGACCAGAGATCATCCAAGAGACGACTGACAAGATTGGTCAGATCAGAAAGAGACTCGAAGCTGCAAGAAGCAGACAAAAGAGTTACGCCGATACTAGGAGAAAACCATTGGAATTTCAAGTTGGTGACAGAGTATTTCTGAAGGTATCTCCTTGGAAGGGGATTGTGAGATTTGGTAAACGAGGAAAGCTTAATCCTCGATTCATTGGACCATTTGAGATTGTAAAACGAATTGGACCAGTTGCATACCGTCTTAATCTACCAAGTGAACTTGGGAATGTGCATAACGTATTCCACGTGTCCAATCTTAAGAAATGTATGTCAGACGAATCACTAGTTATTCCACCAAATGAAGTTTGTATCGACGATAAACTTCATTTTATAGAAGAACCTATAGAAGTTCTGGATTGGAAGGTTCAGAAGCTCAGACGAAGTCAGATTAAATTGGTTAAAGTAAGATGGAATTCCAAGAGAGGACCTGAATTTACATGGGAACAACAGGACCAAATGCAACAGAAGTATCCCCATCTATTTAAATTCGAGCCTAATACAGATTCAGTAACGTAAATTTGGGGACGAAATTTCTTAAACAAGGGGAGACTATGACACCCAGTCAAAATCAGGTCAACTCCAGTTCAACTCAGTCTAATAAGAACATTTATTTATTATTATCTGTCGCGATTGACTATCTGAAACTTAGATCAACGTTTCCACCAAACCTCATTGTCAGTTAACTGTTTGAGACAAATAATAATAATATTAATAATAATAATAAAACTAATGATAATAATAATTTGGAGTTGGTGCATGGATGACAACTCATGCTAGCTCAAATCATTATAAACACTCTTCACACACACACACTAAGCACACAACTCTTCACCTTCTTCTTTCCCTCTCCCCATCGGTCACCCCATCGAGAACCATCACACCACCCGCCACCCTCCCTTCCACCGCCGAAGACCACCATAGCCACCAACCGCCGTTGCACCGTCGTTCGCCATCACCAACCGCTGTCACCATTCACCATCGAAGCCACCATCCGCCACCCCCATCAACCGCGACCGCCGGCTACCACCCTATCACAGCACCATCACCCGCGACCGCCGGCTACCACCTGCCACCACTACACCATCCGCAACCAATTTTCGCCACCGAGACCATCGATCACCATCACCAACCCGTCACCCCACCACCCGCAAACACCCGACCCCACCCCCGTTCGTCCACTGTGAGCACCACCACAACCCACCTTTGAGAACATACCATCAGATCTTAAGGAACCTTCATGTTGTTCCATTCGAGTCAGAACGAGAGGGTTTCTAGTTAGAACATTGTTAAGAAGCTTGGAGGTGTAACCGGGTTTTGGAGATTCTTGTGCTAGCATTAGAGATTGGAGGTTTAGACTCAAGGTATACTCGTTTTGGACTAGATCGTTCTTTTTCCTTTATGCATGAATGATCAAGATGGAAATATTGATGAACCATAGTTCACCCGCTTAGATGTTCTTGAAAGTTGACGTTTTGATGAAAATAGGTTTTTGAAATGGGTTATAAACTGAAAATATATGTTGGTATGGTTCTAGTTTGATAAATCTTGTTATTTATATGAGTTGGGATTATAAGAATGTGTATAGATGTATGTATATGTTGCCTATGCATGTTGTATGTGTAGATGGAAAGATTTGGTCTAATATGTCTCATAAGGATTATAAGTTAGAATTCATGGATGAATGAATAATGTTGGATATAATAAGAACTTTTGGATGAATGAGGATTGTTGGACAAAATAGCAAGATGATTAGATTAAGAAAAATAGATGATGTTGTTGGATGTAACATTTCTAGGAAAAACGACTAAGTTGAAATATTAACACTATAATCAAAACACGTTAGGAAAACTTCAACGAAGGATTCGATTGACAAAAATAGGTAAAGGACTTAAAAACCATACTTAAGACCAACGGAACGTTGTTACAAACTAACTTGACTAAAATGACGATTTAAGACTCCAAGACTTTTATAAAAATAAAATTTATATAAAACCAAAAAATGGTATATTTTACGAGTAATTTATGATTAATAAGAAAAATATATATATATTTTTCAAAACAACAAACACAAGTTAACGTGTTTTTAATATTTATCAATATCATTATCAAATTAAAAATAGTATCGACTTATTCAAAGAGAATATATATATATATATATATATATATATATATATATATATATATATATATATATATTCTATATTTTTAACGAAGAAAATATAAATATTTCAGATTATATATATTATATATATTATATATATATATATATATATATATATATATATATATATATATATATATATATATATATATATATATATTATATATATAGGATGGTGAAGTCTTTGGTAAAATCGCTAAAAAACCGATAGATAATCAATTAGAGTTTCACGACATAAATTGTTAGTCTAAGAAATTGCAATAGTCTTCATAAGTAACAAATATAGAATTAAGAATGGACTGGTAGTATTATTAGATATTAGTGAGTTAAGAATACTTGTTAAAAGATTTATTAAACATAATTAATTTCTTTCCTATAAGAAAAATGTTTAATAAATAATAACCCTTGCAAAATATAAAAAGATTTCTTAAAAACTCTTGCAATAGTTTTAAGTACGTTTTTACCATTAAAAGTCAAATAAGTTGGGTGAACAGCATTCTTATAAACAAGCTTTTCGATTTTTTTAAATCAAGTCCTTCATATTTAGGATCTTGAAAGATTGGTGCAAGACGCTTTAGATCTGATATTTGATCACATACGAAGGTGAGTTCTTCGGCCCCATTTTAAATGTTGTTTTATTTCAACCGTTTTGGGGGAAAAGCATGATTGATTAATTATTTTTATATATGATGGGTAAACGAGATTAATATGTGTTATGACGGTATAAGTTGAGTCAATGGTATAGGTGTCTACTGTTGAGCTTTAAATCCCCACATAATCATTAACCTCGGGAAGGCCGCAGACTATATTGGTAGATCTATTAGGCTAGAAGGGCCCGCTCTCGCGACCAGTCGCGCTGGTCAGGTTGTAGCGAGAGTGTTTATATGTTTGGACTGTTGTGGGGCAACGACGTGTTTCTTGGCTTGATTATGGATTTATGACCTGAATTAATCATAGTACCTAGCTAGTCTATGTTGAGTATATTATATCTCACTACATCATATCATTTTCTTGGAAAACCAAATGATTGTAAATTATAAAACCAGAATGCTCACCAACTTTATGTTGACCACTATTTTTCATGCTTTTCAGGGTTGTAGGTACGCTCGGTTAGAAATGATGGAATGTGTTTTGGAAGGCCAAACATTTTGGGGTTGACTACTGTTGAGGATTTGTGATAACAAAACTTGTCGTTTCATAAACTAAACATGTTATTGTAATTAAGCTTGAATTTCTTGCTATATAAGAGTAGTCAACTTATTAAATATTAACGTTTGACTATGACCGTTGGAATAATTTCAACTTCCGTTAACACCACGCCACGTGACTTCCCGCTGCGATATTCGGGGTGTGCAAGCTACATATGAATTTTCCCCAAAAATATTTTGTTTCTCTCTTTGTTTTTTAAAATTGTTATTTTCTATCGAAAATCATAATTTTAGAGTGAGAAAAATTAAAAATACAATGAAAAAGTTTTTTAGTTTAAGAGAGTTAGAAATATATCAAAAAATATCTAAAAGATATTTCTTTGATAAAAAGTTAAGGAAAAATGAATTTTCGATGTATATAGGAAATAATAATATATTTCTTAATTTTGATATATTAAATACTAAGGCTTAAAATGAACTGACTTGTATTATGTTTAATATGGATTGTGTTACACATGAAATATATGGTTTTGTGATAACACTAATTTATGCTAAAACAGATTGAGAGTTATAGTCTTGTCATAATCAAGCCCGTCATTCTCTGACTCAATGATTTTCATAAGTGTGTGTTATAGTGTATATATATATATATATATATATATATATATATATATATATATATATATATATATATATATATATAGGGTTATCTTAAGAATCATATTTTTTGTAAAAACTCTAGAAACCATATGACCCATATATTTTTGTCACATGCAAATCACATGTCATTTCCATATTCTTTTAAAACGTTCATAACTTTTTTTCACGACATTATTTTTCAAAAAAATTTACCATTAATTTCAGTATTTTTTATCTTTCCAGTGCCTAACATATTGATATACTTTCTTTAAAAAAATCATCCACCCGTTATTTACATATGTATAAATCTGGTTATATACATGTGTAATACCGGATTTACACATTTGTAAATCCGGTATTACACATGTGTAAAACGAATTTCGTAAAAAAACGAGAATTTTTTTATTTTTTATAATTTTTTTATTTTTTATGAAAGAGGGAAATGAGAGAAATATTTTTATGTTTTTATATTTTTATATTTTTATGTTATTTTTAATTTTATAATTTTTTTATTATGTTTTTGTTAATTACCATTTTACCATTGAAAACTAGTGGCTCACATTAGTTCCTGGAGTTCTCATTTATCACTCCCATATATATATATATATATATATATATATATGTATATATATATGTATATATGTATATATATATATATGTATATATATATATGTATATATGATATATATGTATATATGTATATATATATATATGTATGTATATATATATTATATATGTATGTAAAGATGAAAAGAAAGAAAAGTAAAGTTAAAAGTCAAAAAGCAAAGAAAATATAATATGAAAATGAGCAAAAAGATACTAAATGCTATATAAGAATAAAAGATGTTAATGTGCATAAAAATAAAAGATATGTTAAAGACATAGATACTATATGATAAAATTTTTTTATTTGAGAATATGTTCTGACACAGGAGGCAAATTTGAAAGATGGGGCTTGTAAGACCGAATTAGCATGTAAGTCCTAAACATCTTGAGAGAGCAAACGTAAGATCGTCTAGCTGTTAATAAGTCCTGAAACTTGTTATAATTTCATGTTCAGAAACGTTTATCAATCCAGTTATGCTCAAATAGTTATTTTAGGAAATTTCACAAATGTGAAATTACTGATCAGAGGTGATAAGTTAAATTAAGGTAACTTGAAATCTCAAAAGTGTCTTGAAGCAAAATAGAAGTTCTATAGAATTTCTATTTGTGGGACAAACATGTTGATAATAAACTTAAATAGTTTTATTATAAATACAACCGGAAGATGCTAATAATCAATTTTATAAAATATGATCCTATAATAGAAAATTCATAAAAACTTTGATTTATTTTTAGACTATAAACTTTGTCTTTTGTTTTGAATTTCAAAATATAAAAAACTCCAAAAAGATTTTAATGTTTTTATTGTTTTTAATATGTGATAATGTTTCAAAAGAAAATTTCTAGTTAGTTATGCAATGTCTGGATAAACATAAATTCAAAATGATTCAGAAGTTTGAAAATTTTGAAAAAGATTGCTTTTCAAAACTTATCGCACGCGAGAACTGTGTGTGTGCGAATTAAGACTTGTCATGTGATAACTTTGATTGCTATATAAACTGAACAGTCACGCGACATGTAATTCTTTGCTTCACATACTTCACAATGTCTCTCAAATATTTCTAAGTTCTTGCTTTATTATCTAAGTGTTTTTGATTCATTGTGCTTGCTTTGGTGTATTGAGTGGATTTATATGGTAGATACTCGATTTGATTATGTTTTTTAAATGTATTTGAGTGGGAACCGATTTGTGCAATGACATTTATCTCAATAATAGATCAAATTGAACTTAATAATATGTAAATAAGACTTAAACAACACTTATAAATTATGGGTTAATTGTTAAACCTGGTTAAAAAGGACGGAATTAGATTTGGTATTTAAAGATGTCGCTTGCGAGTAGTTGTTTAAAAGATGTACATAGGCGAGAAATCTTTAATATTTGAAACTTTTGACACGCAAAAGCATTGACTATCGCACGATAAGTTGACTTCTTAATTCAAAATGTCACATGTGACTATTTCAAGTTATTGCATGCGACTGCTACAAGTTATCAAATGTGATAACTTACTATTCACGCGAAAAGTTAAAATTTTGTCAAGCTAATGCATCATTGAAGATAGATGATAAGACTGCCAAAGACTATAGGAGGAGAATGGGTTATGACCACAGATGTCTCTCACTTGAGAAGATGTACTTACCACCATTCTGAAAATAACTTTTTCATGTTATGATACTCCTGAGTCAATATTTCAGATTCAATGAGTTTGGATCTTAGGATTCATCATGTTTATGACCTAGAAATCAAAAATTAAGATCGGCGTATGTGTGTGAATCATAGAACAAAAAGATAGATGATGATAACTGTTATGATTTCATTGATATTGATAAACAAATTACAATGATAATCATACACGAAACATGAAGATTAAACCCACTCAAAGGAAGAGTTCTCCTTGGGTGGTGATTCACACCATAAGAAACACACACCACCATTTGCACTAGCGGGTTTCTATTTGTATTTTTCTAATAATTATTACATCAAATCCTAATTTTGGTTTTTCCCTTTTTTCTTGATTTTGACTTTGTCATGTTGACCTTGTCTTGTAGTGCCTTTCTTGTTTTGCTCAACTTGGTATCTAATTTTGACTTTGTCATGTTGACCTTGTCTTGTATTGCCTTTCTTGTTTTGCTCAACTTGGTATCTAAACTTGTATAATGAGTTCTTTAGTCGGTATGACTATGAATTGGAAAGCTTCAGTTTCTCATCTTGTTAAACCCAACAGGTACACTGCCTGAGCAACCTAAAGGTTGGGATGGATAGCCTTAGTGCTTTATTTGGTTCTTTATTGGTATACTTGGTAGATGACCATACATATATCATTTCTAAAGCTACATCATTAGAGATGTACAAGGATGTGGTTGCAGCAGTAGAGAAGAAATTCTTAATGTATCTAAATTTTATGCAGCTTGTAGTGAATGTTGATCATCCTGATAAGCTAATCTTGGAACTGCTACTTATTCTGTTATGATCATGAAGAAAGATATCTTTACATATCTTTTGGGAGTTAGAGGAAATGCCTGGAAGGGAGATCATTTTGCTAAACTTAGAAGATACTCCAATGATTGTCAACCTCAACAACAACCATAACAAAAACAACAACAACAACAAGTTGAAGAATAACATGAAGCTGCAACTATTGAAACTTCATCCAAACATCCTGTTGATAAGCCAGGAAGTTTTGCTCCTTAAAGAAAACTAATTTTAGATGAAGATATTGATATGTGCTTTGATGATAGTTCTGATTCAGAGATTGCATGTGATGAGATAGGCAATATGGCTTACGTTCTTCAAGAAAGGCCCAGAGAGACTGTCATACCAACCAAAGTACCGCAGTTGAAGCTGATGCTGATTACTTACCTAAAGATTCACCAAACACAAGGAATAAAAAGAAGACAGTTGCAAGAGAGAAAGTGACTGCTGAAAGCCATAGACGTGGTAGAGAAACAGGGAGAGGTGTTACTTACAAGAAACCTCGAACTCCTAAGACTACTGCTTCACCAAGTAGAAAGATTCTTGTAGCTACTGAAGAGGTGAGAATTAGTCAATATGTGACTTTGGAGATTCCAATTACAGTAACTAAAGCAACTACTGTTATAGTCAACAAGACTCCTTCTCCATCAACTGTTCCTATTCATTCTACTCCTCCAAGAAGTCAAGTTGAAAATTTAGCGTTTGATGTTGGACATCTTATCAACACTGCTCCAGGATAGAGACGAGAAGCTGGTACTTCATCAGGATCTCCAAATATCACTCTAGCTAAAGTGGAACAAAGAGTCAGTTTATTGGAAAGAGTGGTATTGGAAAAGACCAAAATCATTAAGATGTTGTAGCTGGATGTTCATATTAAAGAAGCAAGAATAAAGACTCTTGAGCACATATGGAGTTCTTATATGACTATGTTTAGATTATGGGTAATCAGGTCAAGGCATTTACACCTCCTTGAGTAGTACTGTTCACCACATCATCCTATACTTAGCTATTTATGAGGTGCTGGCATCCACATTGGGTACTGTTCACCACATTAAGTAGTACCGTTCACCTCATCAACTTATACTTAGCCACTTTTGAGTTGTTAATCATCCGTATTAGGTACTGTCCACCATATTAAGTATTACCATTCATCACATCAGCTTATACTTAGCCATATATAGAGATGTTACCTACCCGAACCTGGTCAAGTCATTTGCATCTAGTTTAGTCACTTGCATCTAGTTAGTACTATCCATATTAGAGGAGACTTAGTGTATTTCAATCAAGGATTCAATCAAAGTGTTAAATAAGGTTGAGTACTATTTAATGTTGATTGTATATGCTATGTGGATTCCTTCTTGTCACATATCTGTAAAAGGTTAGTTGATGCTTCATGTTATATGAAGAAATGAAAGCTATCTTGAACGTATTATGTATAGTAAAGTGAAATATTAATGAATAAAAAATGATAGTGGAACTTAATAAAATTTTACACAGCCCCAAATTACGATTGAAAAGTCTTGCAAGCAATAGATTGGTCCTCACTTATATGTTGGCTAACTAGCCAGCATGCACTATGGGGCAAATGGTCTGTCATTTAAGAGCAAGCTATGTGCCTTGTAGTGTGGGTCAACTATCAAGGGTTAGCTACCGCGAGTTAACAATTGTTGTCAACCATATGCTTTGCCTCTTGCTTTGTGCAAACCTAGTTTTAAGGAAGTAAAGGTATCTTTTCTATATAATATAAAACTAAAACTCACTCAGCGATCCTGATTTTTTATGCATATTAGTTGGGAGGTAATGACAAAAGCTGAGGAGGGCATGGGAGTAAAGCTACATGGCATCTAAAAACTGGCACCCTTGTTTAAACGAATCACATTCTACTTGAAGACATAATTTTAATGTTTCGTTTAAAGATAAATGTTTATTATTCACAATTTATGATATATTATGAATTATCTAAGATTTTCCATTGTAATGCTTTATTTAGTAAAGTATTATGTAATGTTTTATGCTATGAATGATCAACTATGAGGACTCCCAGGTTTGAGGCCTTACAAGTTGGTATTAGAGCCAAACAGAATTAGGTAAAATTATTTTCAAAACCTAAACTTTAACTGAAAATAAAACCAAAGAGAGGGATGGCAACCCAAGTAGCTATGTGCTATCAGGTAAAGGTGTTAATATAAACAAGTGTTATATTTTTTGTGCTATTTGTTTATATGTGTCTAGTAGATTTAGATACTGATGTTAATTAGGATAGGAAATGCTTAGGACATGAAAGTAAGGTAAGTAGTAATCGCACCTGACCACTGAACTAGAAACTTACCATACTTATTATGATTTGAGCTACTACCTTGAATAACCATGTTTGTGTATCAAATTTTATCAGAAGGTTAGGATTATGGCTTAAAGGAGACATGCTTAGGTATTTCATAGTGATGAATGTGATAGACGCGCTACCAGATTACACATCACCATAAGTAAGGCAAGAACTATCAAAATAGCTCAAGATAAGTCTGATGCTTATAGTCTCCATAGTGTTGAAGGAGGTGCTAAGTTGGAGACAAATGCAAAACAACTCAAGATGAGTCTGATGCTCATAGTCACCAGAACAAGGATGTTTAGGTCGGTGATGGATTTGGTAGAGAGGTCATATGCTGGATGAAAGAAAGTGCATTTGTATGAGTTAAGGAAAAAGTGGGATGATCATCCGAACGAGAATGTGAAACGTTTCAAGAATGCCAGTTTCATAGTCGGTGAGAAGAAGAAAACGCTAAAGGATCAAAGGTTAACGAATAAGGGCGCTAAAGGCATGAAAAAGTGTAGGAAATATGAGAAGAGCCACTGTGGTGAGTGTAGACTAGGGATGAACCTGTGTTTTAAATTTGGAAAGGTGGGACACATGGCCTAGAATTGCATACAAATTGTTATGTCTTTCAACTATGGAGAAACGAGTCATTTGTGTAGTGACCATAGGAAACCAAGACCAAAGGGTTCTAATGCAAGAAAAGGGAATCAGAAAGAAGGAGGAGAGGCGCAAAAGGCCAAGGAAAAGACCTTCATGATGATAAGAAAGGAGCCTAGGGCGGGTCCTAACATTGTGTTAGGTATGTTTTTTTAGTTTAACCATGTTTGTGCATCTATACGCTAAGACTTTGGTATTATTAGAAGTTTTGTTACTCTTGCATCTTTTTAGTGATAAACTGAATGGTAGAAGTAGGGAGACTATTATGCCCTCTAATGTAAGAAATTTAAATGATAAAGTGACAATGGTATTGTAGTCAATTGGTGATTGTTATAGATAACTAGAGAGTCGTACGTTTCCTGTAAAAAGAAATAATAAAATGGAATTTGACTTATAGTGCTTGACATGAGTCCATTTGTAGATGTGGGGAAAGGAACATAAGGACGTGCTTCAAGGATCAAAAGAGAGATTGACCCAGCCCCCATCTAAACGTCATATGAAGAAGATACAGATTCGGTGGTTTCTCTAGACGCCTCGTGTTTAGGACTGCTTGTGTTCTAAGATAGAAAGGAAATGTCATGGTTTATAAGTCACAACAATAGAAGATTAAGAAGTCATCTACCTTACAAATGAACTAGAAATAGTTGCTATAGTTTTCATGCTAAAGATATGGAAACTTTATTTATACGTGACTAAGCATGCCATCTTCGTGAATGGTAAAACTTTAAAGTGCTTTGCAAAAATAAGGCAAAGGAGGTGTTTAGAGATAATTAAGAACTACGTTGGTGAGATTTGTAACCAACCGAGCAACGCCGATGATATAGCAGACTCTCTAAATGGTAAAGAAGGATTCTAGCCGATTTGTGTAAAAGCTTGTATGATAATTGAATCTTTGATGTCATGCAATAGGTACAAGGAGTTTTAGGTTGAAGAGTATAAAAATTATATCAATCAATAGAAAATAAAAGGCAGATCACATAGTAGAGAAAAACATCCTTGGTTTTGAAAACTGCATTTCGACAGTAAAAGTCATTTGCAAATAAATGATGAAGGTCATATTAGTATCAAGTGAGTGATAGAACCATGTTAGAAGTATCTCCATGGAATCAAGTTATTTGTATTTGCAAAAAAGAAAAGTTAAGTCTGAGACACATTGTAACACAAGAACACTTTAAAAGGAAAAGAAAAGGAACAAAGAGGAAGTTTTAAATAAGTGGAAGGGTCAAAAGTGGGCAAAAGCAAAAATATGCCTATGTGTGGGTATAAAAGGAGTGATCAGCCCCTCACCTCACTCACATGCAACCAAATCAAGCTTATTTTAGAGAGGGAAAGCTCCCTTGCGATTCTAGAGAAAGTCAAAGGAGCATGCCAAGGTATGGTTTTTATCATATCTCTCCATTGATCTAAGCTCTTAAGGTGTTTTTAATGTGTTTGTTTGTGTAAAGTTTGAATCTTTATGTACTCATGTATGTAGATCTCGAGTTCTACCATTAGTTCTAGGCTTTGTTTGAAGGCTTGATATGGTAAGTTCTAGATCCCCTTCTTTACATGTTTTCCACACTTTAGGGGCTGATATGCATTCTTATATGATAAATCTCTGATAAACCTATGTTTTCTGTATTAAAGATGACACTATTACATATATTAAGATGTTTTAATAAGATTTATGATGATATCTTATGCATGGGATGTATTAGTTACGAACCCTAGCTTTATAAGGTCCAGATCTATAAACTAAGATCATGTATTACTTGTTTAGTGCATGAAAATGTTAAGGATGAAACTGGACATAAGGTTTACTTAGCCGCATTAAGCTACTATACCCATATTTGTCTCATATGCTTTGCATTTTCCAAGTGATGGTCACTCACATTGGGTACCCACATTGGTTTCTACACCCGTATTAAGTCCTTTATTCATATTAACCATTGAATCACATTTGTTCTATGTTCATATTACCCAAGTGTTTGCCACCCAGATTGGGTGCCCGTATTGGATTCATTCACTCGCATTTGTTCTAATAACCATAGGGACCAAGTGTTGGTCATCCACATTGGTTGATAACATTAGTCCTTCATCCACATTTTTCCTAAGCAGAGGTGTAAGCCAAGTACTATTAGCCGTATTAAGTTAGTCTTTCACATTAGTCCTTCTACACCCGCATTAGTTTGCTCTTGCCTGCATTAAGTGTTATTTAGGATATTTTATCCAGGACTCCATCTAGATGATGTCTAAGGACTTAATGTTATGATTCTATGGTATGAATTATTATGTGGGTTACTCCATGAGTAATATTTAATGCGCCTTGTTATGTGATGATAATAAAAGAAAAACTATAAAATATTACTTACAATAAAGTAGAACACTAATGAAAGAAAAAAATGGTAGTAAAACATAATGAAATGTTACCTGGGCCCTAATGTTGAATGAAAAGCCTTGCAAGCAAAATAAATAGAGCTGGATAACCATGTTGTTGTTAGCTCAACTGATATGCGGCTGATTTAACCCATGAGGATGCACACCTGGGGTCTAATCCTTGTGATTCATCATGAAATTTGGACCCTTATTCATGAGTAGGCTTCGTGCCTAGTAGTGTGGGTCAACTGTCAAGGTTTAGTTACCATGATAAATGTGTACTTGCAGGGGTTGGCATATGTTGTCCACCATATGTTTTAGGCTCTTGCTTTATGCAAACATAGTTTAACAAAGATGAAAGATAATGAAAGAAAGAAAGATAATGAACATGATAAGAAATGATAAAGAAGTCAATTTGACTATTATGTAAGATGAGTGTGTGTTCATTAAAAGAAGCTAACGGTATATTTTCTATATCATTATAAAACTAGAACTCACTTAGCAATGCTAACTTTGTATGCATATCAGTTAGCAGGTAATGCTGATTGCTAAGGATGGCATGGGAGGTGAAGTGATTTGGCATTGTAAGAGTGGCATCCATCCCCACCTAATTATGTTTTAATTTTAAGGAGAACAATTAATTTTTTTTATTTCAGAACAAGTGTCTACTATGTCTAAGAACAATTACATATCTTTAAACTGAATCATGTAATAAGATGAATGTTTTAAAGTATTCCGCTGCGATGTTCTATATTAAAATGTATAATATCATGTTTTATACTATGATTGACCAACTATGGAGCTTGTTGGGAACAGGGCCTTACATACATTAGGCCAATCAAAATTGCTTCTAGGGTTGGAGAAATGACTCATTGATTGGAACACCCAACAGAGTTAAGTGGGATTCATCCTATATTCTATGTATCTCACTTATGCAAGTGTTGAGCAGAAGTTAATATTGTTTTTCACCATATAGATATTAAAGTAGATGAAAGGCTAGATTATGTGGAACAACTAGTGCTATACTGGATCGGAAAGATAAGCAATGGTAGAATAAAGTACTTAGCCAAGTAAAGGTGTATAGAAGGTACCAAAAGGTATCGTGATAGGGGATTAAAGGTAACTATCTAGATGTTTTAAGGATTAACAAGTTTCAGGGATGAAACCTTAATAAGGGTGTTGAATTTGTAACACATGAAGTTTCCATTTAAGTGGGAAAAAAAGAAAAGAAGAAGAAGAAAATTTCTGAAAAATGAGATTTTAGTTAGAGTCAAGGGACTATAGTTTGGCAAATAAAAGTTAATTATCCTAAAGTTGGCTATAAAAGGAAGGGTGTCACCCCTTCTTTTCTTACATTTAAAGATTTCCCTTATGGAGTTAGAGAGAAAACTTGATGTTAGAGAGACAAAATCAAGGAAAAGTGATCATAGGTATGAATTTCTCATACTTTTTCATATATCTAAGCTAGAACTAGGTGTGTATAGCTTATATGTTTCATCTATATGAATAAAGTTGGTAAAGTTTGCATGCGCGTAGATCTAAAGATCTATATTCTCGGTTCTAGGGTTTGTTTGAGAGCATCAAACGGTGAGTTATAGATCCTTATTTTTACCTTTTTACTTAATTTGGGGCTAATATGCATACTTATGAGCGGCTAATCCATTTGTAATCACTTCTAGGAGGAGAGGTATTATAAGTGAAGCACTAGGGTTAGTTTAAATTAATGTTTTATATTATTTTCTTTTTACACAAGAATCTTTGTGAGTTTGGATTATCTGCGTGCTTTCATTCGCATTCAATTTTTTGCATCTTGAGCAGTTTGTTGTGTATGTGAATTCTTTCAATAGATGATTTCATAATTGCATGAACGAGCGAGTCTTAAATGGTTTTTTATAATTATCATTTTAATCAAAGGAGTTCGTAAATTCATATCTATGTGATTCCCAAATTAAGTCTTACCAAACAAAGTGTGGATATTTGAACATGAATCTTAGAAGTAGTTGCCTTTTTCTCATAACTTTTAAAAACCCATAATCAAAATCATTGTTTTCTTAAATATCTTCATTTAGTTTAACTTGTTTTTAAATAAAAATCCAAAAATATTTGCTTTTGTGTATTTTTGATGTGTTTTAGTTTTTTAGGTATAAAGCTTTACACTTTTCACCAATTCTTTGTGGAGATGATTTTACTTATCCATACTAGTTATAGGTATTTAAGTCATCTAAATTAACTTCTTTATATCAAACCAATGCAACTCGATCCAAATGGCGCCATTTTCGGAAAATATGTGCACATAGTGTTAAGCTGTAGTTTAATATTTATTTTTGTTTACTTTCTTGAAAAAGTGCTATTTTAGGTATTTTCGTTGTGTGTAGAAACAGGTTATGCATACAAGATTTAATGGAAGAAAGTCACCCTTGATATTCGATCCGAGAGTTCAGAAAGCAGCAAGGCAAAATCAAGAAAATCAAAGAGCAAAAACTATTGTTTCCCCATCCAAACAGGGTAACACTCATTCAGAAGAAGGAACATCTTCTGTTATAGTTCAACGTAATCTACAAATACTATTTAAAACACCTGAGAGCCATCCATAAACACCAATGGAAAACCTAAATCCTAAAATCAACAAAGGGGAACAACCTCCCCTACCACCTCCCCATCCACATCAACAAACACAATCCATGCCTCCACCACTATTTCAACAACCACCTACACAATTTTAAATAGTAAGGCCCCCAAACCCGAGTACATATACAGTTGGTCATTCATAGCATAAAGCACTTATGAGCATAACATTCGCAGCGGAAGTCATAAATTTTTCATTCAAAATAGTATCTATCTCAAAACATCGTGTCAATTTCTTTTACATCAAAAGAATAATGATAATGAATATCATTACTAAAAGAAATGGATCCCAGACTTGGATTATCCGAGTTGCTTCCTCATCCATGCCTACATCCTCAACATCAATAATTACCTGCCAACTTTTATGCATACAAAGTCAACGACGCTGAGTGAGTTCTAGTTTAATAGTAAAATACTTTACGTTTATTAAAACTTTGTTTTTCTCATAGGCGAGCATACGTCAATACATACATGTCAATATATATGTTCATTTTTTATCTTTCCTCCTCATTTCATTAATTTATTGGTTTTCACTATAACGAACTAGTGTCTTATGCTTGGCCCCCAACATAAGTTATGAGACTGATCACAATCTCGAGGCCTTGCGACAATGATGCATTCCATTCATGGTTGATCACGAGGATAGTACCCCTTTGGGAGTCCTCATGGGCCATATGACTTCCCACAAATGAGCTAAGGACCCCTTAATGAGTCGTGAACCTCTATTCATACATGGTCAATCACAAGGATTAGACCCCTGTGTGCATCCTCATGGGTTAGCTAATCCACATACAGTTGATCTAACAACTCCTCAATGAGTTGTGAACTTCCATTCATTTCCTTGCAATACTTTTGTTCATTCCTTGCGTTCCACTTTTCGTTATCATTATATTTCACTTTCATTACATAATACTTTACTTATAGTAATAAATAGCATACCAAGTAAAGATTTATCTAAAACTTTATCATTTTGGAAACGGATAAAACATAACAATATAACACATAACACACCGAGTCGCGCGAGAACTAAGGCTACGCGACAACCTAAACTCTCGCGAGAACTATATGTAGCACGAGAACAAACATATCGCACGAAAACTGTCACACCCCAACCTTAACGGTGGAAACGTCGAGGTGTGAGGGTTAAGATTGTTCATGCCACACAACGCTAATTTAAAATGACAATATTACTAAATATCAATATTCATGACATACATTTAAGAAATAACATAAGTTCCAACAATCAACAAACATAAGAATTCCAACATCAAAAGATAATAATTGACTTTTTATTTTAATCTAGGTCCAATCCTAGATTGTAACAAGTCTTCAAAGCAAGCTAAGCAGTATCATTTCCTGAAATATGTTAAAAATAATGTCAACAATACGTTGGTGAGTTTTCATAGATTTTCATACATAGAAAAATATTAAAGTTGACAATTCATGTCATAGATTATTGAATAAAGTAAATAAAGATGGATGAACAAATGTAACAATCAAACCTTAGCAAATATGGCCATTACAAGATTACAAGATTAAACGATTAGCTAAGTGGATTTGGTTCCCATAGTGCTCAAGAATACGACACTAGGAGCGGCAATCACCTCGACTTTAGCACCAAATAGGCTTGTCAGGCTCATAGATCTATGACGTCACCAGTCTAGCAATAGTTAATGATTGTATCATACAGGAGTCATCACATGATAATTACAAGTGTTCAAATAACCTTGACAATTAAACGAATTGCACAAGTGATTACAAGATTCAAAACGAGTTTACAAGTGTGTTTATAATACGTTAACATGTTTCACCCCAAAAGTGTGAAATAGTATAAAAAAGGGTATGAAAACTCACATGGCTAATAAGGATGACAAATACGAAAATCTTGTATATAATGCCGAGGATACGATAACGATCAACCTAAATAATTCGTCGTATTAAATTAATAACGATTATTATAATGTTAACGGTTCATGGGTATTCACGGTTTAAATTGGTGTATTTGGATGACAATTGTAATGATATTATTTGTAAATCATTTAACCATGATTTTAAATTATAAGATAGATACCATTTATAATTGATGTAATATTTAAATGTTTAAATAAGAATTTTAGTGAGTAATACGATTTATAAAAGTTAAACTTTCTTTATCAAATGTTTATTATTTACTATTTAAAATAGTAAATTTGTATATTTAAATGTTCAAAATACTTCTTTTAAACCCAAAAGATGCACATTTTAAACATGTACATATATATTTATCTTCTTTAACTATATAATTAAATTGTAAATATATTTTATAAAAATGAATGATTTATTAAATTTAAATCCTCGGAAGTTAAGGGAGATTTATTACAACTTACAATTACTAATAATTTGTATTTTGTAACAATTTTCATATACATATATATTTTTAAAAATAAAAGAATAGAAATTTATTAATTGGATTTCTAGAAAAATTTAAAAGAAAATAATGTTATTTAGTTTTTGATTTAAATGCTTTTTATGTGAAAAATATTTAGATGTTTTCTGCTTTTTTTTTAAAAGACAAAAACACATTTTAAAAAGAGTTGCAGGGGCTCGGGTTCGAACCCGGGTCCCCTCCACAACCTCACCAAGTCCTAACCACCTAGCCAAGCCCTGTTTTGTTCTATAAAACAGAAATCAAATCTTAAAACCATTTACCCAGAAAACCCCCAAATTACATATGAACCCTAGAATCAAACCGATTAAATTGAACACTAATTCCATTTTGATAATGAAATTAACCGGGGGGCTTTTGTTCCCCATGTAAAACCGAACATATACCCTAATGTAATTACCTGATTGATGTTCTTCTTGATGATTTTTAGTTTTGAACGAGCCGCTAATGTTCTTGATTGGGATTTCAATTTTTGTGTGTATTTCAGTTGAAATTGATCTTACAGCCGGATTAGGAACCCAAGTAGAGTGTTTTACCTCGTTTATATAGTTCCAATTTGACCGTTTGAACACCCAACGAGTTCGAGTTGTTCTCGATTGTTTCAGGTTGAAATTTAAATGCGATTAAGTCTGTTACAGATGAAATTGATGTCACCAATAACTTCGAAATGATTACACGAATGTTTATGTTCGGTTAGTTTCAATAATATAACATTTTAATGTGAAAACGGACCGAAGCCTTGATTGAGTTCGGTTTCGACTTGGTTGCTTAGTAAATCTGTGGTTAAATTCGAATTAAACACACACCCGAGTTCGAAACATGTTTTCGAATCGGTTATGTGCATTGTTTGGTGTTTACAATGGGATTTTAGTGAGTTTAGGGGGTTGCCGGAGTGTTTGGCCGCAGTTGGCCGGGAATTCGGGGTGGGGTTTGGGTTTGATTTGAGTTGTTACATTTTGGTCCCTGCGGTTATAATTTTGACACTTTTAACCCAAAGTTTAATTTAAGAGATATTTACAGTTTAGACCCTGGAGTTTTATTTCTTTTATTTTACGCACATTTTTACAAGTTTTAAATTAATTAAAATTATTTGTTTTTATTTATTTCCAAGATTTAGCAGTTATTACGTTTATTATTATTATTATGATTATTATTTGTTTATTATTGTTTTCATTATTAACTTAATTATTTAATAATAAAACAATTTATAATAATTTTAAATACCAACAAAGATTAAAATAAGAGGAAAATTACAAATAAGCCCTCGCATTTGCATTAATAACAAAACAACCCCTTACAAGAGATAACGATGTTTAACAAACGTTAAATAAAAAATACGAGAGGTCACAGTCTCCCCAACTTTAAGGAATTTCGTCCCGAAATTAAGGGCAAGGCTAAACAAAAAGATAGGGATATTTCTTCCTCATGTGATCCTCGCGTTCCCAAGTGAACTCAGCTCCACGTTTGTTTTCCCAACGAACTTTGACGATCGATGTGGTAGTTGTTTGAGTCTTCTTCAGCGTTCGGTCCATGATCTCGACGGGCTTCTCGACGAAATGTAATGACTCGTCAATTTGGATTTCCTCCAAAGGAACATGCAAATTTTCATTGGCCAGACATTTCCTCAAGTTTGAGACATGGAAGACAGGATGAACCCCGCTAAGCTCGGAAGGTAGCTCGAGTTTATAAGCCACTTTCCCAATTCTTTTCAGAATCTTGAAAGGTCCTACAAAACGTGGGGCTAACTTGCCCTTCTTCCTAAAGCGAACCACACCCTTTCATGGAGAAACCTTAAGAAGAACCATGTCGTTGACTTGGAATTCCAACGGTTTGCGTCTTTTATCGGCATAACTCTTTTGACGACTTCTAGCCACCTCAAGGTTATTTCGGATTTTGGAGACTTTGTCTGTTGTTTCTTGAATAAGTTCAGGACCAGTAATGAAGTTCTCACCAATGTCAGTCCAACAGATCGGAGAACGACATTTACGACCATATAAAGCCTCGAATGGTGCCATCTTGATGCTTGAGTGATAACTATTGTTATACGAAAATTCCGGTAACGGCAGATGCGTATCCCAGTCACCACCAAAGTCAAGGACACAAAGACGTAGCAAATCCTCAAGAGTTTGAATTGTTCGCTCGGTTTGACCGTCCGTTTGAGGATGGTAAGCCGTGCTCAAATCCAATTGGGTACCCAAGAGTTCTTGCATAGAAGACCAGAAATATGAAGTAAAACGAGCATCACGATCGGCGATAATGTGCAACGGCACGCCATGACGACTCACAATTTCATCGATGTAGATACGAGCCAATCTTGAAACCTTGTAAGTGTCTCGTATTGTTATGAAATGTGCTGTTTTGGTCAAACGGTCAACAATCACCCATATGCTATCATGGCCACGAGAGGTACGTGGTAACTTGGTTATGAAATCCATGGCTATATGTTCCTATTTCCATATAAGAATTTTGGGTTGTTCAAGTAAACCACTAGGCCGTTGATGCTCAGCTTTGACCCTTGCACACGTGAGGCACTTAGAAACATAAGACGCGATATCTTTCTTCATTCCTGGCCACCAATATTGGCCACGCAGATCCATGTACATCTTGTCGGACCCGGGATGAATAGAATATCGTGTTTGATGAGCTTCGTTCATGATGAAGTGACGGAGATTATCGCGATTCGGGATCCAAAGTCGATTCAAGAAGTACCACATGCCATTCGGTTTTGTCTCCAGTTATGACCGGACGTTAAACACCAAATCTTCATCTTTCCCTCCCTCAGTTAACGCCGCTTGTTGAGCCTCGCGGATGCAAAACTCGAGATCACTATCAATCCTTATGTTTTGAAGCATGATAGTGGCCTCGTTAACATCCACATGAATCTCGATGTCAAATTCTCCTAACGTGTCAAACCATTGTCTTCGATCTCGGATTTCTTGAAGCGAGAAAGTCTTGTTGTGGATCTTACGACTCAGCACGTCGGCTACAACATTCGCCTTTCCAGGATGATAGCGAATGTCACAGTCGTAGTCGCTAATCAGTTCAACCCAACGTCTTTGTCTCATGTTGAGATCCTTTTGATTGAACACATGTTGGAGACTCTTATGGTCGGTGTAGACTATGCATTACGTCCCACAGAGATAATGCCGCCAAATCTTCAAAGCAAATACTATGGCACCAAGTTCGAGATCATGAGTTGTGTAGTTCACCCCATGAACCTTCAATTGCCTTGACGCGTAAGCTATGACCTTGCCTCGTTGCATGAGAACACAACCAAGGCCTTGACTAGACGCGTCGTAGTACACAGTGAAGTCATCGTTTCCATCGGGTAGAGTTAGGATAGGAGCGTTACACAGTTTGTGTTTTAAAGTCTCGAAAGCATCTTCTTGTTCGTGTCCCCACTCGAAAAGTCTATTCTTTTGAGACAGCGCCGTAAGCGGTTTAGCAATCTTCGAAAAGTTTGCAATGAACCTACGGTAGTAACCCGCTAAACCAAGGAAAGAACGAACTTTAGTTGGGGTCGTGGGAACACACCAATTCTTCATGGCTTCTATTTTTGCAGGGTCGATGTGAATTCCTTGGCTATTCACCACATGTCCTAGGAATTGAACTTCCTCGAGCCAGAATTCGCACTTTGAGAATTTGGCATATAGTTGTTCCATCTTCAAAAGATCGAGGACTTGACGTAAATTTGACTCGTGATCGGTCTTTGTCTTGGAATAGATGAGAATGTCATCAATAAACACGCTCAAGAATTTTTCCAAATACGGTTTACATACCAGATTCATGAGATCCATGAAGACAGCAGGTGCGTTAGTCAAGCCAAAAGGCATAACCATGAACTCATAATGTCCATATCGAGTACGAAACGCGGTCTTTGGAATGTCGTTGTCGTGAACACGTAGTTGATGATACCCAGAACGTAGATCGATCTTTGAGAATTGTGTAGCTCCTTGAAGTTGATCGAAGAGGTCATCAATTCTAAGAAGAGGGTATTGGTTCTTGATAGTGAGTTTGTTGAGTTCCCGGTAGTCGATGCACATACGGAATGAACCATCTCTCTTCTTCACAAATAGCATGGGTGGACCCCATGGTGAAGAGCTAGGTCGAATAAAACCCTTATCAGTTAACTCTTGTAGTTGACTAGCTAGTTCTTGCATCTTAGACGGTGCGAGACGATAAGGTGACTTAGCCACGGGGTTCGCACCAGGAATCAAATCGATTTTGAACTCAACTTCTCGAACGGGAGGCAACCCACTAAGATCCTCGGGAAACACCTCGGGGAAATCTCGTACAACAGGAATATCCTTCAATTCTTTACCCTTGGTTTTCGTGTTGACTACATAAGCCATGAAAGCTACGTAATTTTTACTTAGGCACTTTCAGGCCTTGATACAAGACATAAGTTTAAGTCTTTGGGATGATCTCTCCGCAAATACTTTTAAGATATCACCCGATGGTAAAGGGATTCGAATGCACTTCTCGAAGCATATACTTTCCGCATGTTGCTTGGCTAACCAATCCATGCTGATAATAATGTCGAAGCTCCCCAGTTGCATAGGAATAAGGTTGATGAGAAACTCGTGCTCGTTAAGACTCAAGGTACAATCGCGTATCACGACGTCGACTTCAATAGATTTGCCATCGGGTACTTTGACCGTAAAGGATCTTTCTAAGTTTGAATGCGGCTTAGAAAGAATAGGCTCGAACTCTAAAGACACGAAACTCTTATCCGCACCCAAATCAAAAAGTACAGAAGCATATCTACTATTTACAAGATACATACCTGCTCAGGTAATAAACTATCATTGGCATATGGAAAACAGGTATGGATTTTACAAGATAAAAGAACGATTATAGGAAAATAGTGACGTACCATTCACCATGTCATTGTTGGCTTGAGCTTGGTTGGCATTGATATTGAAAGCCCTTCCTCTAGCCTGTGGCACATTTCCCGCATTGTGAGGACATTATGGATGGAAATGTCCAGGTTCGCCACAGTTGTAGCAGACTCGATTGGCAATCAACACAGCATTATTCGGGGCACGATGGCAAGTTGCCAACAAATGACCATACTTCCCACACAACGAGCAAATTCGACAAGGAGTATTCCCCGCATGATGGTACTTGCAGGTGTTGCACATCGGGTATGGCCCAGTATAAGCCCTTGCCACGGGGGCTTGATTTGCAATGACAACTTGTCTTTGAGGGGCATTTGGTGCTGTCACCGCATAGTTACGGGCCGGTGTGAATTTGCGCTTCTTGCCCTTAAAAGACGACTCGGTCTTCACCTCCTTTGTTGCCTCGGGAGTCACCTTCATTGTAGACTTAGCACCCTTCACCGTCAAGGTACCAGCCTTAATATGGTTTCAGTAAGCTGGGCAGTGATATTGATCGCTTCCTCCAAAGTTGTGGGCCTACTTCCTACCACAGCATCTTGAATTTGAGGTGGTACCCCCTTGATAAATTTCTCGATGTTACGGGGTACAGTATCCACCATATGTGGTAGAAGCATGCTCAATTCATGATGCCGGGTGGAATAAGCCAAATGATTCCCGCTATCATGTTTGAGGTTCCAAAATTCCTCCTCCAACTTTTGTAATTCACTCCTTGGGCAGAACTTTTGGATCATGATATTCTTGAACTCCTCCCAAGTGAGTGCCAATGCAACCTCAGTACCACGGTTTCGCTTCTCATTATTCCACCAAATGAGTGCCCGCTGTTAAAGGACACTCGTGGCATATCAAACCTTGAGCTCTTCAGGACACTCGCTATTGATTAAGGTATTCTCCATACTTTCGAACCACTCGAGAAGTCCAGTGGCTCCTTCTTTACCACTATAGTTAGTGGGCTTGCATGAGTTGAAGTGCTTGAAAGTGTAGGTGCGGTTGTTCCCAACTTGGTTGTTGCTATTCTCCCCATGACCATTGTTGCCATCACCACCATTGATTCCATTGGTGTTGTTGCTGTTATTGCCCATTAAGATGCTACTAAGTTCAGCAACCATAGTCGGGAGTACAACAGCCATTTGACGGGCGATCATTGCAGCAAGTTTGCGGTTAGAGGTAGCACACTTTCCATGATGACGAGACATTCTATAAGATGGAAATAAAGAAAATATTAGTATTTGGAACTAAACCAGTTCAGGAAATCAATTTTTTTTTGATATTTTCAATATAACCAGGATGGTTCCATTTGGTACCACATAGCCAATAGGAACATGGACACGTTGAGGTGACTTAATCCCAATTACCCTGGAGAAGATGTTTATGTTGACCATAATTTAGCACTCATTCCAGAAATCCCCAGGTAAGCATAACAGGTCTCGCAATGAGATTTATACGAAATGCTTGCCTTAGCCCGAGGGCCTTTTGCCAGGAAATCCAGAATACTGGTGTTTATGTGTCACACACTTCCTTATAGGCTACTAGAATTAAAACCTTGATGATATTTTCAAGATTTAAACATATCGTCTAAGGTATTTTCTCCACTCGATAAGATGCGTAAAAAAATTCCACACGTAGTCGAGAATAAGATTTAGAAAAGATTAGACGCGGTAGAACTTAAAGGCATAAGAAGAAGATTAGGGAGTTGGGGTAGACAAAGTTCAAGGCATAATCCTAAGGCACTATTTTCTAAATAATAACAAATAGCACATAAGGAATTGATCATGCAACATGTGATAGGCATATAAGCATACTTACAAGATCATAGCAATTGTCAAGTAAAGGGTCCCTAGTTTAACCATAGTCTAGGCCACCATTTCTAATAACCTAAATCCCTATAGTTATGGGCTCTGATACCAATCTGTCACACCCCAACCTTAACGGCGGAAACGTCGAGGTGTGAGGGTTAAGATTGTTCATGCCACACAACGCTAATTTAAAATGACAATATTATTAAATATCAATATTCACGACATACATTTAAGAAATAACATAAGTTCCAACAATCAACAAACATAAGAATTCCAACATCGAAAGATAATAATTGACTTTTTATTTTAATCTAGGTCCAATCCTAGATTGTAACAAGTCTTCAAAGCAAGCTAAGCAGTATCATTTCCTGAAACATGTTAAAAATAATGTCAACAATACGTTGGTGAGTTTCCATAGATTTTCATACATAGATAAATATCAAAGTTGGCAATTCATGTCATGGGTTATTGAATAAAGTAAATAAAGATGGATGAACAAATGTAACAATCAAACCTTGACAAATATGGCCATTACAAGATTACAAGATTAAACGATTAGCTAAGTGTATTTGGTTCCCATAGTGCTCAAGAGTACGACACTAGGAGCCCGCAATCACCTCGGCTTTAGCACCAAATAGGCTTGTCAGGCCCATAGATCTATGACGTCGCCAGGCTAGCAATAGTTAATGATTGTATCATACAAGAGTCATCACATGATAATTACAAGTGTTCAAATAACCTTGACAATTAAATGAATTGCACAAGTGATTACAAGATTCAAAACGAGTTTACAAGTGTGTTTATAATACGTTAACATGTTTCACCCTAAAAGTGTAAAATAGTATAAAAAAGGGTATGAAAACTCACACGGCTAATAAGGATGACAAATAAGAAATCTTGTATATAATGCCAAGGATACGATAACGATCAACCTAAATAATTTGTCGTATTAAATTAATAACGATTATTATAATGTTAGCGGTTCATGGGTATTCACGGTTTAAATTGGTGTATTTGGATGACAATTGTAATGATATTATTTGTAAATCATTTAACTATGATTTTAAATTATAAGATAGATACCATTTATAATTGATGTAATATTTAAATGTTTAAATAAGAATTTTAGTGAGTAATACAATTTATAAAAGTTAAACTTTCTTTATCAAAGGTTTATTATTTACTATTTAAAATAGTAAATTTGTAGATTTAAATGTTCAAAATACTTCTTTTAAACCCAAAAGATGTACATTTTAAACATGTACATATATATTTATCTTCTTTAAATATATTATTAAATTGTAAATATATTTTATAAAAATGAATGATTTATTAAATTTAAATCCTCGAAAGTTAAGGGAGATTTATTACAACTTACAATTACTAATAATTTGTATTCTGTAACAATTTTCATATACATATATATTTTTAAAAATAAAAGAATAGAAATTTATTAATTGGATTTCTAGAAAATTTTAAAAGAAAATAATGTTATTTAGTTTTTGGTTAAAATGGTTTTTATGTGAAAAATATTTAGATGTTTTTTGCATTTTTTTTAAAAGACAAAAACACATTTTAAAAAGAGTTGCAGGGGCTCGGGTTCAAACCCGGGTCCCCTGCACAACCTCACCAAGTCCTAACCACCGAGCCAAGCCCTGTTTTGTTCTATAAAACAGAAATCAAATCTTAAAACCATTTACCCAGAAAACCCCCAAATTACATATGATCCCTAGAATCAAACCGATCAAATTGAACACTAATTCCATTTTGATAATGAAATTAACCAGGGGGCTTTTGTTCCCCATGTAAAACCAAACATAAACCCTAATGTAATTAACTGATTGATGTTCTTCTTGATGATTTTTAGTTTTGAATTAGCCGCGAATGTTGTTGATTGGGATTTCAATTTTGTGTGTATTTCAGTTGAAATTGATCTTACAGCCGGATTAGGAACCCAAGTAGAGTGTTTTACCTCGTTTATATAGTTCCAATTTGACCGTTTGAACACCCAACGAGTTCGAGTTGTTCTCGGTTGTTTCAGGTTGAAATTTAAATGCGATTAAGTCTGTTACAGGTGAAATTGATGTCACCAATAACTTCGAAATGATTACACGAACGTTTATGTTCGTTTAATTTCAATAATATAACATTTTAATGTGAAAACGGACCGAAGCCTTGATTGAGTTCGGTTTCGACTTGGTTGCTTAGTAAAACTGTGGTTAAATTCGAATTAAACACACACCCGAGTTCGAAACATGTTCTCGAATCGGTTATGTGCATTGTTTGGTGTTTACAATGAGATTTTAGTGAGTTTAGGGGGTTGCCGGAGTGTTTGGCCGGAGTTGGCCGGGGTTGGCCGGGAATTCGGGGTGGGGTTTGGGTTTGATTTGAGTTGTTACATTTTGGTCCCTGCGGTTATAATTTTGACACTTTTAACCCAAAGTTTAATTTAAGAGATATTTACAGTTTAGACCCTGGAGTTTTATTACTTTTATTTTACGCACATTTTTACAAGTTTTAAATTAATTAAAATTATTTGTTTTTATTTATTTCCAAGATTTAGCAGTTATTATGCTTATTATTATTATGATTATTATTTGTTTATTATTGTTTTCATTATTAACTTAATTATTTAATAATAAAACAATTTATAATAATTTTAAATACCAACAAAGATTAAAATAAGAGGAAAATTACAAATAAGCCCTCGCGTTTGCATTAATAACAAAACAACCCCTTACAAGAGATAACTACGTTTAACAAACGTTAAATAAAAAATACGAGAGGTCACAAAAACTCTCCAGATTTGAAATCCCTTGCAGCCCATGCTACCTACTTCATGTGAGAACTAACAAATCGCACGAGAACTTAAAGCTTTCCCATCTAATGCAGCTTATTCGCATCTAAGGCTAAAATAACATGTTCATCATCCCAAACAACATCATCAAAAGCATGAATAAGTAATTTAGTATGTATGATAGCCCAAACATAAAAACTTGCTTAAAAGGGGATAGAAACCCACCTTTAGAAGATTATAACACACAACCAACTTTTGCGAGAAATTTTTGAATGAAAACTACACAATCATGCATTATATTCATCAATAATCTTTCTTTAATACATAACACAAATCTTTACATGAGTTACATACCTTAAACATGTTAAATCTTCACTTTCTCTCTCCACTTTTGGTCTATCTCTCTCTAGCAGCAACAATTCTCGCATGAGAATGGGGGCAAACAAGTGCTCTCACCTATCTATAAGACTCCAAACTTCTCGCCTGATTTCTCACGTGAGATCATTCCATCGCGCAAGAACTTTTTATCCACGCGAGAACTTTGATTTCTTTCGTTTTCTTGGAAATTTCAGGGTGTTACAAGTCTACCCCCTTATTTAGGTTTCATCCTCGAAACCTGTCAGTCTTTAAACAACTACGGATAATGCCGCCTCATCTCCTCCTCAATCTCCCATGAAGACTCTGACCTCTTTCTGTGCTTCAACTGTACTTGTACAAGCGGAATCACTTTGTTCCTTAAACCCTTCTCTTTTCTATCAAGGATGGCCACCGGCTGTTCCACATAATTTAGCCGTTCATCCACCTGATATCCTTAAGTGGCATGATCCTGTTATTATCGGCCAAGCACTTTCTCAGATGAGAACATGAAACATAAGATGGATTCCACTTAACTTATCGGGTAGCTCTAGTCTGTAGGCCACCTCTCCCACCCTTGCTGTAATTCGGAACGGCCCTATATACCTCAGGCTTAATTTTCCCCAATTCCGAAATCTAATAATCCTTTTCCAGGGAGATACATTCAGTATAATCCTATCACGAACCTGAAACTCTATTGGTTTTCATCTCTTATCGGTATAAGACTTCTGCCGATCCTTTACCGCTTTCATAAAAACATTGATTTTATCCAACTTCTCTGTTGTGGCCTCGATCACCTCTATACTTCCCAATTCCTTCTGACTAATGTCATCCCCACATACGGCTGTCCTACACCTTCTACCATATAGCATTTCATAAGGAGGCATACCAATGTTGGCATGATAACTGTTGTTATATGAAAACTCTTCTAACTGTAAGTATTCATCCCAATTTCCTCCAAAATCGATGACACATGCCCTGAGCATATCCTCCAATGCTGTATCATCCTTTCTGACTGGCCATCCATCTGTGGGTGATAAGCCATACTGATATGTTACCTCGTACCCATCGCATCATGGAACTTCTTCCAAAACTTGGATGTAAACCGAGTGTCCCTATTAGAAACAATGGACACCGGTACACCATGACGAGTTACAATCTCCTTGATGAAAAGATTTTTAAACCTTTTTAAGGAAAATGTCTCGCGGATTGGCATAAAGTGGGCACTCTTCGTCAAACAATCCACAATCACCCAGATGGTATCACATCCTCCCGCCGTGTGAGATAACTTTATGATAAAGTCCATCGTGATGTGCTCCCACTTCCATTCAGGAATGTCCAAGGGTTGGATCTTCCTGTATGGCTTCTAATGTTCTGTCTTTACTTGTAAACAAGTTAGGCACTTACCCACATACTCTGCCATATCACGCTTCATCCCCGGCACTAGTAGTATTTCTTCAAGTCATGATACATTTTTGTAGTACCAGGATGAATTGAATATCGAGTCTTGTGAGCTTCATATATAATCTTTCCTCTTAGATCCCCGTATTGAGGAATCCACATCCGTTCAGATCGGGTCCCAACACCATGGGTGTTCTCTCCCAAATCTAACATCTATCCGTTCATTCGCTCCGAGTTAATTATGTCTTCCTTTAGTGCTTCATCTTGGAACTCTCTGATCTGACCCATGACATCAGGTGTCATGATCAACTGATAAGCCTTCACACAAATTGGTTCAGCCTGTTCCTTTCGACTAAGGGCATCATCAACCATGTTTGCATTGCACGGATGATAGTGAATTTCACAGTCATAGTCCATGATCAACTCTAACCACATTCTCTGCCTCATGTTAAGGTCCTTTTGCTCAAAGAATTATTTTAGACTCTTGTGAATTATGAAGATGGTGCACTTGGTCCCGTACAAGTAATGCGTACAAATCTTCAAAGCAAAGACTACAGCCGCCAACTCCAAATCATGAGTAGGATAGTTAACTTCATGGACCTTCAACTGCCATGACACATAGACTATTACCTTCCCTCATTGCATCACTATACAGCCTTAGCCTAAATGCGAAGCATCTGAGTACACTACTAAATCTTCATTCCCTTCTGGTAACATCAATATAGGGGCTTGGGTTAACCTTGTTTTTAACTCTTGAAAGGTACTCGCCTGATCTAGACCCCATTCAAACTTCACATTCTTGCAGGTCAACTTAGTCAACGGAGAAGCTATCTTAGAGAAATCTTATATAAATATCCTATAGTAACCCGCTAAGCCAAAGAAACTACGGATCTCGGATGGCGTCTTTGGAGATTTCCATTGCATCACTGCTTCAACCTTCGTAGGTTCCACCATGATCCCATCTAGATTATCATGTGGCCTAGAAATTGGACCATACGTAACCAAAATACACACTTAGAGAACTTCACGTAAAACTTCTCGTATCTAAGTATCTCAGGAACCTCCTTGAGATGGCCGGCATGCTCCTCCTCGCTCATTGAGTAAATCCAGATGTCATCGATGAATATAATCACTGATCTATCCATCATTGACCGACAAACGCGATTCATGAGATGCATAAAGGCAGCTGGCGCATTGGTTAAACTGAAAGACATTACGAGAAACTCATAGTGTCCATAACGCATGCAAAATGCTGTCCTAGGGATATCCTGCTCTTTCATCTTCAACTGATGGTAGCCAGATCTAAGATCTATCCTCGAGAAACAACTAGCACCTTGAAGCTGATCGAACAAGTCATCAATTCTCGGTAACGGATACCGGTTCTTCACAGTCAACTTGTTTAGCTCATGGTAATCAATGCATATCCTCATACTATTATCCTTCTTCTTCACGAACAAGACCGAAGAACCCATGGAGAGATACTTGGTCGAATGAAACCCTTATGAAATAAATCTTGTAACTGAGTCATCAATTCCTTCATCTTTGAAGGAATTAGACGATATGACGTCATAGCAACAGACGTCATAGCAACAGGTTGAGCCCAAGGTAACAGATCAATCTGGAACTCGATCTCATGGTCCAGTGGTACACCCATTAGGTCTTCGGAAAAGATGTTATGGAAATCACACACGACCTGCACGTTTGATATTCACAGTACTGACGCATCCCCATCCTTCACATAGGCTAGATAAGCATAACATCCACGCCTCATACACTTTCCTACCGTAATCATCGAAATGACCTTCGGGACCGAACAAACTCTATCCCCATAAATCGAACAGAACTTCCATTGGGCGCGATTAGGCGAATCATCTTCTTACAACAAACGATATTTGCCTTATAGGCTGCTAGCCAATCCATCCCTACGGCTATGTCAAATGCACCTATAGTCATCATAAACAGTCTAGCATAGAGCCTATGGCTATCCAATTCTATTTCACAATCGTCTATTGGCCTCAGATATCCTAGTAGACTTGCCAACGGCAGTTTCTACATCAAAGGGCTCATCAATCTTTCTACTCCTAGCAGGAAGCTTATCGCAAAAAGCAGAAGAAATAAAACTCTTACTAGCACTAGAATGGAAGAGTACAGATGCACAAGTTTGGTTTACTAGAACTGTACTTGACACCATGTTGTGATCCACCCTAGTCTCCTCTCTTGTAATTGTGAAGGCCTTGGCCTTAGTTTTTTTGCACTTGCTTCTCTTTCTTTGCTCCCTTCCTTGCCCCAAAACTCTCAGCCCTCAGCTTCTTATAGTCTCTACTCAAATGCCTTATCTCACCATAGTTAAAGCATCTTGCGAACTCCTAACATTCCCATTCCATATGCCCTCCTTCCCACATTTGAAACATAGGTTTGATCCCAATTTGCATTCTCTAAATGGCTCCTTACATATTTCTTGCCGTTCACTCCCCCACCAACCTCACCTGTCACCGACTTACGATCTTCTGTTCTTGCCTTCTTACTACTAGATGGAAAACCACCATTGCCATACCGTTTCCCATTCCCATTCCTTTAGTTCCACTTCTTTTTCACTTCAACCACTGTCACTTCCTCCCAATCATCATAAATTATCCCTACCAGATTAACCACCGACCTAAACGTGCCTGGTCAGGCGGTGATCATGTGTTTGCAAATATCCGCTGGCAGACCTTGGATGTATCTTTTGATCTTTCATGACACGGGTGTCACATGCTCTGGCACCAGCCTTTCCATTTCTTTGAACTTGGTTGTGTACTACTGGTGAGTCATGGTTCCTGCCTCTAGCTGCGAACTATCTCTATTTTAACCAACTCCGGGTGAGGAAAAAATTCTTCTTTCACCAGCTTTTTCAGTTCTAACCACTTCATCTTGCTGATAGACCTGCAACCTCGACCTGGACAATGTTGTCCCACCAGCATAAGGCTGACTCTACAAACTAGTTGGTAGCAAACTTCATCTTTTAATCCTCTCTGCACTCACTAATATCCAACACAGCCTCCATCTCCCTCACCCATCGGTGAGCAGTAACATCTCTATTTTCAACAAAAGTCGGGGGCTTGCATCTCAGGAATACCCCATAGTTACAGCCCCGTGTAGTTTCCTTCACTGATTCCTCCTCCTCATCACTGGAGACAACCATCTCCATCTCTGGTTGCTCTCGTTTGTTAGGTCCTCCCTCCTCATCTCTCTTCTTATCAGAGCCCCTCTTATCTTTCTTCTCCTTCATCTCATCTTCCCTAACTGTCCTGATTACCTCCGTCACTATAGAAGGCAGAATCGTCTTCATAACCTGGTGTACCTCCTCCACTATAGCCTCTTTTACCAAGGCTTTCAGGTTAGCACTCTCATGCCCACCTTCAGAGTTATGAAGATCAGGTTCTTCATGTGTCGTTGTAGTAGTCTTAGCCCTACTCTTAGTAACTCATGGCCTAGCACCATGTCCACTACGACCTCCACCCCGAGAAGCTTTCGAGACCTTCTACCAACCATTCTTAATCATTATAAGATTCAAATACCAACACGATCATTCAAAGTAATAGCTCAGGTTATGTCAAGTATCGTAATTGTGATTAGCTACGTACCTTACTGATCATCCCCTAAGCATCTCCTATCCTAATTACATCAGTATCTAAATCTAATACGAGCATATAATTCACATAGCACATGCAAATAATCCCATTTCATTTCATTAAATAGAATATTTACCTACAAGCATGTAGCTACTCGGGCTAGCATCCCCTTCCCTTTTTGTTCCATTTTCAGTTTAAGTTTCGGTTTCGAAAATAATTTCATCCAATTCTCATAAACTTTGGCTCTAATACCAACTTGTAAGGCCCCCAAACCCGAGGACACTTACAAAGCACTTATGAGCATAACATTCTCAGCGAAAGTCATAGTATATGTCTCAAAATATCATGTCAATTTCATTTACATCAAAAAAATAATGATAACGAATATCATTCCTAAAAGTTATGGATGTCAGACTTGTATTATCCCAGTAGCTTCCTCATCCATGCCTGCATCCTCAACATCAATAATTACCTGCCAACTATTATGAATACAAAGTCAGCGATGCTGAGTGAGTTCTAGTTTAATAATAAAATACTTTACGTTTATTAAAACTTTGCTTTTCTCATAAGTGAGCATAATTACCTGTCAATATATATGTTCATTTCTTAAACTTTTCTTGTCATTTCATTCATTCATTATCTTTCACTGTAACGAATCAGTCTCTTATGTTTTGCCTCCAACGTAAGTTATGAGACTGATCACAATCTCGAGGCCTTAAGACAATGATTCCATTCCGTTCATGGTTGATCACGAGGATCGTACCCCTATGAGAATCCTCATGGGCCATACAACCTCCCACAGTTGGGCTAACAACCCCTTAATGAGTCGTGAACCTCCATTAATACATGGTTAATCTCAAGGACTAGACCCCTGTATGCATCCTCATGGGTTAGCTAAACTACACACAATTGGGCTAACAAACCCTCAATGAGTTATGAACCTCCATACATTTCCTTGCAAGACTTTCATTCATTCGTGACATTCCACTTTTCGTTATCGTTATCTTTCACTTTCATTACATAGTATTTTACTTATAATAATACATAGCATACCAAGTAAAGATTTATCTTAAAACTTTATCATTTTGGAAACGTATAAAACATAACAATATAAGACATAACACACCGAGTCGCATGAGAACTAAGCTTACGCGACAACCTAACCTCGCGCGAGAACTGCATATCGCATGAGAACATACATATCGCACAAAAACTAGCCAGATTTGAAATCCCTTGCAGCCCAAGCTATCTACATCGTGCGGGATCTAACATATCACACGAGAACATAAAGCTTTCCCGCCTAAGGCAACTTATTTGCATCTAAGGCTAAAATAACATGCTCATTATCACAAAAAACATCATCAAAAGCATAAACAAGTAATTTAGTATGCATAATAGCCCCAAAACGTAAAAACTTGCTTAAAAAGTGGCTAGAAACTAACCTTTAGAAGATTATAACACACTACCAACTTTACTGAGAGCTTTTCGAGTGCAAACTACACAATCATACATTATATTCCTTAATAATCTTTCTTTGATATATAACACAAATCTTTACATGAGTTACATACCTTAAACACCTCAAATCTTCACTTTCTCTCTCCACTTCACGTCTTTCTCTCTCTAACAGCAACAGTTTTCGCTTGATAATGGAGACAAACAGGTGCTCATACCTATCTATAAGACTCCAAACTTCTGGCCTGAGTTATTGCGCGAGACCATTCTATCACGCAAGAACTTTTCTTTCCACACGAGAATTTTGATTTCTTCGTTTCCTTGGAAATTCCGGGGTGTTACATAAAACTTCCACATATCTCATACAAATCCTAACCAACCTGGAATCTCAAACAATCCTAACCATAATAGCCACAACATATTTGGTCGATCGGGTTACTCCTTCCATTTGAAATGAAGAATCATATCATGATGAATATCAAAGTGATAGGATATAAAACTGGGATGGAGGATTGAACGAGGAGGATGGATTTATGCATATAGAGGGTACGGTATACCAAGAGGACCACAGGGTTCGGGTTACGATGGTCATCAAGGTTACCAATAACCTTAACATGAAAGCATAGGAAAAGGAGCATGGAATGGACCACCCCTACCAATCAACAATAATCATAACTATTGAGGTATTCCAATGTTTATTGGTGTTCCTGATAGAAGGATACTAACAGTTTCCTTTTCAAGGAGTGGATAGTCACTTCCGTCCTGTCATTGATATGAGTGCCTCATTAGTCGTACAACTTGTTGCAAGAGGGTGACAATTTGAGGTTAGACCTTATACTCTGCAATGCCTTCCCAGTTCCCACGGAAGAGCAATCGAGGAACCATATCTACATATAGTAGAATAAGAAGTGGTGTGTTTTACAAGGGCGGGTGGTTAAGCATTTTCTCAAGATGAGATTAAATTTTCCCTTTTTCAATTCACTTTCATGATCAAGGCAAAGCAATGGTTCCTTGCATTACCTTCAATAAGCATTCATAATTGGTGACAGATGCAATAATAATTTCTGGAGGTCAAAAGAACTAATTTTTCCTTAACCTCCAAGCTCAACTCAAAGAAGCCATAATCAATGAAAGCTTCTACATGAAAATTAAAGATCAATAAGAAGTATTATGACAACTGTAACATGTCAAATCATAACACAAATGAATGCTACTTTAATCGGCATTATTCAGTTTGTGACATGCATAATCACTCCACTAAAAAATGTCATTTTAACAAAAATTATGCATTGTGTGAGTTGACTAACCACAATACAGGTAATTATTTTTTAAAGATGAATGGGTTGAGTTCCCACTAAAAAAGCCAGTTTTACCAATCTCACCTAAATATGCTAATCATACTAGTCCATCATTTAGAAATACAGTAAGGTTTCTAAACAAGTTGATGAGTTATATGATACTTGGCATCCAGAAGCTGTCGGAATTAATCATGGGAAAATAAAGAAATTTAACTCCTACTTTTAGAACTCAAACTAAAATAGAATCATTTAATCAACAACGTGCTAGATTTCGTCACAGAAATAGGCATCAACATTTTGATTATGCATCTGACGGTTCTTCAGAGACTAAGATTCTGAATTAAAGACCATCATAATCCAGATTCATCAAACATAAAAAGGCGAAGTCCTTTGCTGATGAACTTCAAGCTAGGTTTTTAAAACCTATATTTGATGAATCTAATTAATCAAGATTCAAAGAGACGTATGTAACACCCTGAGTTTTCAGGGTCAGATGTAATAGTTAAAATTAAAAAAAAATATAAACTTTACATTTTGTATATTGTTAAATGAGTAAGTAATGAGTGAAATGACTATTTTAAATTTAAAGTTTTAGACAAGTTTTAGTGTCGTAAGAGACCGTACGAAACTTGAGTCGACTCGTAGGAAAAGTAAGCTCGTCTCAACGGCATATTTGAAATTTCATAAGACATTATATTTTAAAAGTTATAAAAGAAAAACGAGTTAAGCAGCTAAATTAATTATAATAATATAATATTATAATAATATAATATATCACTTTCATATTTCAGAAATCAATTAAAGCAATCCCACATCGATTTATTTTGAAATAGTTATCCCACATCGACGCATACAACTTGAGGTACTCTTTAGGAGCTTCTATAAATAAAAACCTTAGGATTGAGTTTTAGGTATAAATTTTCTTGGGAACACTCTAACCCAAAGAGAATCTTATGTTCTCAATACCTTGTTAGCTATTGTTATTAGTCGTTTTCAAAGCTCGGATGGGAGCGCGAGTAGGGAGACTCTACATCGGATTGCCGTAGATAGTTTTAAGGTATGTTCTCGTTTAAGTTTATGTCAAGTTAATTACTATTTATTTTAGACTATTATTATTATTTAGAGTAGTTTTACTATTATTAGTATTATTATATTTAGGCATTAGGGTTATTGTTAGGGGTGGGTATTGGGTAGCCTAGCCTTAGTTAGGCATGGCCTGATCACTTATGCTTAAACAAGGTAGAGTGAATTAACATATTTTTGATTATTAATGAAAGTTTTAAATTCCGCTGCAAAGGTGTTGTATGTTTTAAATGTTTTATGCCATGAAGGTCCAGTTTGTAAGCGTTCCGGAAACGGGGCCTTACAAGTTGGTATCAGAGCTAAAGTTCAAGTGAATTGGATAAATATTTTCAAAAAGAACCTAATCTTAAACTAAAAATGGGACGAAAGGAAAGGGATGCCGGTCCTAGTAGCTACGTTCCTGCAGGTAAAGGTTTTATGTAAGGTTTTTGTAAATTAAAGTTAACCGGTATTATGTGCGCATGTTATGTGGCTTGTGTGCTTTTGTGTGGATTTAGATACTGATGTAGTCAGGATAGGAAATGCTTGGGGGATGAAGAGTAAAGTATGTGGCTAATCACAACTGACCACTGTAATTAGGGACTTACTATACTTGACATTAACTGAGCTATTAACTTGATTGAACGTATTGGTATTTGAATCTTATAGTGTACATAGATGGCTGGTGGTAAATCTTCTAAGGCTTCCCGAGGTGGAGTGCGTGGTGGACATGGTGCTGGAACACATGCCACAAGGAGAGGGGTTAGGGATGCAGAGACGACTCCTACAGGTCCCGAGGTTCATCAGCACGAGTGCGTTGATAGGAGCGCAAATTTGAGGGCCTCAGTGAAAGAGGCGGTGGTTAAGGAGGTTCATCAGGTCATGCAGACAATCTTACCGTCTGTAGTGACCGAAGTTATTCGTGTTATGAGGGATGACGAGCAGAAGGAGAATAGGAGAACCGCCTGGCGAGGGGGTGAAGCTGGAGGTTCCGGGGATATGGAGCAACCCGATACGGATATGGTTGTCTTCGATAATGACAAGGAGGCAGTGCCGGGAACTACAAGGGGATGCAGCTATGGGGCATTCCAAAGATGCAGGCCCTTGATGTTTGATGGAAACGGAAGTACTGCGGCTGCTCAACGTTGGGTGAGAGAAATGGAGGTGGTGCTTGATATCAGCGAGTGCCATAAGGATCAAAAGGTTAAGTTTGCTACCTACTCTTTTGTGGATTCAGCCTTATGCTGGTGGGACAATATTATCCAGGCTGAGGGTACCAAGGCAGTCGGGAGGATGAGGTGGAAGGAACTGAAGAGGTTGGTGATTAAGGACTTTTGTCCTCATAGGGAGCTGGACAAAGTCGAGAGGGAGTTACTACAGCTGGAAGCGAGAACGATGACACACCAGTAGTACACCACGAAGTTTAACGAGATGGCAAGACTGGTGCCAGATCAAGTGACGCCTGTGTCACGGAAGAACAAAAGGTACATCCAAGGTCTGCCAATAGATGTCCGCAGACATCTGGTCGCTGCCTGACCAAGCACGTTCAGGTCGGCGGTTGATTTGGCGGGAAGGTTGTACGACAAGCGAGAGACGGTGGCGATGATGGACGAAAAGGAGGAGCGAGGCTATGATGGGAATGGAAGTGGAAGAAGGGGTGATGAAGATGGATTTGAGGCTGGTGGTAAGAAGGTGAGGATAGACGATCGAAGGATGGTAACCGGGGAAGTGAGGGCGTGCAAGAAGTGTGGAAAAGGCCACGAGGGAGAGTGCAAGTGGGGACTGAATGTCTGTTTCCAGTGCGGGAAGGAGGGCCACAGGGCAAGGGATTGCCTTATGGCTAAATGCTATGACTGTGGTGAGACTGGACACATGAGCTGAGACTACAAGAAGACAAGTGCAGGAAGCTCCGGCGCAAGGAAGGATGGCAGAGGATGAAGGCTGAAGCAGGAGCCCTGACCGAGATTAGGCTGGAGCGGACTTCGACTTGACGTTAGGTACGTTTCTGGTAATTTAAATTGTGTATCTATGCTTTGATTGTGATGCTGGTGGTAGTTCGTTCCTGCTGCCTTGTGTTACGTTACACGTTAGGAGTAGGAATATTGAAGAGCCATCGATGTAAAGATTTCTATGGGTGAGTCCACTAGGTTACCTATGCCCTAGAGAATTGTGCGATAGAATCGCGGGTGCGCTTGTTCCTGCTAGACTGTTCAGGACAGACTTGGGTGGATAAACCTATCCCTTCGGATGAACTGGCTAGAGTTTGTGAGACAAACACCAAGTTTTGCAAAAAGATGGATTGATCAACAGTGCCCGACAAGAGTTCGATGCCGACCTTCGGTGACGGAGTAATGATAAAGACCTCACCTTGGAAATGGATCATTCGAATCAGAAAGCAAGGAAAGTGGAAACCGAGGCATACAGGGTCATTCTACATTGCTGCTTAGAAAGGAGAAGTGGCATACCAACTGGAGCTACCCGACGTGTTAAGTGGGACTCATCCGATGTTCCATGTATCTCGTATATGAAAGAGCTCAATCGAGGAGGAGATGATTGTGCCACTAAAGGACACTGTGATGGATGAAAGATTCAACTACGTTAAGCAACTGATGGTCATTTCTGATGGAAGGAAGTGATGGACTAAGGAGAATAGTGGTTTCACTTGTGCGAGTGCAGTGTAGCCCATAAGGGATCTAAGCCTAAATGTAAGATCAAGGAAGAGGAAAGACCAGCGTTACCCGTAACTGTTCAAGAAGTGATAGGTTTTGGGGACGAAACCTATATAAGGGGGCTGGACTTGTAACACCCCAAAATTCTATTTAAAAGAAAACGAAAGGAAAAGTATCTAGAAGGAAAAGATAAAGGATACAACTTGAAGGGGGTAAAGTGTACAAAGTACGAGACTTGAATATTATATTAATAAAATGGGTATGGCCACCCACTTTAAAGCATATCTGCTTTCTGTTCTCGGTTAAGAAGAAGAAGAAGAAAGGGGTGCCGGTTTTGGAGAAGAAGAAGGAAGGAAAAGCTGCAAAAGGTTAGTTTCTTGGGTTTATGTTCGGTTTTAGATTAGTTTGCAGCTTGTAACCAAAGTTCTCAGTGTTTTAGAAGGTTGTTCTCGGGATTTTGAGGCTGAAATCGCAAGTGGAGGTGTTTGGTTTGAAGAGCTGCTTCAAGGTGAGTTTCTAATCCCCTTTTTACTGGTTTTCTAAGTGTTTGGGGCTGTTATGCATACTGGGCAGAGGGTTTCTAAACCAAACCGTGAGTTTCAGCATGATGTTCGATTGTGTTCTATTGATGTATGTTTTTAGATGTTTTCCTAAGATGTGTATGATGTTTAGTTTGTTCTAAGTATGTAGTATGATAGATCTATGCCAAGGATGTGTTAGGATGATGATTGGGAGCTGGAAATAGCATAAGTTACGTTGTAGGTTAATCTGTTCATCCGCATTTGCTGAACATTCAGCAGCTAAGTGTTTTGTTTTTCCGCATTTGCTACAGTGTCATCCGCATTTGCTATAGTATCCGCATTTGCTACAGTGTCCGCATTTGCTACAGTATCCCATTGTTCTATCAGCATTTCTTTGGACACTTGGATATTTCTAAAGACTTTCTACAGTGTCATCCACACTTGCTACAGTGTCATCCACACTTGCTATAGTGTCATCAGCATTTCTTTGAATACTTAGAATATTTTCTGAAGGGTATTTTTTGAAGACTTTCGTCCATATTTGTTCTTGCTCATCCGCATTTCTTTGGGGACTTAGGTTTCTTTTTCTGGAATTTTGAGAAGTAGAATTTAAGTGCTAAGAAATGATGTTTCGGGGCGGTTTGTGCTCATTTATGTTGCGTTTGCTTTGTGTGCTGCCATGATGATGTTGTTCCATGCTATGTTTATGTTGTGACTTTACGTGGTATGTTGTATGATTATGTACGTAAAGTATTATGTAATGAAGTGAAAGATAACGATAATAAAAAGTGGAACGTAAAGAACAAACGAAAGTCTTGCAAGTGATGAATGGAGGCGCACGACCATGTTGTCGTCAGCTCAACTGTGTGTGGTTTAGCTAACCCGAAGGATGCACACGGGGAGTCTATCCTTGAGATAAACTCGATGGGGGTCTAATCCTTGAGGTTGACCCGAATGATGTCGTGATGCTCACCCCGATACTGTGTCGGTCTTCGGACATGACGCGAGGGTTTGTTTACAGGCCCCGGCATAGTATCAGTCTACGGACATGAGTCAGGGGTGTTGTAAAACGAAACGGGATCCTTGTCACGTACTTCGGTACTGTGTCAGTCTTCGGACATGAGTCGGGGGTTTGTTTGCAGGCCCCGGCACAGCATCAGTGTTTGAACATGAGTCGGGGGTATTGCATGAGACAGAATCTAGATAGAAGTGAAAGATAATAATAATAATAATGGAAGTTCAAAACGTACGAAATGAACGAATGAGAAAGGAACGATAATGTACGTTGAGAAAGCTAAATGAATAATTATTATCAATGTGTACGTATGATGTATGACCACGATCGAGTGTAAAGTTTTGGTTCCAAAGAAAGTAAAGTATTTTAATTATAAAACTAGAACTCACTCAGCGTCACTGACTTTTGTATGCATGATAGTTGGCAGGTATATTGTTGATGCTGAGGAGTTGCAGGCATGGATGCATACGCTACTGGGAGTGTTTTGAAGGCTGGCATCCACGTTTTGACATGTTAACGTAATTTGAAATATCAACGAGTGTTGTAATGAGATGAATTAACATGTTTTTTTATTATTAATGAAAGTTTTAAATTCCGCTGCAAAGGTGTTGTATGTTTTAAATGTTTTATGCAATGACGGTCCAGTTTGTAAGCGTTCTGGAAACGGGGCCTTACAGTTAGTTTTGCCATTACCTAACTTAGGAATACTTAAACTATATCAGAACCTTGAGATATTACCCGATTGTACTAGGAGTGATTATCAACTGTTGGGCAGCTATTAAACAGGTGAGTTCCTCTGAACAATTTTTCTAAAACAGGATGTGATGTTTTGATACTAGTAATAATTGAAGAATTGACTATCAATAGCATCTGTGATATGTGGCAATGTTTGATAGGATGCTTGAGGGCTTCTTGTATGATTCTGCTTTAGCCAGTAGAGTTTGTATACATAACCTGGTTATGTGAATTTATACTGTGCTTATTTGCCATGGTTGTATCTGCTTAATGCAATAGTCAATACTAATATGTTTTGAATCTTGAAGAATACTATGTTCATGAACTCACAAGCTTTATGCTGAGTCCCAAATGTTTTCAATTTTATGCACACACATCCTAGGTGCCAAGAGATTGCAAAAATTGGTGATTACGGGGTAGTTTACGAGGAAATAGAGGTCTAGAGCGCTACTGAAGATTTGGATCTCTAATATAGTTAAAATGATGTAATGGTATTATCTAGCATAACAAATATAATGTATGTTTTGATGTATAATCAAAATTAGACTTCCGCTGTGAACTCCATTATTACTATGTGTTCTGTATTTCCGATGCGTAATGCTCCTTGAGATAGCTCGGGAGGCGAGCATTACAAGTTGATATCAGAGCCATAGTTTAAGCGAATTAGGCATTATCAGTTAGTGTCTAAACTTAAACTAAGATTGGGAAGACTATGTTGATTGCCAAACGAGTCAAGTAATGTGATGATAGATGAGAAGAGTTAGATATGTGTTAAGCACATAGTGGAAGCTAATTAGAATACGTAAATAATGTAAAAGGTTAATAGCAGTTAGATAATGTTATTAAGGATTTACATTCATAAATTGTGTTTGGGTTTGTTATCGGTTATGTTTACCTAAACATAAGATGTAGATTAATAGCGTTGATCAGGAATTGTAGAAGACGTGCACCTCTATGGATAGTATTATGTTAATTAGTCTAATTAACAAAAGTGACTAGGCAAGACAAGTCCCGATTTAGTAATAGTCAAATAAATTATAAAATAGAATGTTCAGGAAAACAAGCGAACAAGAATGCTCAATAAGGATGAAATTCATATTCAGACACTCATATTGATACATAATGAAGGAAAGCTAGAATATTCATGTGAGGTAAATTGATGATTACGCTTGGATCCACATAATAGTGAATTTATAATAAAAAGAGTATCCTAGTAAGATTCTAAAATGTTGATTAGTGCCTATGTCTTAGTGGTGAAGTGACAGCTCTATATGACAAGGATTAGTGGTATAATGGAATATGAATATATGGGCAAGATGTACATTATCAAATATTCAAATGTTATATTAGTATTCATCAAGAGTGTCAATCGATAAGATAAGATAAAATATAAAGTGATGAATAGTATGTTGAGAAAGGATAATACCCTAAAACGTTGGAACTAGTACCAAGTAACCGAAAGCAAGATAGATTGTCAAAGGTGATCGTGGATGTAGAACGGATATAAAGAACTATGAAAAGTACAATTAGATAACAAGGGAAATACAAAACTTTATCTTTAAGATGTCAAGATTATTGCTGCCACTCAACCAAAAATTAATCTGGAGAATAGAAAACAAATTACAGAAAAGTTTCTCATTGTGACCTCTTGTATAATTGTTAAGTTATTATTAATTCTGTTATTTCTTGTATGTGCTTGTTTTGTCATTAATACAAGTACGAGGGCCCATTTGTAAAATTTATTAATCTTGATTTTATTGGTATTTAAAATTTTATAACTTGCTTGTTATTAAATAAAAAAGTAAAATAATAATATATAATAATAATAATAATAATAATAATAATAATAATAATAATAATAATAATAATAATAATGATAATAATAATAATAAAACAAATTAAGCATTTATTAAGTTTGTGCTTAAAATAATAACATTAAAACTCCAGGGACTAAACTGTAAAATTCGTTTTAAAAGAAAACTTAAACTTTGGTTAATAATGCAAACTTATAAAGCTCAGGGACGAAAGTGTAACCCCGTTTTAAAACCCCAAATCACACCAAAACTCTCGGGAACTCGTTTTCAACTTAATGATGTGTATTGATTTGGTTTTTAACCGTGTTTTGAATGGTTAGCGAACCGTAACCGAAAACATCTTGAAACAAAATCCGTTTCAAGCCATAAACCGTGCCATTAATGAAATTAATAATGAGTAAACGTTCCTTTAATCATTCTGAAGTTATTAGTGATATCAATTCCACCTGAAACGACTTTAAACACGTGTAATTCGACCTGAAACAACCGAGAACAACTTGAACTCATTGGGTGTTCAAACGGTCAAATTGGAACTATATAAACGAGGCAAAACACTCCATTCGGGTTTCCTAATCTTGCTGTAAGCTCAATTTCACCAAAATACATACACATACCGAAATTGATTCTGAAACTGTTGTGCACCTAACTCAAACAAGAAATTGGTTTTGTTACATCGAATTAGGTAATTGTTTACATATTATCAATCGGTTTTACATGGGGAACAAAAGCCCCGTGGTTAATTATGTTACCATGATCGATTCAAGCTTAAATTCGATCAATTTGGGAACTAGGGTTCTTCGTATGAAAATTGGGAAATTCTGATTATTATGTTTTAAAAATTTGGTTGGGAATCTTAACACTAAACAGGCCTTGGCCCGGTGGTTTGATCATCGCATGGTTTGGCAAGGGACCCGGGTTCGAACCCGAGTCCCTGCCTTTAATAAGAAGGTTTTTTATTGGTTTTTAAATTAAAGAAAATATCTAAATATTATAATTAGTCATAAAAAATCATTTTAATCAGAAATTAAATAAAATTATTTTCTTTTAAATTTTCTTAGAAATTCAATTAATAAATCCTTATTCTTTTATTTTAAAAATTATAAAAATTGTTACAAAATATAAATTATTATTAATTTTAAATTGTAATGAATCTCCTTTAATTTCCAAGAATTTCAATTAGATAAATTCTTCATTTGATTTTTTTATATAAAATATATTTACAAATTCAAAAATATATATTTAAAAGTAAATAAATATATATATGTACATATTTATAATATGCATCTATTGTGAATTATTCTAATCAATTAAATCTACAAATTTACTATTTTATCAATTAGTAAATAGTAATCCTTTGATAATAAAAGTTTAACTTTTATTAATGGTTTTAATCAATAAAATTCTTATATAATTATTCAAATATTAATAATAAATTGTATCTATCTTATAATTTAAAATCATGGGTTAAATGATTTATAAATAACATCGTTACAATTGTTATCCAAAAATCGCCAATTTAAACCATAGACTTCCATGTATCGTTAACATTATAATCATGATTAAACTTAATGCGTCGTTCTTTAGGTTGAACTTTAACAAATCATCGGCGTTTAATACAAGACTTCTTGTTTGTACACCTTTATAATCCATGTGAGTTTTTCATACCCTATTTTATATTATTTCACACTTTTGGGGTGAAACATATTAACCTTATTATAAACACACTTGTAAATACGTTTTTACACTTATAACACTTGTGCAATTCATCTTATCTTGTCATGGTTATTTGGACTCTTGTAATTATCATGTGATAACACTTGTAAGATACAATCATTAACTATTGCTAGCCTAGCGACGTCATAGATCTATGGGTCTGACCAGCCTATTTGGTGCTAAAGCCGAGGTATTGCCGGCTCCTAGTGACGTATTCTTGATCACTATGGGAACCAAGTACACTTAGCTAATCGTATAATCATGTTGTGGCCATATTTGTCGAGGTTTGATTGTTACATTTGTTTATCCATTTATTATCACATTATTCATTAACCTATGACATTAATTGCCGTCTTAAAGTTTATATATTTATGTATGTTAAACCTATGAAAACTCACCAACATCATATGTTGACATTATTTTTAACATGTTTCAGGAAATGATCCTGCTTAATTGCTCTTGAAGACTTGAACATATCTAGGATTGGACCTAGAGATTAATAAAATGACATAAATTGTCACATGATGCTATTTGAATACTTGTTACATTGGTTGTTTAAAACTTATGCTTTTCATTTATGTATGTCATGAACTTGGAATTTGATAATATTTACACTTTGATTTAGCATTGTGAACAATCTTAACCCTCACATGTCAACGTTTCCGCCGTTAAGGTTGGGGTGTGACAGATTGGTATCAGAGCCCATAACTATAGGGATGTAGGTTATTAGAAATGATGGCCTAGACTATGGTTAACCTAGAGACCCCTCTTCATGAATATTTTTTATAATCTTGTAAGCTTGCTTATATATCTATTACATGATGTTACATGTTGCATGATAAATCCTTTATGTGCTATTTGATTATATTTAGAAAATGGTGCCTTAGGAGTATGACTTGAACCTTGTATAACCCAACTTCCTAATCCTCTTCACGTGCCTTTAAGTTCTACCGCGTCTAATCTCTTCTAAAACTTATTCTCGACTACGTGTGGAATTCTACGCAACTTATCGTGTGGTGAAATCCTTTAGACGATATGTCTAGATCTTGAAAATCTCATCGAGGTTTTAATTCTAATAGCCCATAGGGAAGTGTGCGATACATAAACACCTATATTCTGGATTTCCAGCAAAAGGCCCTCGGGCTAAGGCAAGCATTTCGTATAAATCCCATTGCGGGACCTGTTATGCTTACCTGGGGATTTCCGGGATGAGTGCTAATTTATGGTCAACATACACATTTTCCCCAAGGTAATTGGGATTAAGTCACCTCGACATGTCCATGTTCCTATTGGCTGTGTGGTACCAAATGGAACCATCCTGTTTATATTTGTAAATTCAAAAAATTCATGATTTCTTGAACTGATTTATTTTCCAAATTCTAATATTTTCTTTATTTCTATCTTATAGAATGTCTCGTCATCAAGGAAAACGTGCTACCTCCAACCACAAACTTGCCGCGATGATTGCCCAGCAAATGGCTGCTGTCCTCCCAACCATGGTTGCCGAACTTAGTAGAACCCTAATGGCTAACAATAGTAATAATGCAAATGGGAATAATGGTGGTGGTGATAACAATGGCCATGGTGAGAATAGCAACAATTAAGGGGGAAATAATTGAACCTGCACCTTCAAACACTTCAACTCTTGTAAACCCACTAGTTTTAGTGGAAAGGAGGGAGCCACTGGATTTCTCGAGTGGTTCAAAAGTATGGAGAACACCTTCATAAACAGTGAGTCTCCCGAGGAGCTCAAGGTCCGTTATGCTACGAGTGTCCTTCAAAAACGGGTACTTACCTGGTGGAATAGCGAGAAAAGAAACGGGGGTGCGGAAGTGGCTTTGGCACTCCCTTGGGAAGAGTTCAAGGACATTATGATCCAAAAATTCTGCCCGAGGAGTGAACTACAAGAACTGGAGGCAGAGTTCTTGAACATCAAACAGGATAGTGGGAATCATTTGGCATACTCCACCCGACATCATGAACTGAGCATGCTTCTACCGCATATGGTGGATACTGTACCCCGTAGTATCAAGAAGTTTATCAAAGGGGTACCACCCCAAATTCAAGATGTTGTAGTGGGAAGTAGCCCCACGACTCTAGAAGAAGCAATCAACATCACCGCCCAGCTCACCGAGAATCATATTAAGGCTGGCACTTTGACGGTGAAGGGTGCAAAACCAACTGCGAAGGTGACTCCCGAGGTGACGAAGGAGGTGAAGGCTAAGTCCGCATTCAAGGGCAAGAAGCGCAAGTTCACACTGGCCCGCAACTTTACTGTGACAACACCTAATGCCCCTCAAAGGCAAGCTGTCGCTGTAAACCAAGCACCCATGGCAAGAGCTTACACTGGTCCACACCCGATGTGCCACACCTGCAAGTATCATCATGCGGGAAATAATCCATGCCGAATCTGCACTCTTTGCGGGAAATACGGGCATTTGGTGGCTACTTGTCATCGTGCCCCAAACAATGCTGCCATGATTGCTAACCGAGCCTTCTACAATTGTGGCGAAACTGGGCATTTCCGTCCACAATGTCCTCATCTTGCGGGAAATGTTCCATTGGCTCGAGGATGGGCTTTCAACATTAATGCGAATCAAGCGCAAGCCAACAATGACGTGATGAATGGTACGTCATCTTTTCCTATTAATTGATCTTTTATTGTGTAAAATCCTACCTGCTTTCTATGTACCAATGATAGTTCTATATCTGAGCAGGTAAGTATCTTGTAAATAATCATTATGCGTCTGTACTTTTTGATTTAGGTGCGGATAAGAGCTTTGTATCCTTAGAATTCGAACCTATTCTTGCTAAGCCACATTCTAAGCTAGGAAAATCCTTTACGATCGATGTCGCCGATGGAAAATCAACCGTAGTTGACGTCGTAATACATGATTGCGTCCTGAATCTTAACGAGCACGAATTTCCTATCGATCTTATTCCTATGCAACTGGGGAGCTTCGACATCATTATTGGCATGGATTGGTTAGCCAAACAGCATGCGGAAATCATTTGTTTTGAGAAGTGCATTCAAACTGCGCTACCTTCGGGAGATACACTAAAAGTCTTTCGTGAGAGATCGTCTCAAGGACTCAAACTCATGTCCTGTATCAAGGCCCGAAAGTGTTTGAGTAAAAATTACATAGCCTTTATGGCTTGCGTAGTTAACACGAAAGCCAAGGGGAAGGAACTTAAGGATATACCTATTGTACGAGACTTTCCCGAGGATCTTAGTGGGCTACCTCCTGTTCGGAAAGTTGAGTTCAAGATTGACTTGATCCCTGGTGCAAACCCTGTGGCTACATCGCCTTATCGTCTTGTGCCTTCTGAAATGCAAGAACTAGCCAGTCAACTACAAGAACTGACCGATTAGGGCCTCATTCATCCTAGCTCTTCACCATGGGGTGCACCTGTGCTATTCGTGAAGAAAAAAGATGGATCATTTTGTATGTGTATCGATTATCGGGAACTCAACAAACTTACCATCAAAAACCGATACCCTCTCCCTCGAATCGATGACCTCTTCGATCAAATCCAAGGAGCTATGCAATTCTCGAAGATCGATATACGTTCTGGATATCATCAATTGCGAGTTCACGACAATGATATTCCAAAGACCGCTTTTCGTACTCGATATGGACATTATGAGTTCATGGTTATGCCTTTTGGCTTGACTAATGCACCAGCTATTTTCATGGATCTCATGAATGGAGTATGTAAACCATACTTGGACAAATTCGTGATCGTGTTCATCGATGATATTCTCATTTATTCCAAGACAAAAACCGATCACGAGTTGCATTTGTGACAAGTTCTCGAACTTTTGAAGAAGGAACAACGGTATGCCAAGTTCTCTAAGTGCGAATTCTGGCTTGAAGAAGTTCAATTCCTAGGTCATGTGGTGAATAGCCAAGGAATTTACGTTGACCCTGCTAAAATAGAAGGCGTGAAAAACTGGTGTGTTCCCACGACCCCAACTGAAGTTCGTTCTTTTCTTGGTTTAGCGGGTTACTACCGTAGGTTCATTGCAAACTTCTCGAAGATTGCTAAACCACTTACGGCGCTAACCCAAAAGAATAGACTTTTTGAATGGGGACCCGAACAAGAAGAGGCTTTCGAGACACTAAAATGCAAGCTATGTAATGCTCCTATCCTAACTCTCCCCGATGGAAATGATGATTTTACCGTGTACTGTGATGCGTCTAGTCAAGGTCTTGGTTGTGTTCTCATGCAACAAAGAAAGGTCATAGCATACGCGTCGAGACAATTGAAGGTTCATGAAGTGAACTACACAACCCACGATCTTGAACTTCGTGCCGTGGTTTTTGCCTTGAAGATTTGGCGGCACTATCTTTATGGGACGCAATGCATAGTCTACACCAATCATAAGAGCCTTCAACACTTGTTCAATCAAAAGGATCTCAACATGAGACAAAGATGTTGGGTTGTATTGATTAGCGACTACGACTATGACATTCGCTATCATCCCGGAAAGGCGAATGTTGTAGCTAACGCGCTGAGTCGCAAGATCCATAATAAGACTGTCTCACTTCAAGAAATTCGAGATCGAAGGCAATGGTTTGACATGTTAGGAGAATTTGATACTGAAATTCATGTGGATGTTAACGAGGCTACTATCATGCTTCATAATATAAGGATTGATAGTGATCTCGAGTTTTGCATCCGCAAGGCTCAACAAGCAGCATTAACCGAGGAATGGAAGGATGAGGAACTAGTGTTTAACGTTCGGTCACAATTGGAAACAAAATCGAATGGCATGTTGTATTTCTTGAACCGGCTTTGGATTCCAAATCGCGACAATCTCCATCACTTCATCATGAACGAAGCTCATCAAACACGTTATTCTATTCAACCTGGGTCCGATAAGATGTATATGGATCTGCATGGCCAATATTGATGGCCAGGGATGAAGAAGGATATCAGATCTTATGTATCCAAACGCCTCACGTGTGCAAGGGTCAAAGCTAAACATCAACGTCCTAGTGGTTTACGTGAACAAACCGAAATCCCTATATGGAAATGGGAACACATATCCATGGATTTCATAACCAAGTTGCCACGTACTCCTCGAGGCCATGATAGCATATGGGTGATTGCTGACCGTTTGACCAAAACAACACATTTCATACCAATACGAGACACTTACAAGGTTTCAAAGTTGGCTCGTATTTATATCGATGAAATTGTGAGTCGTCATGGCGTGCCATTGCATATTATTTCCGATCGTGATGCTCGTTTCACTTCACACTTTTGGTCTTCTATGCAAGAACTCTTGGGTACTCAACTGGATTTAAGCACGGCTTACCATCCTCAAACGGACGGTCAAACCAAGCGAACAATTCAAACCCTTGAGGATTTGCTACGTCTATATGTTCTCGACTTCGGTGGTGACTAGGATACGCATTTACCGTTAGCGGAATTCTCGTACAACAACAGCTACCACTCAAGTATCAAGATGGCACCATTCGAAGCATTATACGGTTGTAAATGTCGTTCTCCGATTTGCTGGACTGATATCGGTGAGAATTTCATTACCGGTCCAGAACTTATTCAAGAAACGACCGATAAAGTCTCCAAAATCCGTAATAACCTTGAGGTGGCTAGAAGTCATCAAAAGAGTTACGCGGATAAAAGACGCAAACCATTGGAGTTCCAAGTCAACGATATGGTCCTTCTTAAGGTCTCACCATGGAAGGGTGTTGTTCGCTTTAGGAAGAAAGGCAAGTTAGCCCCACGATTTGTAGGACCTTTCAAGATTCTGAAAAGAGTTGGGAAAGTGGCTTACAAACTAGAACTACCTTCTGAACTTAGCGAGGTTCATCTTGTTGAGAAACCTGTCGAGATTATGGACCGAAAGCTGAAGAAGACCCGAACAACTACCACGCCAATCGTCAAGGTTCGTTGGTAAAACAAATGTGGAGCTGAGTTCACCTGGGAATGCGAGGATTACATGAAGACGAAATATCTCTATCTGTTCGTTTAGCCTTATCTCTAATTTCGGGACGAAATTTCTTAAAGTTGGGGAGAGTGTGACCTCTCGTATAATTGTTAAGTTATTGTTAATTCCGTTATTTCTTGTAAGGGTTTGTTTTGTCATTAATACAAGTACGAGGGCCATTTGTAAAATTAATTAATCTTGATTTTATTTGTATTTAAAATTTTATAACTTGCTTGTTATTAAATAAATAAGTTAAAAAAATACATATAATAATAATAATAATAATAATAATAATAATAATAATAATAATAATAATAATAATAATAATAATGATAATAATAATAATAAAACAAATTAAGCATTTATTAAGTTTGTGCTTAAAATAATAACATTAAAACTCCAGGGACTAAACTGTAAAATTTGTTTTAAATGAAAACTTAAACTTTGGTTTAATAATGCAAACTTATAAAGCTCAGGGACCAAAGTGTAACTTAAAACCCAAAATTTCAAACCCCCCCATTAACCGAATGCCGGCCGGCCATACTCCGGCGCGGCTCCGGCGGCCACCAAAACCACCTAAATAACCCATTTTAAAACCCCAAATCACACTAAACTCTCGGGAACTCGTTTTCAACTTAATGATGTGTATTGATTTGGTTTTTAACCGCGTTTTGAATGGTTATCGAACCCGTAACAGAAAACATCTTGAAACAAAATCCGTTTCAAGCCATAAACCGTGCCATTAATGAAATTAATCATGAGTAAACGTTCCTTTAATCATTCCGAAGTTATTAGTGATATCAATTCCACCTGAAACGACTTTAAACACGTTTAATTCGACCTGAAACAACCGAGAACAACTTGAACTCGTTGGTGTTCAAACGGTCAAATTGGAACTATATAAACGAGGCAAAACTCCATTCGGGTTTCCTAATCTTGCTGTAAGCTCAATTTCACCAAAATACATACACATACCGAAATTGATTCTGAAACTGTTGCGCACCTAACTCAAATGAGAAATTGATTTTGTTACATCGAATCAGGTAATTGTTTACATATTATCAATCGGTTTTACATGGGGAACAAAAGCCAAATGGTTAATTTTGTTACCATGATCGATTCAAGCTTCAATTCGATCAATTTGGGAACTAGGGTTCTTCGTATGAAATTGAGAAAATCTGATTATTATGTCTTAAAAATTTGGTTGGGAATCTTAACACTAAACAGACCTTGGCCCGGTGGTTTGATCATGGCATGGCTTGGCAAGGGACCCCGGTTCGTGCCCGAGTCCCTGCATTTAATTTTTAAAAAGGTTTTTTATTGGTTTTTAAATTATAAAAAATATCCAAATATTATTATTAGTTATATAAAAATGATTTTTAATCAGAAATTAAATAAAATTATTTTCTTTTAAATTTTGTTAGAAATTCAATTAATAAATTCTTATTCTTTTATTTTAAAAATTATAAAAATTGTTACAAAATACAAATTATTATTAATTTTAAATTGCAATGAATCTCCTTTAATTTCCAAAAATTTCAATTTGATAAATTCTTCATTTGTTTTTCTATATAAAATATATTTATAAATTCAAAAATATATATTTAAAAGTAAATAAATATATATATGTACATATTTATAATATGCATCTATTGTGAATTATTCTAATCAATTAAATCTACAAATTTACTATTTTATCAATTAGTAAATAGTAATCCTTTAATAATAAAGTTAAATTTTTATTAATGGTTTTAATCAATAAAATTCTTATATAATTATTCAAATATTAATAATAAATTGTATCTATCTTATAATTTAAAATCATGGGTTAAATGATTTATAAATAACATCGTTACAATTGTTATCCAAAAATCGCCAATTTAAACCATAGACTTCCATGTATCGTTAACATTATAATCATGATTAAACTTAATGCGTCGTTCTTTAGGTTGAACTTTAACAAATCATCGGCGTTTAATACAAGACTTCTTGTTTGTACACCTTTATAATCCATGTGAGTTTTCCATACCCTATTTTATATTATTTAACACTTTTGGGGTGAAACATGTTAACCTTATTATAAACACACTTGTAAATACATTTTTACTCTTGTAACACTTGTGCAATTCATCTTATCTTGTCATGGTTATTAGGACTCTTGTAATTATCATGTGATAAAACTTGTAAGATACAATCATTAACTATTGCTAGCCTAGCGACGTCATAGATCTATGGGCCTGACAAGCCTATTTGGTGCTAAAGCCGAGGTATTGCCGGCTCCTAGTGACGTATTCTTGATCACTATGGGAACCAAGTACACTTAGCTAATCGTATAATCATATTGTGGCCATATTTGTCGAGGTTTGATTTTTACATTTGTTTATCCATTTTATTATTACATTATTCATTAACCTATGACATGAATTGCCGTCTTAAAGTTTATATATTTATGTATGTTAAACCTATGAAAACTCACCAACATCATATGTTGACATTATTTTTAACATGTTTCGGGAAATGATCCCGCTTAATTGCTCTTGAAGACTTGAACACATCTAGGATTGGACCTAGAGATTAATAAAATGACATAAATTGTCACATGATGCTATTTGAATACTTGTTACATTGGTTGTTTGAAACTTATGCTTTTCATTTTTGTATGTCATGAGCTTGGAATTTAATAATATTTAGACTTTGATTTAGCGTTGTGCGGCATGAACAATCTTAACCCTCACATCTCAACGTTTCCGCCGTTAAGGTTGGGGTGGACACTCATTATCAAGAACTAAGATTGTAAACCAAGAAAATAGAAGAGTAAGTACAAGAGTGTGCTTATAAGTCCTTCATGACGTGCAACTCTCTAACCTTTGATAACAACAAGAGATCGGTAGAGGCACATGAGTGCTGAAGTCAAATAAAAGCTGTCTTAGACATTTATGAGTACATGTAACCAATTAGATCTAATTTGCAGTATATAAATCTCAATCAAAAAGATTACATTGGTGCGAATAAAAAGCCTAGTATCAACTATCTTTAGGCCATATATGAATTAAGAAACTCAAGCTTTACACCGTACCTTCATAAGTAGAATGACTAATGGGAGACAAAAGACAATAGTTGACATCATTAAGAATCGTATGATAAGCTTGAATGGTAGCTTGATTCCTATTGACTCGATACCTATGGAAACCCAAAGAATTTAAGGTAGTCAAAGGAATTGACTGGCAAACCTTTAACTAAGTATAAGTACCTCTGAAAGAAGAATGGTATAACCTAGATTGCCTAAAAAATGGTAGTATCTGACGACTAAGTAGAAAACATTATCACTATTACTCAGGTCCATAAACTTTTAAGAAAATGATACATTATTGTTCTAGCATATGCCATGAACACTATGAAGAAACAGAAAGTTTAAAGCATTTTTAGAACAAGATATGACCACTATGAATTATTGGTGATCTACTCGAATTCACCAACGAGTAAGACGGGCAAGTAACACGTTGTAAGGCCCCGATCCCGGAGACCTCATAGTTGGTCATTCATAGCAACATTCATTTAAAATCCCATTTAATATATATGAACATAAGAAAATATTGCAGCGGAAAAATTATCAGAAACCATTTCATGCATTAATAATTACTTTTTCCAAGTAATACGTCGTTGATTGAAGTTACAAAAGAATCTAAGTTGTATACAAAACAACAATATATTTTTTTATTTGCATGAGATGGATGCCGGTCTTTGCTTGCCAAGTAGCTTCAACTTCGTGCCACCCTCAGCAACCACATTACCTGCCAACTGAAAATGCAAAAAAAGTTAGCGTTGCTGAGTGAGTTCTAGTTTATATAATAAAATACTTTACTTTTAATAAAACCTTTCCTTTACTTTCATTCGTGATCACACATCATACGTACATCTTGATAATAATCATTTATTATCCTTTATCATCGTTCTTAATCATTCGTTTCGTACTTTATTATCTTTCCACTTCTATCTAGATCCTGCCATGCCCCATCCTCGGTGCACAAAGCGACTAAAGTCTTGGGGGGCAAGTGGCAAGGACCCCGTTTCATACTTTTCTATCAGTCACAAAGACTAACCGTTAGGTGTGCACTCGGCACACTGTCGAGGTGGCAACCCATAAAGAGTTGTGAACCCCTTTTATATTTTTGCAAGACTTTTAATTCATTCATTATGTTCCACTTCTCATTATCTTTATCTTCCATTTTCATTACAATAATACTTCCCGTACATAAGCATATCATATCACGTAAAGTCACATAGTAATAAGTAATATAGAACATTAACAACAGCCCTCAAACATACACAACATCAACAGGCATAAATCATCAATCATTTCAGAACTTAACACTACATTCTAATTACCAAGATTTCATAAAAATTCTAAGTCCCCAAAGAAACGCGGATGAACATAAGCTAATGTGGCTGGATGTTCAGCAAATACGGACAAGCAAATGCAGATGAAAGTCTTAGAAAAATATTCGAAGTGTCTAAAGATGTGCGGGTGAACCAAATGCAGATGAACAAGTCCAAATGCGGATGAACAATACTAAATACGGATGATCAAAATACTTAACTATGGAACATAAAACCAATGCGGTTGAATGCTCAGCAAATGCGGATGAACTCCAACAAATGCGTATGAACACTTAACAAATGCAGATGAACACCTAACAAATGCGGATGAACACTTAACAAATGCGAATGAAAACTTAACAAATTTGGATGAACACTTAACAAATGCGGGTGAACACTTAACAAATGCGGATGAACAAATGCCCACAGCGAACAGCCAAAGTCCACAGCGGACAGTCTAAATGCCTAAGTGTTCACAGCGGACATGCAAAGTCCACAGCGGACATGCAAGTCCACAGTGGACAGTCTAAATGTCTCAAGTGTCCATAGCGGAAGGCTAGTGTCCATAGCGGACACCAAGTCTATCACCTGCAATACAACTTACTTAATTTCCAGTCTCCATACATCATTTTAATCATATTCTTAGCTTAGATCTATCGGTCTAACACTTAAAACAGGATTACAACTACATAACATCAACGAAGACATTCAAACACACACACACATCAGATGCAAAACGTAGAAAACTCATGCTTCAGTTGTAAAAATTCAGTTAATATGCATTTCAGCCCCAAACTAGTTTAAAACAAGTAAAATAGGGGAAATCTAGAACTCACCTCTAGCAGCTTTCGAGTAAGACTTCTACAGACCGAGAGCAATCGGGAGTTCTAGCACCTAAACACACTGAAACAAGCAGCCAAACACAAAAGAACACATAAAAATGGGTCCAGCAGCTCGAATTCAACTAAAACCGAACAGAAAACACAAGAAAACCTCACCTACAAGCAGATCTTTCATCTTCTCTCTCTAGAAACCGATTGCAACTTCTCTCTTCTATGCAGCCGAAGGCAAAGTCTTTAAAAGAAGAAGTGTGGGCTGTCATGCTTCTTTTAAATCCCATAATAGGCAAGTTTGCCACTTGTATAACTTTAACCCCTTGACTTGGTACATTTCACCTTTCTTTCTCTTTTCTTTTTAAATTTTCGGGTGTTACACACATGCTAAGAACAAGCAAAAAATAATAATAATAATGTTTTTGAAGGTTACTATAGAAGAATTCGTACATCCAAAAAAAAATAATGTTTAGATAAACCCCTTAGACCAAATTGGTATTCATATTTAAAAAAAAGAGAAGAAATAAATTGTTGGTATACAAAAGCTATTAAGATCTGAAAGTCATAGTATCCTAAGCCTGCGCAACTGGATAGGAGTTTTGAGTCTTGGCAGATTACAAGATATAATACTAATGGAAGCCTATGAATCAAAATATAGAGAGCACACATATAACAACAAAATGCATTAAGATTTAATGCTTACTAGTATTCAGGATTCAAAGATCAATCACAAGGCATGTAGAGAAATGCATTATCTACTTAACAATTATGGTGGAACATAAGAAATTATCTAACCAGATACAACAATCTTAAATATGGTAATGAAAATGGAAGAATAGAATTCTTTAATTTCTCGATCAAGTTATGAACATGACACCATCTAGCTACTGGATGATAGGCTTAATAAATTAGTACACTCTCTACCTATCTGTCAAACTATAAGATAAAATTGTTAGCCAAACTCTATTAGTCTCACATTAAGATTTGCCTATCTTGACTATATCTGATAGAGTTTATCGTTTCACTTCAAAACTATAATAGGGTTTCCAGAAGAAACTAAGAACTCGAATAAACTGGAGAACCTTATGTTTCACAATAGTAGTAGACTTTCCTTAAGGATTAAAACCCTAAGCAATATAATGTAGGAATATATTAAGAGTTCTCATAACAAGAGTTTGATATGATTTGATCACTTTTGCGCTAAAGGAATTCTAAGAAATAAAGATACGGTGGTTAAGGGGGGAAGAATGTAACACCCTGCGTTTTCAGGGTCAGATGTAATAGTTAAAATAAAAAAATATGAAGTTTACATTTTGTATATTATTAAACGAGTAAGTAATGAGTGAAATGACTATTTTAAATTTAAAGTTTTATACAAGTTTTAGTATCGTAAGAGACCGTTTAAATATATATAAATATAATAATATGTCATATTTAAATGTGGTCCATTTTTAATGAAACTTGAGTAGACTCGTAGAGAAAAATAAGCTCGTCTCAATGACATATTTGAAATTTCATAAGACGTTATATTTTAAAAGTTATAAAATAAAAACGAGTTAAGCAGCTAAATTAATTATAATAATATAATATTATAATAATATAATATAACACTTTCATATTTTAGAAAGCAATTGAAGCAATCCCACATTGATTTCTTTTGAAATAGTTATCCCACATCGACGCAGACAACTTGAGGTACTTTTTAGGAGCTTCTATAAATAAAAACCTTAGGGTTGAGTTTTAGGTATAAATTTTCTAGGGAACTCTCTAACCCAAAGAGAATCTCATGTTCTCAATACCTCGTTAGGAATTGTTATTAGTCGTTTTCAAAGCTCGGATAGGAGCGCGAGTAGGGAGACTCTACATCAGATTGCCGTAGATAGTTTTAAGGTATGTTTTCGTTTAAGTTTATGTCAAGTTAATTATTATTTATTTTAGACTATTATTATTATTAGGAGTAGTTTTAGTATTATTAGTATTATTATTTTTAGGCGTTAGGGTTATTGTTAGGGGTGGGTATTGGGTAGCCTAGCCTTAGTTAGGTATGGACTGATCACCCATGCTTAAACAAAGTAGTGTAAAACAATATCCAACCATGACAATAACTAGTTAGTTTTGTTATTACCTAACTTAGGCATACTTAAACTGTATCAGAACCTTGAGATATTACCCGATTGTACTAGGAGTGATTATCAACTATTGGGCAGCTATTAAACAGGTAAATTCCTCTGAACTGTTTTTCTAAAACAGGATGTGATGTTCTGATAACTAGTAATAATTGAAGAATTGACTCTTAATAGCATCTATGATATGTGGCAATACTTGATAGGATGATTGAGGGCTGCTTGTATGATTCTGCCTTAGCCAGTAGAGTTTGTATACATAGCCTGGTTATGTGAATTTATACTGTGAATATCTAAAGGTATTCTCCGTAAATACCGATTGGAGAGTTGAACACCCAAAACACATAGATCTTCATGATCAAATGCCCAAAACCATGAACACAAGAATATTAGATGATTATTTTGATGATTCTTGATGAATAACATCAATAACATGAATAAACAAGGATAAAATCATCCAAATAAACGGTTTTCTTACTGGAGAAGGTGTAGATGATCAAGTCTTGCACAAAAATCAACCTTGAATGCTAGAATATCATCAAAATTGAAGTAATTGATGATAATTTCAATTGATTGGAATGAAGAACAACAAGAAGATGGATGGTGACAGCTAGGGTTTCACTAGAGAGCATTCTTAGAGAAGAAGAGGGAAGCCCCCTTTATGTGAATTCGGCCAAGGGGGGCCTTAGATGGGCCTCCCGGGCCCTTTGCCCATTTCATCCAATTTTGTCTCGTCCCGATACGCGTGTCGTCTAATTTTTGCATTTTTAAATTCTACGCGTCAATACGATTCCAACGGACTATTATACGCTATATAAACTATAAAATTTATATTTTTAAATTGAATTAAGTGTATTTTGCAGACTTTAGGCAAAGTCCATTGTAGTCCGATTTTGTTTGCTTGCTTAACGTAAGATGTATATTCTTACATTTTTAAGTCTTTAGTTCAATTTTAAGCAAGCAACTATCATGCTAAGTCCAAATCGGTGAACGTCCACTATCACCATGTCCAAGGCCCACTAGAACATATTAAGCCCATAATGCATAGTTCTAGGACGCGTCTAATGTACTATACACAGATCAAGTCATAGTCAAAGAGTCAAAGTCAAAAGTCAAAGTAAAAGTCAAAGTCAATGGTTAATACACCTATTTAGGTGTCGGATGTCACATAAAGGAAAGCAACACAAAACTTCCCTAAAGCCTAAGCTAGTGAACAAAAACAATACTCAATTGAAGTTACTTCATATGGATCTCTTTAGACCTACTCACATTATGAGTATAGCCAAAGAGTAGCATTGTTTGGTGATGGATTTTATAGGTTTATATGGGTCTTTGTCTTACTTCATAAAAATAAATCAGCATAAATCATCAAAGTCTTTATCTCTAGAATTAAAAATCAATTGGATTTTAAAGTAAAATGAATTAGAAATAATAATGGCATTGAATTCAAAAATGATTATTTAGTTTCATTTTGTACAAACAAGGGTATTCCTCATCAATTTAGTGTAGCTAGAACTACTGAACAAAATGGGTAGTTGAGAGAAGGAACAGAACTCTTATTGAAGCAGCAAAAACCATGTTAGCTGATGTTAAACTGCCAAGTCAACACAACTTGTTATGTACAAAATAGAACCTTTATAGTAAAAGAAAGCAATAGAACACCTTATGAACTGTTATTTTATAGAGAACCTTTCATTGTTTTCATTAATTCATTTGCTAGTCCTGTATCTATGTTAAACACCAAAGGTTATTTGGGAAAGTTTGCACCCAAATCGGATGACGAATTCTTTGTGTGATATTCACTGGTATCTAAAGCATTTAACGTGTTTAATCCCAAATTAAACATAATTGATTAATCCAAAAATGTTGAGTTCAATAAGCATTCCTTTTCAAAGTCATCAAATGGTCCTAACTAATTGAAGCAGTAAGAACCATGTTAGCCGATGTTAAACTGCCAATCATCTTTTGAACAAAAGTTGTTAACACAACTTGTTATGTACAAAATAGAACCCTTATAGTAAAAGAAAGCAATAGAACACCTTATGAACTGTTATTTCATAGAGAACCTTTCATTGTTTTCTTTAAGTCATTTGGTAGTCCTGTATGTATGTCAAACACCAGAGGTTATTTAGGAAAGTTTGCTCCTAAATCAGATGATGAATTCTTTGTGTGATATTCACTGGTATCTAAAGCATTTAGCGTGTTTAATCCCAGATTAAACATAATTGATTAATCCATAAATGTTGAGTTCAATGAGCATTCCTTTCCAAAGTCATCAAATGATCCTAACTGGTAGTTTGATATTGACTCTCTTACATAGTCATTTAATCAATTTAACACATCAACTGTAGAAAGTCAGCAAAGTAATGGATCTAAAGTAACTTAAGTTGCAACAGATGATTTTCCATTGATTCCATCATCATCTATAAATCTGCTATCTTTAGATGTTCCATTACAAATTGATCTAGTTTTTCCAACATAGATTGGTAATGTATCAACAAAGGTTGGTCCAAGTTTAATGCCCACTACTTCAACAAACAATTCATCTAAAGTTCAACAACATGGACCTGACCCAACACATGTTGATAATGTGGTGAATCCATATTAATAGAATTATCAAAGTGCTTCTGATTCAGATGTTCACCATAGGAAGCCAGTGATTATTTCCATGACTCTCCCACACACTTCAATCCAAAAGATGCTTCACACCAAGCTAACCTAATGTCTCCAACCTTGATGTATTCATTCAAGTAGATACCATTCCTACTTCAAGGATACATAAAGATCATCCGGTGTCTAACATTATTAGTGATCTTGATGAAAAAGTTACTATTTAACAAGTCAAGTATTTTAAAAATTTATTTATTCTCCTACTTTCTATGTCGGACTGTGCAAAAAAACATCAAGGAAACTCTTCAAGATAAACTCCAGACAGAGGCAATATAGGAAGAGTTGCTTCAATTCAATAAGAAAGAAGTATGGCAACTGGTTGACCTTTCCGAATGACAGTATCCTATCAGCACCAGATGGCTTTATAGAAACAAGAGTAATGATAGGGGCATTGTTATCAGAAACAAAGCAAGAATAATAGATCAAGGTTACACTCAAGAGGAAGTGATAGAGTATGATAAGGTGTTTACAACTATTGCTAGATTGGAGGCCATAAGACTGTTCCTTGTTTATTCTATGTCTATGAAGTTCACCGTGTACCAAATGGATGTTAAGTGTGCCTTTTTATATGGGAAAATATTAGAAAAATTTTATATTAGTTGGTTACCATGATTTGAAGACCCAGACTTCCTTAATCAAATATCCAAGCTTGAGAAAGCATTGTATGGTCTTCATCAAGCCACCTTAGAAGTGGTATGAAATATTGTCATCACTTATACTCGAACATGGGTACTGGACAGGAAAGATTGACCGGACGTTGTTTAGAAAAAAGAAATGACGTAAGCTGCTGCTAGGGCAAATCTACGTGGATGGTATTATTTTGGGCTCTACAAACAAGCAACTTTGCAAGGAGTTTGAGGATCTCATGCATTCTAAATTCCAAAGGAGTGTTATGGGGGAACTCACTTTCTTTCTAGGGTTTCAGGTACAACAAACATCAATTTCTGGATGGTATGCAAAAAAAGGAAACATCAATTTTTGGACTTTTTCAAAATATTAAAAGTCCAAAAACCTTCATATATTATTCAAAATACAAAAATATGTATTTCTTTTGATGTATTAAAAGACAAAAACAAAGAAAAATCAAAAAAATTAAGAAAAGTAATTTTGAATAATAAAGACTATGCTAATTTCATATGAGAAATGATATAACTATAGTCAATACATCATAGCAATGCATTTCTTAAATCTTTAAAGACTGGCATACCTTATTTGACATGTGGGTAGGCTCAACTTTGAATTGAATATATATGCTTTTGTGACAAACTAAAGATTCTCATTCCACTGTGAAACCATCATCTTCGAGTATGGGTAAGTATTAACATAGAGAAGTTGGTGTGTGTGTAGCTATTTTGACACACCAGGTAATGATATTTATGAATCTTATTAACCCATATCTGTTTCTCCTTATTTTGCTACCCAAATACCTGGAGTAAACAAGGCACACAGTGCTGATGTTCTTGATCTAAAAGATTCCCAATAAGGAATACATCCCAAAGTGGATGGTCAATAAAGTTTATCTTGGACTACATTCCAAAGTGAATGAAAAATATCCCAAAATGGATCACCTCTAAAATGGAGCAAATAAATAAGGAACAAAGTATAAGTCCCAAATGGATCCCCCTAACCTAAAATAAAATAAGATTTCATAACCTGAATGACCTGGTCATGTAAGTTGTGATAAAGTTCTACCATGCATTTCATTCGGGTGTTTGATCTATCTATGCTTCTAAGTGTGAGGTATATATAGAATGATCAACAAATTCAAAACATGATACCTCTCATAAAGTATAGAAGATATAAATAATTGCATGAGTTAAAAAGGACAAACATACCTGCAATCATTATATGTGTGATTATGTTTATTTTTCTAACACTTATTTGTGAAGGTTAGACTGATATGATTTGATAGAAGGTATTATTCTATTTCTTGTACAGAGAAATATAAAAAATACAAAAATATTTTATGATTACATTTTTACGTTTTTAATGGTGTCGTTAACATTTTAAATTTTTTGATCTTTAAAGTTTTTATCCTTCTTGAATAAATTTTAGGGGGAATAATTAAAATTTTCAGAAAATTATCTCTCAAAAACATTAAAAATGATTAAGAAAATACCAAAATATTTGAGTTCATGTTTGTACAGCTGTTCATCTTTTCTAAAAAATTGAGAATATCAAAAACATGAAAACAGTGTGTTGGTGTCCAAAAATTATGAAATCACTATAGTATTTGAGTCTATTAAGGTTCTCAATGCACAAAATGCTTAAGACCTGTCATAATGAAAATTTTGTATCACACCGTTGAACAAATCAATCCATGTAAGAAATAATAACATCAGCAAAGTCAGTATCAAGAAAAGTCAAAGTCAACAGATCAGCACCAGTGCAGGCATCACGTCAATCATCGTCTATTTGAATCATCAAATTTTGAAATGTTCAAAATTTAATGCGGATAACTGTGTTGGTTAATGCGGGTGAAGGTAACCCAAGCATTTTACCAATGCAGGTATTCAGTTTATGAAAATAAAGTCAAGTATAAAACAAATGATAGTAATAATGTTTTTACCAAATGCAAATGACCAAACACTTATGTGAAAAATGTTGTTCAACTACATTTCATTAATGCGATTAACAGTATCAATGTGGGTAACACTGTTACTATGCTCGGAACTTGAAAATTTACCAAGTGTTAATTACTTAGTCAACGCAAGGGACTAATGCGAAGCACAGTACTCGGTACAAATTGTTCAGCCGCATTTGACTAATGTCGGAATAAATTAATGCGGGTTATAATAAGTTGCACAAATGTGAGTGCACTATTTACTGCATTTGTTAATGCGAGTAGTACAATGTACTCCGCATTTGTCTAGTGCATATAACAGTTTCAACACCAAGTATGCATCCGCATTAGTTCATGCAATAACTATAGCAAATGCTTATTTATTAATTGTTCATCCGCATTAGTTAATGCGATGAACAGTAGACAAATGCAAGCTACAACACACTGAATACAATGAAAATTTTACATCCGGAGTTGAATGAACAACTTTTGATTATTATTAATTTCATTCCAACAAAATGAAAAGATTCTAAGAAAACTCGATGACCAAGGTATTGAAAATTAGTCATGATAAGATGAAATAAACCTTAATTATAATGATTAAAAGACGTTGATAAGTCATACATGAAAGATTAACATGATTAATAAAATGAAGGTAATAATCATCATACTGATTCTGATACATAAAATAGAACAGTAGGTCATAAAGAATGATTTTGACCTTTGATGAGTCAAAGTTTAACTTTCAAGTTCATGAGTCAAACTTACTTCAATATGATCATCTTAAACTCATTATCATTATTAATCATCTTATACATGTGTCTCTTGTATGGATAATGGCCAATATAATTTGGAGTAATAATTTCAATAGTTTTCTTGACTCTGATGTCCTTTAAGTTGTTGATCTTAAAGACATGATCAGATTTATTCAGAATACTTGAACGGCCCATGCCATTACTTTGAGACTAGTTATCTATGAGAACTTTATTAAAACATTCTAGGGATCTGCACAAGCAGCTATGGTTGATGATGTTCCTAGATTGACAGGAAGGATTGACCCACATCATGATCTATCCATTATTGAACAAAATATGAGACAGTGTCTACACTTTGGTAATGATGCTAGAGAACTGAATGAGATATATGAAGATGAGGTGTTAACCTTGTATTCCAATATTGGATATGAGGGTGGATTTGATGGAAACAAAATGTTAAAGGCCAGATGGATCTTCAGTGGAGATTTCAAATCTATTTCTTCCAACACTACTTGTCAAATAGAAAGACCGGGTGGAATGACATTCCTATCACCACATCCTTTACTATATGTGCCATATGCACAAACAGACCTTTCAACATGCCTGGTTATGTGTTTAATAGCATGTTATCTAATATCGGTGAAGGGTGGAGATAGGTATTTCTAATGTACCCGAGGTTCATTCAGTGTCTCATAAACCAGGCATTCTCTAATATAATAGGCATTGGACCTGCGATGAATCTATCACTCTATACTACCAAAACATACAACTATATTAAGAAAAAGGATCCCAAGACTTATTACCGTGGAGCCCATTTCCCTTTGCTACTTTGGATGTTAGAGCAAATAGGAAAAGGCAATGTCCAAGGTGAAGAAACACAAGATGATGTGATAGAGGAACAGGTTAAAGGAGCGATCCAAGCTTAGGAGATTGTTGGTGAAGAAGCTAAAGCTGATATAGCTGAGATTAAACAAAATGTTGATCTCAATCCCCCAATTATTCAAGAAGAAGAGATTATTGTTGAAGGACAGGAAGTAATGTCACAACAAGCTGATATTGGTCGTTATCCTCACACTGTTTCACCCGATCAACCATCACCCATTCCATCATCATTTCATGCATCCCTGGTCATATCTCACCTACTCATATGTCACTTGTTATTGCTGTTGAATCAGTTAGTACTAGTGAATCTACTAGTACTTCTAATGATTCTGAATCTCCAGATGAGGAGGAAATTCCTATATAACAAGAGTTACCAGCAAGGCAACGGAATTCTGAATACATCCCATCTAAGGATCACAGGAATCTGTAGCTCAAATTCAAACACAACCTTCCAGTGAGTCTGACAGAGATATGCTTATATCTGAATTACTGCTAAAGATAAGTATGATGGAGAAAAGCATGAGTAGAAAAGATAAGACTATTGCTAATGGGACTAATGAATTAATTTGAAAGATAAACAGATCAAGGAGTTAGAGTCTATAATTAAGAAGATGAAGGATGAGAGTAATGAGCATGATGAGGACACTTCCATACAAACTATTATCATGGATGATCAAGACAGAATGATCAATGCTCAGAGTGACAAAATTGATGAGTTATAATTGAAAGTATTAGAGTTAACTCAAAGAATTGGTGTTCTTGAAGAGATCATGATAAAGAAAGAAGAAAAAGATGATGAAGATAAGGGCGATAAAGATGAATTTGATGATATCTTAGACTCAGACAGTGATAGTGTTGATGAAGGAGGTGATAAAAGATCTCCTAAAAGGCAAAATAAATTTGAGCCTAAGGATGATCCAAAAGAGAAACCAAGCACATTAGGAAAGCAACTTGAAGAAGGCATTCTTCCAATAGTTCCTTTCACAGCACTTGCTTCTCCTTAGTATGAAGAAGAGGCTATTGAAAAGCCTAAGAAGATGAAGAGGAAAGACTAATCAAGCCATGCTGCTATTACTGAATTTGTAGAACAACATCATAAAGCAACAGAGTAGTTGGCTATTCATTGAGAAATCATTGATCTAGAAGAACAAGAAATTGAAAAAGGCTATACTCTTAAGGGGAGTATGTTTGATGAGTCTGAATTTCAAGAAAGTCCTCAAAGAAGAGAAGCTGTTATTGAAGAGATGGTTGAGAAAGCCCAGTCTAATAATCATATGGTTAAAGCCATGTTCCTAATCAACCAGGGATATGATGCTAACCAAGTCTTCAATCTGACATATAAGGTAATGACTGAAGAGCTATTGAAGGTGGAAAGATTGCTAGATCCAACAGTTGAGACAGAATATGAGTAAATGAAAATAGAAGAATCAAAGAAAGAGAAAGTTGGATCTTCCACTACTGCTGCAGCTCCCACTACTTTTCCACTATCATCTCGGTATCCATTTCCTGATCCAACATGATGACAGATAGAGAAATGGAGTACTTAAGTAGAATTGGATTTACAGAGAGAAAGTTGGGTCCAATGAAGACTAGTTCTCCATGGGCTTCAATATTTAAGTATATCCAAAAGATGAAAGACAAAATGAAAGAGGTTGAAGAAGTAGTGACCAAAAGACAATCGAGAACAAGAACTTCTACACAAGAAGTGTAATTCTCTCAGAATGATCATGATGCACTAGCATCTCTATTAAGTAAGAATCATGATTGAATTAGACAACCCTCTTAACTCTAAGTTCAAGAAGGTTTGACCACATCTAAGATGTTATAGGGTGTATTTGCTCCCAAGGGCAAAACTAATGTTAAAATCATTACCTAGAAGTATAGTACAGATTGGAACTTGTTCATGGTTATGAGAATTTTAGGTTGTGTCTAATTTTTACTGAGTACACTAATTTAGTCAACACCTTAAAGATTCATGACTTGAAAGAGGTAGCCAATTTGGAGTTGATAAACCATGCAGCTATGGCAAGGGGTTATAAATTTGAGTAGATCTTGCAGACGTTTAAGAGAACAAACAACTTTAATGCCTTGAAGGAAATTTGCATAAGAAGTGATAAAGCTTTCATTACAACTTTAATGCCTTGAAGGAAATTTGCATAAGAAGTGATAAAGCTTTCATTAACCCCTTTGCTAAAAAGAAAATAAAGAAGACAGTTGAAGAGATGGTAATTTCAAGAGAAAAAGTAAATCCAACTAAAGACTTAAAGAAGAAGAGGGTATCTAAGGCTCATACCTTTATGCTAATCTCTAATGTCAGATATGATGAGTAAACTTATGACTTGGTTATAGAGAGGAGGTGAAAAGGCAAAGAGGGTCCAGATATCAGGTTGTTTAGTGACTATGAGGTGCAGCTGCTAGATGAATCATATATCCATTATATGTTCACTAGGCACTTCAGGAGCCTTGTAACAGATTAGGAGAAGATTATTTGACTTTTTTTTCCTAAAGTTTATCTGGATACTAAAAATTACTTATGTTGGATTAACAAGAAGAGAGAAGCAAGGAAGAGAACAAAGTTCCATTGAACTTGGGTAGCTTGGTGAAGCTAGAGATTAATATAGATGGTGATATGGTCATACATAGAGATGGCTTGTCTATTGTTGATAGGTATGAACCACAGTCCTTGAGATAGATCCAATTGAAGTTGTTCATGTACTTGACACTAGTAAGATGAAAGAGGCCAGAGAGTTTGCCATAAAAATCAACTTAATTTCGGATCCCGCTATTACTCGGTACCCAATAGATCTTGAATCAACACCAGCACTAGCACCTACACAAACCTCAGAGCCTGCAACTAATCAAAGAAAGTACCAACAATAGTAGAAGAATCACCAGAATCTTCACAACTTCCATCATCGACAAACTCTTGAAGTATAAAGCATGGATAATCCTTAGGGGAGTATTGTTGGACCTTAAAAGGATCATGCATGCCAACTCAAGTGGTGATTCGAAAGTTGTTCTGGCTGGAAAATATTACAAGTCAAAAAGGAGAAATGCGGCTTAGGATAGTTAATGCGGACAGAGCATGATTGTGAATGTTGTGCATTTGCATTTGTCAAATGCAGATGACTTATAAAAATGTGAATAAGTGTTTGTCCTTCCGCATATGACAAATGTGGATGAACAACACAAATGTTTATGAAGAAAAAGAAGAAATGCGGCCAAGGTTTTGGGCATCTGCATTAGTTATTATGGATGAACAAAAACAAATGTTGTTGAAGAACAAAGAATGCTTATATAATTATGGACTTTTACACTTAGATTATCCTATGTATGTTGTTAGGTAATTAAATAAATTGTGTAGGTCATTGTATAAAACCTATAAAAGATAAGTTTGTTACGATTTTGTAACCCTTACACCCTGAACACGGAAAGAAAACACCTTATTTCTATTATATTTTGATCTTCATATTGTCAATATACAAAGCAGTTTATCAATATTTCATTATGTTTGATCCTTGCTTGTTGTAACTCCACTACAGTTATACATTAATATCAATTAATATATTCGATCCTTATTTATTTTAACTAGACATGTTAGTGTGCAATACTATGATGTTTGTACATTAGTTTTGTGATATTATGTTGTTTTGATCAAAAACCAAAAGGTTCCTATAAACGAAACTTTAATCGGGGCTTTTGTAGAAATTGTATGATTGTGATGAAACTAGATGGAGTTAATGATTCTAGAATGTTAGTTAATACTAGTGGATAATAAATCATGTTTTGAGCTTTTGAAATCAGCTTGGTTTTCATGTACTTTCCATTAAAGGAAGCTTGTTGGGTAGTTTATTTTATAGATGATGTTCTATGCATATTTGATGAGTTGTTTTGATTGTTATATGATGTTTAGAACCTAAGAATGGATTACAAATAATAAAATCATGAAAAATGTTTCGTATACACATGCTAGCTATTTTTGAAAACTTTTGTAACATGATGTGATGAATGTTTAAAATGATATATGTAAAACATGATATGATGTGGTGATTAATGTTAGAATGATCATATGAACATGTTAGGAGATTTTGATAAAATTTGTATAACTTGTGTTTCTGTGTTTCTAAATTGGAAAACTTTGGGTATGGTAATGTTTTAGGTTATGTTAACATACTATGGTAGTACATAGATGAAATGCTTGCGTAATTAAAATGTTGGTTATAATATGATTCATGATTTGAAAATGTGCTACACACGTGTAAGGAGGTTTTACTTTTCAAAAATAAAAACGTTTCAGAAATAGATTTCTGATATGAAACATTATATAAATCATTATTTGAGCTATTTGATCATGTCTAAACATGTTTTTACTTATTTGAATCACCAGCAGATCGTCGGGTCATTCCGGTCAACTTTGGTCAACAAAAATCAACTTTGTCAAACTTGTCAAGCATTACTCAAACACACTAACAGTTTACGTTGTTTGGATACAACGGGTTCATTTGACAATTATGTACATACACTTACGAACCTATATTTGTTAGGTAATGTTTAGCTCTCGGCTTTTACACTTCATGTTTATCTTACACAATCTAAGGCGAGTCTTTATGGCCCCAGTTTCACTTACTTTCCTCTTTGGGGAAGAAGCATGAAAATTATTTTATTTTGTCTTTAATTATTAGTATATTCTTTGTTACTATGGTGAAAACATTATCACACAAGTCCTTACATTCTTGAACTGTTAGTAACGAACTAGAGAGGTTATATTGAGTCGTACTATTGGATTTGACAAACCCCACCCGCGATAGTGCACTAAATCTAAATGCTAAGTAACTTGATATATAAGCTAGCTACCTATATATACCGTTGTTTACTTTTACCTTGAAAACAAGCAAACATATGTGTTGATTTATACCTGTGAACTTATCAACTTGTGCTGACACTCTTTAGCAAGTTTTCTCAAGTCGTTGACATGCATAAGGCTAGGGTTCCACATCTAAGATTCATGTATCATCTGTATCATTCAAAAAAAAATTCATTTACAATTACTACTTTTCATTGGGCACCTTGTCTTGCGTATTTTTTATGGTTTTGTGATGTATACGCCTCCGCATTGATTTCATGAAAAACTTTGTTTTACTGTGATTTAAAATCAAACGCTTTTTCTAAATTTCATATAGAATCGTTTGAAATGATCATGTCCGACACTATACAAAGTTGTTAATAGATGAAGTGCAGAAGATAACACGCGAAAAAAGTTGTTGTGCATTTTTACGCATCATTATAGTTATGTCGTATTTTAAAAAATTTTATAAAAAATGACACGTATTTTTGCATCTCATCTTTGTCCGTCTTCTTTTACAATGCGCTCCCAGTTTATTTTCAATTCCTCCTACCTGCTTTTAACCTAATCGAAGCGCTAATTTCTCAAACAGATCAAGACCCCACCACCCCACCTTCTTGCTATTGTCAAATCTCCAATCCACCTCAATCCCTAAGAGCATTTACAATTCATCCCCCATCTCCATCCTTATTATTACACTAAACATTACTATTTTTTCTCTCTTCTTTTCAATTAAATAATAATTTTTCATACATTTATCATTATATTTTCTATCTCATCCACTAACAATCACTTTAAAAAATACTAAAAACTTTTGAGGGTTGTACCATGTTTCCCTAAATCTTGGGAAACACAGTACAATCCCCATAAATTTTCTACCTCTTTTACTCACAATCACTCATAACCATCCCCATAATATAGGGCACATACTCACATATATATGGGGAACGAGCTGTGAATGCTCTAACAGTAACTTCAAATCCATACACCAAATCCCCAAATTTAGTGACAGTGATGATTAGGGGTGCAAACGAGCCGAGCCGATCCTGAGCTCGTATGGGCTCGAGCTAGGCTCGTGATGACTTAAGAGAGCTCGAACTCGAGCTCGGCTCGTTTTGAGATTTATTTTTAAAGCTCAAGCATGGCTCGACAAATACTTTTTCAAGCTCGAGCTCGACTCGGGCTTGGCTCATTTATTTATTTAAATATTATTTTCTAATATTTTTATATTCTATTTATATATATTTACAATTATATTTTATATATAATATTTTCATATTATTTAAATTTTTTTATCATAACTTTATATATATTATATTATTTATATAATATATTTAATAAATTAAATAAAAATATATAAATAAATTGCTTGTTTAGGCTCGCGAGCCGGATCAATCTCGATATGTGAAGCTCGGGCTAGGGCTTGATAATTAAATGATCTTTTTCAAGCTCGAGCTCGGCTAGGGCTCGATAAAGTTCGGCTTATTTTGAGATTTTTATCTATCTAATCTCGAGTAGCTCACAAGCGGCTCGGCTAAAAGCCCAAGTCAATTTGCAGATGGCCTTAAAGGAGCTATCACAGCGAGACGTGAACTATAAGCGACCACCTCTATCGAGATCCTCAAAACCCAGAGTCAATTTGCTTCAACCTCTATCAAATCACAGGCCTACTAAAAGCCCTAGCCCCATGACCACCACCGCAAAGCCAGAGCACCGTCGAAACGCTACAAAGATGTTTCGGGGATAAGTTCTCTATCTCGTAAGCAAAAATGTGAGCTTTTTTTTAACTTTACTGAGAACCAGTTCATAGAAGAGGGACCTAGCAGCTCAGATTTTGCATATGATTTTCAAGAAACAGCCAAAAAAGCAGGGTCTATTCTAACTAAAAGAAGTGGCATGCTAGAGGATTTTCTTAGAGGTTAATTGGTTGAATTTCCTCGTTAAAATTATCTACTTGTTATAAGATTGTTTCCTCTTTAGATCCTCCCCTATGCATTAAGGCCGCTTATTGTAATAATGTGATGCAAAACAAACTTTACATAGCACTATCATCCATCAGGAAATTTGGGCATACACTAGTATGGACATGTTGGTATTGTTAGTATCTCAAATGTATCCAAAAATCTATTGGAGGTGGAATAATAACATGCCGAAACAGTCAAATCAAAATGGATAATCCTGTTTGGGTTGAGTGTGAGGTTGACCAACATGGGTAAACCTTTTTTGTTTAAAATTTTGTCACATTTTTACACATAAGACTGGTTCGTCAAAAATGAACACAAAAGTTATATATTTCCAAAGATACCTATTCAATTTTTTTTTGCATAAAATGATTAGGAGGTTTGGGATGGGGAAGAGCCTGAATCTTGGAAGCGAGTGAATGAAGCAGAGGTACGAATGATTCATCAAATTTAAAATGTATATGCTCATCAATTTATGTTTCATCTAATTTCTAAGTTGTCATCGATCATAGGTTAGTCTCAGATTATATAGAACGTACATTATGTTATTATAGTTCAACATAGAAAGAACACCCTTGATTTGTCATATAGGATGAAAATGGTTATGCTAGGAGTCAAGCTCCTTAAGTATAGCAGTAATTGATATGATTTTGTCTTTGATTTACTTAAGTTCAGAATGCTTAATTTGATTTTGTAGAGGAACTAAATTGGTTGTGGAAGCTTTTTTCCTCCCAACAACAATCTACATTTTCAATACTCGTATTTGCTATATTGCTAACTGTAAGTAAGCTTCTTTTTCAGAAAGAACAAGGTTGAATTTGGGAAAAAAGTATTACTTCCAAGTTTTGCTCCCTGCCAAAAAAAATTTGTTTTGTGTTTATATTCTAGTTGTGTTTTTCATGTTTGAAGTTTAATATTTTGTTCATTACGCTATTAGATTTTCTTTATCAACAATGTTTTCAGAACCGCATCGGACAGTGAACCGGACGTCTTACTGGTTCACTGGTCGGACCCGTTCAACCGGTCGGACCGAATATAAGAACCGGATAAAATTATAATTATTTTATAAATAGATATGTAAAAAATACTAAAAAAGAAAAATATATATATGAAAAACCGGTTCAATCGGTCCAACCCCCGATTCAACCGGTCCGGTTCCTGGTTCAACCGCCTGTTCAACCGTTCCGACCACCGGTTCAATGCCAAAATGGTTTTAAGCACCGAACCGTGCCAGATTGGAGTCCGGTTCCCTTCTTCATTTCCACCATCATGTTCATAATTGCATCAAGCTTAGAGTTTATTGAAACCTCATGCTTTTCATATGTCAGCTGAGGGTATTCAAGATAGTAGTCATCAAATTCCTCTTGGTAGCTTGAGAATTGTGGTATCTCGGTTTCATAATGGTTCAAATCCCACTCTTGAGCATATTTGTAATTGATGTCTACATGATAATATTCTTGATATTTTGATGGTGGAGGAGGTTCAAAGTGTGAATAATATGAGGGTGTCTCTCCATCATCATAATTTGTTCTCACATATCCTTTTTACCTCCTAAATTCAGAACATCCTCTTTTTATGTTTCCATATTTGCTCCCGAACAGTGGACAATCTTGAACCCAGTGACAATCGCTCCCGCAACAAATACATGGATCGTAATCATCATCACAATCTCAATCCCAATCCATGATTCTACTAAACCTGTAAGAAAATTACTCTACAAAAAAACTAGAATACCCAGGGTAAAGACAAACAAATAAAACAAACTAAGAAAAACAAATAATATATTTAGATTTTTTTAATTTTTACTTTTTTTAAAATATTTTTTTATATTTTTTTATTTTGAAGCTTAAACAAATACTAAAACGAAAGAAAACCAATCAAATCAAATAAATCTAAGCGCACTAGCTCCCCGGAAACGGCGCCATTTTGATGACCTGTCGTTGGGGTCATGCAAAAACCTAATTAACCTAGGTAGATAGGGTAAGTCAGGTATCGTATCCACGGGGAGCATGTGGTTAGCATTACGCGTAATTGATTAAAAGCTACTTAATTAACTATTGTCACTAGACTGTTGTTTCGGTTGAACGGGATTAACTAAAAATGATTACTTTAATAATCAAAATGGAAACTTGGACTTGGTTTAGAACTAATGAGATGGAAAGGATCACACCCGGGTTTCAGGAATGTAACTAAATGCAAGACTTAAACTTCACCTAATCTTGAAATCACATAGACATAACCTGTTTATCACATATGTTAAATGGCAATTACCAACTCGATATCCGATTATGTAAATTAATTAGTAAACTAACTAATGCCACAATCTAGAAACTTGATTTGCAGTTACCAATTGATGATAATAACCTAATTACTACTTAATGGTTAACAATGCAAAATTAATAACTTGATTAGCAATAACCAAATCCACTAACAAGAATCTGTAATCAATATATGATTCAAAACACATAAACCAATAAAAGTTTTCAAACTATAAAAGTTCATGACTTGACTAGGTAAAAACATAAGCAAACACAATCAATAACAAATCGTCCACTCGGAGATGATCATGGGTGGTTTAGCCTTGCATCTTCATCATAATCTCTTCAATCTTCAACTTGAGCATATGAAATCTTGATTACTTGATGATTAGAGAGAGTTCAGTCGTTGGGATCATACAAAAACCTAATTAACCTACGTAGCTAGGGTAAGTCAGGTATCGTATCCACGGGGAGCATGTGGTTAGCATTACACGTAATTGATTAAAAGCTACTTAATTAACTATTGTCACTAGACTGTTGTTTCGGTTGAACGGGATTAACTAAAAAAGATTACTTTAATAACCAAAATGGAAACTTGGACTTGGTTTAGAACTAATGAAATGGAAAGGATCACACCCGAGTTTCAGGAATGTAACTGAATGCAAGACTTATACTTTACCTAATCTTGAAATCACATAGACATAAACTATTTATCACATATGTTAAATGGAAATTACCAACTCGATATCCAATTATGTAAATTAATTAGTAAACTAACTAATGCCAAAATCTAGAAACTTGATTTGCAGTTATCAATTGATGATAATAACCTAATTACTACTTAGTGGTTAACAATGCGAAATTGATAACTTGATAAGCAATAACCAAATCCACTAACAAGAATCTTTAATCAACATATGATTCAAAGCACATAAACCAATAAAAGTTTTCAAACGATCAAAGATCATGACTTGACTAGGTAAAAACATAAGCAAACACAATCAATCACAAACCGTCCACCCGGAGATGATCACGGGTGGTTTAGCCTTGCATCTTCATCATAATCTCTTCAATCTTCAACTTGAGCATATGAAATCTTGATTACTTGATGATTAGAGAGAGTTCCAACGGGTGAAAATCATCCAAAAAATTCGATCTTGGGGCTGGAGGCAAGTATGCCCCGAAACCCTAATGATTGGGATTTTAAATAGGTTTTAAAATTTGAACAATCCTCAAAACATCGCGTTAGACCGTAAGGCCGTAGGTTACGACCTACCCCCTTCCCAGACGGCCTTGACTTCTGTCATGCGGCCTTTGTGGATGGTCCTGCAGTGAGGCCGTAAACTACGGCCTTAACTTCTCCCTCACGTTTTTCTTTGTTTTCAGCTCCCTTTCCTCCATAATCTTGCTAACATTTGTATCCTTATCAAATAATGTTCATTAAGCTCCATTTGACCTACATTTCAAACACGTAACAAAGTAATACCATTCGATACATAAAGTATATTAAAAATATGATATTAACTATGATACGTGCATGCATTATACCCAATTATCACTAGCCCCATGAACACCACCACAAAGCCAGGGCACCGTTGAAACGTTACAAAGATGTTTCATGGATAAGTTCTCTATCTCGCAAGCAAAAATGTGAGCTTTTTTTTTTTAACTTTACTGAAAACCAGTTCATAGAAGAGGGACGTAGCAGCTCAGATTTTGCATATGATTTTCAAGAAACAGCCAAAAAAACTGGGTCTATTCTAGCCAAAAGAAGTGGCATGCTAGAGGATTTTCTTAGAGGTAAATTGGTTGAATTTTCTCATTAAAATTATCTACTTGTTATAAGATTGTTTCCACTTTAGATCATCACCTATGCATTAAGGCAACTTATTGTAATATGTGATGCAAAACAAAATTTACATAGCACTATCATGCATCAGGTAATTTGGGCATACACAAGTATGGACATGTTGGTATTGTTAGTGTCTCAAATGTATCCAACAAAGCTATTGGATGTGGAGTAATAACATGCCGAAACAGTCGAATCAAAATGGGTAATTTTGTTTGGGTTGAGGGTCAGGTTGACCAACAAACCTTTTTTGTTTAAAATTTTGTCACATTTTTACACATAAGACTGGTTCGTCAAAAATGAACACAAAAGTTATATATTTCCAATGATGCCTATTCAATTTTTTTTTATTGCATAAAATGATTAGGAGGTTTGGGTTGGGGAAGAGCCTGATGCTTGGAAGCGAGTGCATGAAGCAGAGGTACGAATGATTCATCAGATTTAAGATGTATACACGCATCAATTTATGTTTCGTCTAATTTCTAAGTTGTCATCGATCATAGGTTAGTCTCAGATTATATAGAACGTACATCATGTTATTATAGTTCAACATAGAAAGACACCCTTGATTTGTCATATAGGATGAAAATGGTTTTGCTAGGAGTCAAGCTCCTTAAGTATAGCAGTAATTGATATGATTTTGTCTTTGATTTACTTAAGTTCAGAATGCTTAATTTGATTTTGTAGAGGAACTAAATTGGTTGTGGAAGCTTTTTTCCTCCCAACAACAATCTACATTTTCAATACTCGGAATTGCTATATTGCTAACTGTAAGTAAGCTTCTTTCTTAGAAAGAACAAGGTTGAATTTGGGAAAAAGTATTACTTCCAAGTTTTGGTCCCTGCCAAAAAATTTTTGGTTTGTGTTTATATTCTAGTTGTGTTTTTCATGTTTGAAGTTTTAATGTTTTGTTCATTACGCTATTAGATTGTTCTTTCTCAACAATGTTTTCAGAACCGAACCGGACAGTGAACCGGACATCTTACTGGTTCACTGGTCGGACCGGTTCAACCGGTCAGACCGAATATAAGAACCGGATAAAAGTATAATTATTTTATAAATATATATGTAAAAAATACTAAAAAATAAAAATATACATATGAAAAACCGGTTCGATCGGTCCAACCCCCGGTTCAACCGGTCCAGTTCCTGGTTCAACCGCCGATTCGACCGGTCCAACCACCGGTTCAATGCCAAAACGGTTTTAAGCACCGAACCGGACCGGATTGGAGTCCGGTTCCCGGTCCAACCGGTCGGACCGGCCGGTCCGGTTTTCAAACATGTTTCTCACCCAATATGCAATGCTTTAAGTATCTTAGAATGTTAATTGTGATCTTGAATGTTGGAACTGTTTAAAGTGAGTACAGAACATAAAGGGGCCATTTGCAATTAAATTTGAATTTAAATATAATGGTGGAACTGTGGAAGTATGGATTGGTGGGATCATTCACTGATCTGATTTGATCTATGATTCGGTTTGGGGAATCATGATTCAATCCATGAGATGGATTATGATATGAACCAGTATCTAACTAATTCAACTAAATGAATCAATATACTCTTTTGCCCTTCTCACTCATTGGGATGAAATTTCTACTAAATTTAGTAAGTAGTAAATATCGTTATAATTTTTACATATTTTTTCTTCTTAAAATACAAATTACATATTTCCCCAGGCTAAAAAATCAATTACATATTTTCCCTTTTAAAAATATATTTATTACATATTTATCCATTTCATTAAAATTAACTTATTAAATGACTATTTTACGTTGTTTTTAATAAGGGATTTTTACATATTAATGTTTTATTATTATAATTGTTTAAAACTTTTAACGGTTATGTTTTGTATTTGAAGATATAACTTTGATTATCGGTTATTGTTGTTTTGAAATGAAGTTTTAAACGAGATGCAATTTTGTTGTTTCTATTTATATAGAAGACTCGAACTTGAGGAAATATGCTATTAATAGTCTTAGGAAATGAAATGTGTAAAAATACTTTTGTGAAATACGAGTAAAATAATCATTTAATAAATAATTTTAATAAAATGGGTAAATATGTAATATATTTGTTTTAGTAAGAGGAGATATATTATTGATTTGTTGACTTGGTTAAATAACTTTAGGAAAAGAAAATATGTAAATGTCCCGTTATAAAAAAAACCTATTTGTACAACTCCAACTAACTTAGGTTTCTCTGCTCACTTTTGGGTTATCTTTTCGATTCACAAGTTTGGAAAACTACAAAGTCGGTTCAAAGGTTTGTCAAAGCGTAACACAAAAGGTCCCTGCAATTGACGGGATGTTAAATATTCTGAAAATATGAAAATTATCAGCAGATTAAATTCCAAAAATGGAAACCTTTTTAAACCAATGTCGGTGAAAGACCAGCATAGCAACCCAGTTAGATTTGTAGTTGTAAACATGTGGTCACATTATTCGGTCTCAACCTAGTCACAAAAGAACCCAAACATGTCATGTTTGTAAACTTTTCGCTAAATTGGTAACAAATTAACAATCGTTTGAATTTCGCTCACAAAACAAGTTTACCTACATAAATCTTTGTGACTGGTAATTTCTTAGTTTTTTAGTAACGACAAATGTTTAAGTAGCTATTTTCTTTTGTGGGAATCAATAAAATCGCAATATGTATATTCAAAATTCGGACGTATATCAACATTTATCCACGTTTATGAATAGATGAAGTACAAGTTTCTCCCTATTTTTAAACTCAACATGACATATATTTAAACATAAGTGTGTAAAATTGTTGAGGTTTACATAAGCCATACAAATAGAAGCAAGATTTGAATTCTCACACATAACACTAATCTAATTGCATTGAATGTAACACTCATATGGATGGCGCCGAAGAGGAATTTGTCAACGATGTTGTGTTGGTTTGATGATTCAGTGTTAAGAGGTTGTACTTGATTATTGGCATTGACTAGTGGATGAGAAATTGGATAGTGAGGATATTGCGATGTTGAATAAGATGCGACCGGCATCTTTGTGGGTAGTAAAGGCACGGGAGCTTCAGAGCCTAGTAGTTTAATGGTTTCTCTTATGGATGGGCGTAATTCTAAGTCGGGATGCACACACCATAACCCAACCATCATCAAACGCTTGATTTCTTCTTGTTCAAACTCTGTCCCTAGACACGGATCTACTGCTTTTAAAAGAGTTCCACTCCCATAGAGCTCCCAAACCCATTCAACTAACCGTATTTGACTTTCTTGAGCCTTGTAGTCAATGGCTTTTCGCCCACAAGCTATTTCCAATGCAACAACTCCGAAACTAAAAACATCTGATTCCTTGGTTGATCTGCGAGTGACTACACATTCGGGAGCCATATAATCCAAGGTTCCTGCCAAAATTGTTGTTTGGGAGCCTTTCTCATGGTCAACCAACTTACTAGCCGAAATCACCAAGCTTTGCATTGAAACTTGAGTCCAACATCACATTACTTGATTTAATATCTCTATGCAAACCACATTGCTCCCATTCTTCATGTAAGTACAGCAAAGCAGAAGCCAAACCATGAATGATTTTGTACCTTGTATTCCATGTCAACACACTCTTTCCTTTAAAGAGATGTAAATCTAAGCTTCCATTTTCCATATATTCGTAAGCAAGTAGGAGTTCTCCTTGGTCAGTGGCACCAGCCAATGAGTTGCACCAAATTCCTATGCCTTAATTGACTAATGATCCTTACTTCTGATGCATACTCTTTTATCCCTTGTTTAGAAGTCTTTGATACCCTTTTGACGGCAATATACCTCCTTAAATCTTTCATATAACCTTTGTAAACTTCTCCAAAGCCTCCCTCTCCAAGCTTCCTTGTCTGTGCAAAGTTAGCAGTTGATCGAGCTAATTGATCGTAATAAAATCTTCTAGGCATAGAGGCCCCCAATTCAAATTCATTGGCCAGCTCCAAAAGTGCAAGTTCCTCTCCTTCATCACCGTCGCTTTTCTTCCTCTTCCATAAAAAATAAGCAAGTATAGCCAAACTAGTAAGTAGAACCAACATTCCACCTATTAATCCCATCTTAAGCAACATATCAACTTTCCCAATGTTTTCATCAACTTTAAGTTCAGTGCTATTAAATGTCCAAGATAGTACCTTCTGTTTTTCGAAATGATTGCCAGTAGAAGCTGAAAACCCAAAAATTACCCATTCAGGCAACACATGCCTTAGATCAACGGTGTAATGAAGCCTAGTTTCCCATACAAGTGAATTGTTTATGAAATTGGTGAAGAAAACACTAAGGTTTTTTGAATTAGAATCATAATTAATCAAAGCACTATTCTCTTTCCCATGTGTTATATTGCTAAACCATTTTGATACACAACAGAAGTCATGGAGTTGATATCATACCTACATGGTCACCTATAGAAATATTAGTATTCGGATCTTTTGGATCCCAATCGTTTGCACTACAGGTATCAAACTCCACAGCAACAAATGGATGCCTACCTCTTTTCGTTATCGAATCGACGGGAAGCCCAAGTTTTCCTCCTGCATTTATCACAGAATTATTCTTTGATAGGAAGAATGTGAGACCGTCACAATACAAGTTATTCCCGTATGAATCGATCACAAATGTGAAACTAGTAGAAAAGCTGGCTAGATCAGTAGAGTCCTTGTCCCAAAGATGAAGAAGTTTGACGTATGTTGCTCGACCAGCTAACCAGAGTGAGCCATATTGACCATTATTCCTTTCCTTGGTCACCAGGATTCCATCATGAGAGCCATACGCTGCGTCACCTGATAATATGATATCCTGTAAGTTGTTTCGAGTAATGTTTGTGAAATTAAAAGTAATTGAAGCTACATAAGGGATTAAAGCAAGAAAGAAGCATGTTAAGATAGACATTAGTTTAGAGGAAAGTTGTTTAAATAGTTGGAAGTTTTTTGTTCGTAGTTGTGCTTTGCTTTCTAAATAACATGAATATATATACCTGACACTAAGATTAAATCTTATTGCAGAAAGTCATACAAAGAATTTTATTATTATTGTTGTTTTTAGTTAGTTATTTATTTTTTCTTTTAACAACGATTAAAACATAACCAATTAACCTACTCTTAATTCTAAACCAAAACTAATATACATCATCTAGCAGTCATAGATCGAATGATTACATCTCTTAACTACAAAAGAACATCTTTAATATTAATCTAATTATAAATGGTTTTGTCATTAAGACTTTAATGTGTGAACCTTTTTATGAGGACATGGTTCATTGGAATGAGATTTTTGAGTCAACTTTCATATAAAAGGTCATGCAAAGACTTTAGTGTGTGAACCTATTTTATGCCATTGAATGTTTTTGTACACACTTTCCTAGAAACCACCAGTTTTTGTATATCGGAAATACAAACAATAAAATTACTAAATCATAATTGTAGGAATTTTTAAAATTCAAACCGAAAAAGATTTAATTGTTTTTCGAATTTTCAGATCGAGTAGGGTTACCTATTATTTTTTATGATTTTTTATTAGAACCGACCCAAATATTAAAATTCTAATCCGTTTTTTTAGTGTAATAGTAAAGATAGAAGATATATATTATGACTCTAGATTCTAGAATGAATTGCGAAGCAATGTTGTTCTGGACTTTTTAAGAACAAAAAAGGAATCTCTTTTAGCGTTGAGCTATGTGACCTTACCCACTAACCTTGTTTTACAATTTGTTTTAGATAACCATATTCTGATTCTTTTTTAAAAAAGAAAGACAAATACAATTAAAAAAAAACCAAAATATTTCTATTCATTTCCGTTAAAATCTCTTAACATTTTTTTCATATAAAAAACAAATATATTTTTTTCTCCCAAATCACTCAACAACTTTTTAATCATTATAGCCCTTTTGCACATTAAAGTTGAACAAAAATGTGAAATAATATTAAATTTTAAAAGAACTTGCAATTTATATATTCGATTGTTAATTTGGTTAGTTTACTTTTTTTCTTTCATAACTTATCTTTTTTAATATAAAAGCAAACAGCGGAGGTTAAATTTTAATGTTTTTTACCTATGCATTATATAAGTTTATATTTTATTGTATTAGTTTACATTTAATCATAAAAAAGATCAAATAATAATCTAAAATGGTGATTATTTATTAACATAAGCTTATTAGATTGAAAAAAGATGTTATTATATTGTCATAAAAATCTTTATATAAAACTCATAAGTAATATATAATAGTTTTGATATAACAAAGTAAAATTGTTTTCGTTTTAGATACAAGAAATTATAATATACATAAGCAAAAAAACACACGTAAGCAAAGCAATCGAATGTGTCAATTTCAAGTTGTTTAAGAATTTATTTTTCCAGAAAGTTGTTTAATATAAAGGTGGGGTTATTATACAAAGTGTATTTTTGCTTAAAGTGTGAGAATACACAATGAGGCTAAAAAAGTCACAAAAAAAATTATATCTCACAATCTAAATAGAATTTCAAAAAAGTACTTCGGAATCTCTGTTCCTCTCGCCATCCTCTTTCAGAAAAAATATAAAAAAAATAAAAAAAATTCATTTGTGTCTTTTATGACACAATGACGTCATTGTGTCTTTCATAATAACGTAATGACGTCATTATGTCTTTCATAACGACACAATGACGTCATTGTGTCTTTCATAATTGAAACAATAAAAAAACGTTAATTTTTTTTATTTTTTTAATTTTGGTTATTTTTTTCTTAGTGAGGACGGCTAGGGGAACAAAAGCTCGGAATTACTTTTTTGAAATTCGATTTAAATTGTGAGATATAATTTTTTTTTGACTTTTATTGACTAATTGTGTCTTCTCACACTTTGTAGTAAAAATACATTTTGTATTTAAACATCTTTCTAATATAAAATACCCTAATGCTTAAAAAATATTGAGTGAGCTTTTCAAGAAACCCAAAAAGTATATTGGTATTTATGGTTAAAATTTTGTAGTGTAATTATTGTAAAAATCAAAATATATATGTTGGTTTTTAACAAGTATATAAAAAATTTCATCTTTATTGCTTTTTGACCGCCTATTCCTATTGAGTTTCCAATAAAAACAAAACTTTTTAAGAAAAGAAAACCACAACTAAATTATGTAGAGTTTTTCCTCAATTCTAGAAAACTTGTTATTTAAAACAAGACAGTTGAAAAATATTTATTCAAATAATATATCTTAGAATTCTTTTTCTCACTCATACTCTCATCGAATACTTTACAAAATATTTATAAAATATTTTTCAAAATTTTTAGGAATGATATCTTTATATATTTAGAATGTTTCTTAAATAGCACATTTTTAGGAATTATATCTTTTACTTTTTAAAAATGTTTTAAATAGAACTTCTTTTTAATTTTTTTCGATCTTTAGATACTAAGCCGCATCAAGATCACACGTCCCTTTGATGTACTTAACAAAATTAATGTCACCATCAAAACACACATAATAGTATTCGTAAACGTGTAAGATATAAATATTTTTTTATTTCTTTTAACTTTTTAAACCTGAAATATCGTCCATAACTTTTAAGTTATTACCCTATATAACAATTAGGTTCCGTTTGATTCACATAATTTTCTAAAGTTAAAATTAAAAAATGTTTCATCCAAAATCTCTTTTCATTGGTCACGGAATGGAAACTGGATATGAAAATTTTGTCCACAATAATTGGTATTCATTTTTTTTTTCACTTATTCATAGAATATTCAACTATGTAATCAAATGTTCTAAAATTTATATAAAGTGGTTGATGGTTGTTAGTGGTGCAATAGATGTATCCTTATTAGTAGTTTTAAAAGCGGACCATTGAATGAGCCGGCTACTCTAGAGTTGGTTGGATCAATTGGACCGAGTTTAAAAAACAAAATAATATTACATGTAACTGAAAATAAAAAAAACTAAAATTTATAAAAATTAACCATTTTATAAAAATTCATAAGTTCCTATGAGATATTGAAAAAAATACTAAGACAATAGATGATTGAAGACTTTCTAAAAGTAACGTCAAAATCTTTTTTTCTCATTTTCCAGCAAGGTCCCTTCCATCTAAGGGTTGTTCAAAAAGCTCGTGTCTGGTGGCTTGCTTGAAGCTCGCTTGAAAATAGATTGCTGAAATCAGCTCGCTTATAAACGAGTTAAGCCGGCTCGGCTCAGTTTGCCTCTACTCGGTTTGTAAACGAGCAGAGCTAGCTCGGCTCGATTTGTAAACGAGCCCATGTCAGCTCGACTCATGGCTTGTGCGCTAGCTTGCTTGTTAACTCGCTCGTTAGCTCGTTCAATTTAAACCTAATTAAATTATACTTTTTTATAGTTTATAATAAAAAATTATGACAAATTATTTAAAATATACTATATATATGATTATTTTATATTATATAAGATAAACTAATTATAAAAATATAAAAACATGATTATACTTCTTAAAATAACAGTTTTATATAATTGTTTTAAATGAATCAAGATAAACAAATGTAAAAGATATTATTTATCTTTTCATATATACGAGTATATACAAAAGTGAAAAATATACTTTTTTAAATAAAAAAGTTGGCTCACGAGACGGCTCGGCTCGGTTTGTTTATAAATGAGTCGAGCTCGAGCTCGATTTTGGAGCTCATTAAAATAAACGAGGCGATCCGGCTCGGCTCGTTTACAGCCTTATTCCCCTTAAAACTTTGTTTCACTTTGTTTCTCTCAATTGGTTCCACGCCTCCCAAGCGACAAACAAAACGAGAAACATGAGCACGCGGCTAGGAAGGCTACGTCCCATGGGTCAGGCGGAACCTTAGCACTTACCTCACCTCTCCTCTTCTTATTTAGTCCGAAGGGGCTCGTTGTATCTAATCGTGTGAAACTTATCGTGGCAAGTTACATGTGTGTTAAGCATGTTTTTGTTAATGTTTCGCAAAATAGCACGTTTAGTTAAATGTCATCTCTTTGTTTGATCTGATTCCCACATCATGTTAAACGTATCACACCATGTTTGATTTGTTTAGCTAAACATTTAGACTTGTAAAGGAATCGTCATCTGTTTGTTTAATCTGACTCCTACGTCATGTTAAATGTATCACACCATGTTTGATTTGTTTAACTGAACATTTAGACCTGTAAAGGAATCAAGCAAACACGAATATCAGCATGTTCATGATCATTAATTTAATTTTAACCCCATATGAACACAATCAAACATAATTTTTGGTCATGTTTCTTCACTAACAAAATGAAGGCGTTTGTGTTCGTTCAGGTTGTTTATTAAAAAACAAAATGAATAGGTCACAACGTAAACGAACACAAACGAACATTAATAAATACAAAACAAACAAGTCTAAAACATCATAATTCACCCAAAAATTTATGTAAATTAATGTTTTAAATATACATGATTCATAATGATTCATCCAAAAACCCACAAAAACATAAGTACTTGAAATTTAGTTTCAGTATATAAACGAACAACGTAAACAACCATCCATAAGAAGTAAACAAATGAACATAAATAAACAAACTATATTGGAAAGAATATTAGATCTAATGTCAAGAGCTCAATCACAAGAACATCGAATCAAAGCTTTCAACAAATCACAAATCTAAATAAGAACCGAAACAAAAGGGTTCTAATACAAGAGAATCAGACTACCTGAATCATCAATGTGATGATCCAGTTACAAATTATCATTAAGAGATTCAAGAACACTTGAATCAGAACCAGAAAACTCTAGAAACCAATGTATAATCGAGAGAGAGCGTGTTTGAGAAGATTTCAGAATATATCCACAAAGCACCCCACAAGCAATATATAGCAACTTGAAAGAAAACCGTATCACCCGAACCCGCGTGAATACAAGAGGAAACCGGATCTTGGGCCTTTACACAACCACGAACACCACAATAACCACGAGCCCAATCAGCAACAATCCAACATCCACAGGCCTAGCTCTGAACATGAACAAAAACAAACATATTATTGAATTACAAATATAAATCTTCACTATAAAATGATACAATCATTTATAATATTTTGGAAACTTTAAAATACCTACGATTTCCTAAGATCCATAAGTTTTATAAAGTTAGTTCCTTAAAATTAGGCTGTTTTTGGAATTCAAACCTAAAAAAGTTGTGAGCTTGTTTCATCATCTTTTATAACGAGGTTATAATGTTCCGGTTTACAGAAGATGTTTTGTTTTTTAATGATGATTTTAATTGTATGGATTATAAAATTAATGGTTGGATTACAAGTCAAAAAACGAGTGGGTCAAAATGAAATTAATTTTAAAAACTTTTCATCTTTCATTATTATTTTATAAATTATAATTATAATTTTTAATATTTTCATATTATTTGGAATAGTAATTTCCAATTTAGGAATCATCTACATATTTATGATATTATTGTTTGATAGGGACCAATCTTTTGATTGATCTGCAACCGATATATTGGATTGTTTTTCTTACTATTTTTTTATATAGTAGATATGAATTAGCAAATTTTGAGCGCATCCATTTATTTCTTGAATACTTATCACTTCTTTAGTAACTTGTGTGGACTTTATTTGGTCTTTTAACTTTCATAAGATGCATAAAGTTCACACTTTTGATATATTTTGTTTGGTTAAGTTTTATTTTATCTTGGCTGATAATTTTGTTACTATGAAACTTTTGTTTCTTTTATCTACTTTTAAATTTTCTTCTCCATCCTATGAGAATGAAATTCTTTTACCATCTTTAACCAAGTAGGTCAGTACTTTTAGCAATTAATGCTTTTATTATTATTTTACTCAGCAGTGAGCATAACACGAGATAACTCACACTCAAAGAAAAGTATAAAGAACTAACACTATCATAAAGCTGTATAACAAGAATTGAAAGATACTATAAGTATATCACTTTAATTATAACAAAACTAATAAAAGTAGAGTCATTTTATATGTTCCTGTTTGATGAACTATGTTCAGCGGAGGGATTCATGTGTATTGTGACGATCACAAAATCGTTGAACAACGAATCGAATGTTATGCAGAATGAAAGCACCTGGTGCAGGTATGAAGAATGAAGCCCATATTCTATCTTTTCATTTTCTGGGTTAAATGCAGTGAGTACAAAATGAAGTTTTTTTTTTCTGAAACTACAAGATCACTTTGAAGTCTTTTGAAAATAATATGACTTTCAACAGCAATTTTGTATTTTGACGTTTCCTAAGAAATAGATAAAATAATATAGATACGAGTTATGTAAACATTTTATTAAAATGTTTTCCTTATGTTAGTTAATTTTGTTGGTTAAATTTGGTGATTTTCGACTCTGCATCACACGATTTAATAACAATTATTTTTCTAATGTTCTCATTACAATTTCAAATCAACTTGTGTTTTCTGAATGAATTTTTTAACTCTTACTTTTTCATTTTTTATCCGTGTATAACATAGGTTTATAAGCTAGTAAACATATAACCGAAACACATATCAAGTTCTCACTCAATAAACAGATATTGAACCCAATTAATATAAGAAAAAATCCTAATATGTCTTTTTATCACCTTTGTTTCTCAGAATATTCTTCTGAGTAACCTAGCTATGAAAACAAATGTTTTCACTTTAAATAAAGTCGTCCGAACCTTAAATAGGATCGTCTGAACCTTAAGAGGGTCGTGCGACTCATTAATAGAGTCATTCAAACGTAAACAGAGCCGTTCAAACTTTAGATAGAGTTGTTCGAACATAAATAGGGTTGTTTAAACTTTAATTAATAGGGTCGTTCGACCGTCTTTAAGTTCTGAACTTATTTGTAAAGATATTCGGTCAAACTTAATACACGTTGAAGAAACCTTAAATAGGTTCGGTCGAACTTTAAATAGGATCAATCGACCTTATTTGGACACGTAGACAAATCATGTCCGTTAAATAAAACTTCATGCACCCTATTTATGGGGCAGATACAACTCTTTTGGATGGGGGCATTTTTGGGGACGGTCTAGTTAAAATAATATTTTGAGAGAAAATCTTCGTAAAAGAGATATTTTGGGAATTTTCACTTATAAACATATCTAGTCTTAAGAGGCAATGAAAATTTTGAGAATTTAAATTTGACATAATAAATTTAAAATTAGATTTATATAAATGCTTGAAGTAATAAATTTATAAATCCGGCCGGCCAGGTTTTTACCACCATCTGCTCATAATCTTACCAGCTAAAATACAATAAAAAACACTTTTTAGTGTTTAATTATCTAAATCCAGTCATAAGCGAATTTCTGGACTAATCTATCTTTTGAATCTAACTTGCTCAAAATATGTGTAACGCTAATCTATCTCTTTATTTTGTAGCTCATTAGAAATTAGTACTTCGTAACAGCATACAAGGTAATTTCATGTTGCCAAAACGCTTCTGGATATGGTATTTAAGGGCACCAATCTTCAACAACTTCGATTCATATGCCAAAACACTTACTAATGCACATGACTTACATGAAATAACTTAAAACACACGATACATGCTAAAATCTAAAATATCAAATGCTTGTAAATACATTGAATGCAGTAGCTACACATATGTGAGCTAAGAAGGAGCTATTGAAGATGTGAGTTTTGAGGAACGCCTGTTAGAGTCGCTATTCAAAGTTTCAGCATCTATTGAAAAATGAGGCAGCGCAGAGTAGGACACGTAGGGCATGTTTGACGGGAGTATAGGTAGGAAGCTTCAGAGTTTAATACTTGAATAGCTTGCTCATTGATGGGCGTAGTTTTGAGTCAGGTTGTGTACACCATAGTCCCAACGATCATCAAACACTTCATTTCTACTTCTACAAAGTTTGAGCCTAGACATGGATAAGCGGCCTCTAGAAGTGTCCCACTACCATAAAGATCCCACACCCATTCTACTAATTTTGTTTTCCTTTCTTCAGCCTGTTGGTCGATTGGTTTTCTTCCACACGCTATTTCTAATGCAACAACTCCAAAGCTAAGACATCTGATTCTTTGCTAGCCTTGCCGGTAGTTACATATTCAGGGCCATGTAACCATAGTTCCGGCCACTATGTTGTCTTAGAGCCATTCTCATGATCAAGCAAACTTAGCCAACCCAAAATCACCAAGCTTTGGATTGAAATTTGAGTCTAACATCACATACTCGATTTGATATCTCTATGCAGAACACATTGCTCACATGCAATATAGCAAAGCTGAAGCTAGACCATGGGCAATTTTTGTACCTCATATTCCATGTTAACAAACTCTTTCTCTTAAAGAGATGTAAATCTAAACTTCCATTTTCTAAAAACTCATAAACAAGCAGGAGTTCTCCTTTCTCATGGCACCAACCGATGAGTTGCACCAAGTTTTTGTGCCTTAATCGGCTAATGATCCTTATTTTTGATGCATACTCCTTGATCCCTTGTTTTGAAGTCTTTGACACCCTTTTGACTGCAATATATGCCCTTAAATCTTTCAAAAAGCCTTTGTAAACTCCTCCAAAACCGCCCTCTCCAAGCTCTCAGTCTCTGCAAAGTTAGCAGTTGACTGAGCTAATTCATGGTAAGAAAATCTTTTTGGTATAGTGGCCTTCATTTCGAATTCATTGTTCGTCTCCAAAGCAAATCCAACTTCCTCAACTTTATCACTGTCGTTTTTCTTCCTCCACCATAAAAAATATGCAAGTATCGCCAAAATAGTAACTAGAACCAAAGTTCCACCTATTACTCCGACCATAAGCCATGTCTTGTTTTCCTATTCGTTGGATCCCAGCTTGTGGATGTGGTAAATGCTGCTTTGATCAACCTTAATTTTAGAACTATTGAACATCCAAGATCTTATGGGTTTTTTTCTGATACCAAACTCCGGTGGAAGCTGAAAACCCAAAAATTACCCATTCGGGCAATATGTCCCTTAGATCAATGGTATAATGAATCCCACTTTCCCATACATGTGTATCTGGAAATTAGTGGAAGGAAACACTAAGATTTTTTGAATCAGATTCATAATTAATCAAAGCTCTACACTCTTTCCCATATGTTATATTAGTAAACCATTTTCGATACACAACAGAAGTCATAGAGTTAATATTGATGCCTACATGGTTACCTATGGGATTATTTGTAAGTGGATCAATTGGATCGCGCATGTTACTACCAAAAGTATCAAACTCCACAGCACAAATGGATTTATACTGGTGTTGGTACAAGAATTGAATGGAAGCCCAATAACTCCTCCGTTAGGTATCACATAATTATCCTGAGTGAGGAAGAATGTGAGGCCATCAGCATAACTACTATCGGGTGTGAAGCGATCACAAATGTGAAACTGGTTGAGAAGCTGGCTAGATCAGTAGATTTGTTGTCCCAAAGATGAAGAGGTTTGATGTATGTCGCTCGACCTGCCAACCAGCTAGAACTATGATCAGCAGCCCTTTCGTAAGTCACCTCGATACCACCATTAGAGGTATAAGCTGCATCACCTGAGAAATTATATCCTCCTAGGCATTTATTGGAGTGATGGTTGAGAAATTAAAAGTAACTGAATCTACATAAGGGATTAAAACAAAAAAGAGGCATGTTAAAGTAGACATGAGCATGAACACTTGCCAAAATTGTTGTGAGCCTTTGGTAGGTAATTGTTGGCTTGGTGCTTTACAAATAACATGAGTATATATATCCACCCTACATTGGAAGTGGATTTGCTTTACCTTTCGAGTCAACCTTCTTATAAAAAGCCATGCAAAAAACTTTATTCAGTCAGCCTGTTTTATTTATGCTAATTGAATTTTATTGTATTTTTTATATTGATATTATTTTACCAATATTCAAAACAATAACATGCCGGCATTCAATAAATATAAACTGATGATTAATAAAATTGAATTCATGTTACAACAATGAAATAAAAATCACAGCATACAAACAGAACATCCAAACAAGTGCATTGATTATTTTAAAGACTTGTATGTGCTTGTTGGAAATCAAGAAGCAAACTTTGAATTTTGATTATAAATTGTGATGATACATACGCCTTCCCAACAGTCGCATCACTTGATTATAACACCGGTATGCCCTAACACTAATTACATAATTGTTTAAATTTAACTACTCAAAGTAGCTTATAGAAGCATTTGTTGTATAAACAAACTTAATATCTTTAAACTAATTTGTTAACAATTCAAGGTCTAAGTTTCAAGCTGAACAAACAAGGTCATGATATTAAGAGTGCATCTATGAGAGGGAACCTAAGCACATGTTACATGAAGATACCATATGGGAATGAAATGGAACCTATTCTGAATCCTGAGCTTCTTAGAGTTAGAGGACGCACACATAGAGGCCGGTTAGGAGTTGTCGTGTGAACTAATATATATTTATCTGAAGACGAATGCGGCATTATGGCATTGATATGGTAATCATGAAAAAGTTATAAAACTAGTAACATCTACGTGCGTGTGCGGCGCATTAAACTACGAGGAAAAAAGTTTAAAAAAGTTTGAAACACTGCGAATCTGTGTTGTTACGATGACATAGCATGGTTAAGTAGGTAAAGTGAATTTGTTGCTACTTGATTTTGACAATCTAAAACTTTAATAAAATAAAACACTTCACAACGGTACATTCTAAAATCAATGAAAAGTTACGTTTTGATATAGACGACCAATAAGAAATACAAAGGCGTATTTCAAAAAAATAAACTAAAAATTGTCTGTGAGTAAATTTTATGACGAAATGCAGTTCGACTCGTTTTTGTGAATCATGAACCGTCGGTTTGAATGACATTTATACCCAAATGTATATAAAATAATCATGTCGTGATGGTTATAGACTCTAGGGTGTAATAAAATGATGAGGAATTGAAATTTATATGAAACATAAAGCAAAAATATCATGATCTAAGGTATGTTCGAGGAACAAACAACCTAATTTGAAAATAAACCTAACAAATTAACGAAAGTAAAAATAATAATAAACATAAAATATTACGAAAACATAATAACAAAATTGTAGAACGTACACTAAGTCAATAGTATAGTATATAATGGAAAAATCATGTTTAATAGGGATGGTCTACAATGGGAAAATAAACATAATTTACAAAACTTAAATATGTAGCAAAGTAGGGTGGAAGTGGTTTAGGAAATAAACATGTAGCAAACAGTAATGGAGAAAGCTACTGCGGCAAGTTAAAAGCATGTGTTGTAACCGTAGACCAAGACATCAAGTTTCCTTTTCATTCTCAAACAATAACATGAACCTTTAGAAAAAAGTTGCAGAAAAAAAAATATTTTACTCTGCCACATGGCAGGGACTGATGGTTGGTGGACATGTTCACGTATGGTTGCAATTGTTATATATACGTTAGATAATATTATATTTGTAACTAACACTTTTATATATTGTTTGAGTAAATTATAAGAGAGAGTATCAAGAGCGATACTATTATCTTATGATGTTTTCTGACAACAAACTTCAATGGAAGCTGAAAACCTAAAATTACCCATTCAAGTGCAGGAAACACTAAGATTTCTGACAATAAATCCTTTAATTCAATGGTATAATGAAACCCACTTTCCCATACATGTGCATCTTTGAAATTAGTGAAGGAAACACTAAGATTTTTCGAATCAAAATCATAACTTATCAAAGTTCTACACTCTTCCCTTATGTTATTAGTTAACCACTTTCGATACAACAATTATAGAGTTAGTATTGATACCTAAATGGTTACCTATGGGATTGTTTGGAAGCGCATCAACTGGATTGATCCATAACTTCGGAATGATGGGTCGGAGTTCGGAAGAAGGGGCACCACGTCGGTTCTATAATAGTAACGATATCTATTATACCTTGATCAATCGGGGAGGCTACTTTCAACACTGGGAGATTTGGTGCTATACTCGTCCTAATCGAACTAGGGTATACAATTACTTTTAGGTAATTCAAAAATAATGTTCTTAATGATTGTCACTTGCCTTCTTTAAAGAAAAAAAAAAACTAAAAGTAGTAAAGCATGAAACACATGATGAGCTTAGTGTTCTCCATGATAATCAGAGGAATGGAAGAGAAATTGAATAGCTTTTTTCTTGTATATCAACATGCCTACGTACAAAACTATATATAGCCTATACAAAATACTAATTAAGGAAAACACAATAAAGGCATTGAAAAGAATGGCTGACACTTAGCTAAGACCAGAAATTAAAGGCTTGAAATATGTTGATCTTGATTTGCAAAGGTCAATGGTCTATTTTGGAAGTGATGTAGACAGATCCCAATATTTTAATCAAATATTTTAACATTTCCCCTCAAAGTTGAGTAGTGAGATTTTTGATACTCAACTTGCCAAGACAATGATTAATTTTTTACATTGACCGCCTTGGTTAATCTATATCTGCTGAGTTGGTCTTCTGAGCTGACAAACGAAAGCTCAATTATACTTGCTCAAGTTTTTTTTGATGAAGTGTCGGTCTACCTCAACATGTTTTGTGCGATCATGCTGGACTGGATTCTCTGAAATTTGAATAGCTGCTTTGTTATCGCACATAATTTTTGATTGGGATGGGGGGATACCCGATTTCTGTTAATAGTTTTCGTATCCATAATATCTCTGCTAGACCGCGTGCTATTCCTTGAAATTCCGCTTCAGCACTTTGAAGAGCTACCACCTTTTGTTTCTTGCTTCTCCAAGTAACAAGATTTCCACCAACTAGAGTAAAGTAACCGGATGTCGATCTCCGATTTCCTTTATCTCCCGCCAAGTATGCATCGGTATACACTTGGGTTTCTAGGTGCCCATTTGCCTTGAACAGAACTCCGTGACCAGGTGTCCTTTTGAGGTATCTGATAATTCTCCACACAGCTTCCATATGGGTAACCTGAGGTTGGTGCATAAATTGGCTCACAACTCCCACTGCGTAAGCAATGTCAGGTCGGGTATGTGAGAGATAAATTAGTTTCCCTACTATCCGTTGATATTTTTCCTTGTCGACCAACTCAGCATTTTCCTCTATATAGAGCTTTTGATTCACCATCATAGGGGTATCCACAGGTTGCAATCAATCATCCTTGTTTTGCCAGCAGGTCAAGGGACGTATTTCTTTTGACAGATAAAAATCCCATGTCTGGACCTCAAGATTCGATCCCAAGGAAGTATTAAGTCTCCTTAGATCCTTCATTTCAAATCCTTGAATAAGTTAGCCTTTAACCTTATCATCTCTTCCTCATCATTCCCACGATTATCATATCATCAACATAAATAATTAAGCATGTTACGAGTCCATTCCTCCGTTTAAGGAACAGAGTATGATCTGAGTTACTCTGTTTGAAGCCAAATTTTTTCATGGCTACAGTAACCTGCCAAACCATGCACGAGGAGACTGTGTTAATCCATATAAGGATTTCTTCAAGCGACACACTTCTCTTATGATTGGAATTCCATGAATCCAGGAAGGGCTTCCATATAGACTTCTCTTTAAGTTCTCCATGCAAGAAGGCATTTTTTACGTCAAATTGAAGGAGAGGCCAACCTTTATTTGCAGCTATAGAGAATAGGACCCTGATTGTGATTTTGGCCACGGGAAAAAACATTTCGGAATAGTCAATTCCGTATGTTTGAGTGTACCCCTTCGCTACAAGTCGGGCTTTATACCTTTCAATGGTTCCAGCCGGTTTGTATTTTATAGAGAAGGACCCAACGACATCCTACTGTTTTTTTCTCCAGGCGGAAGGGTACATTTTTCCTATGTGTCACTTTTCTTCAAAGCATCCATTTCAATTTCCATTGCTCTCTCCAGTTCTTAGACTCAAGAGCTTGTTCAACTATAGTTGGAATTTCTTCAGAGCATATAGATGTGGCGAAAGCCTGGGCTTCTAGTGATAAGCATCCGGCTGCCGTTTGCCATGGATATCGAGAACTTTGAGCTTCTTTTCGGGAGAGTATCTTTTTGGACGAACTCCTCTGTTGGATCTTGGGTTAGAACAAATCTGGCTGTTCGAACTGTGATGAATCCTGTTTTGTCAGTTGGTTAGGTAGTTAGGGTTCAACAAACTCAGGAGTTTCACAGTTAGTAGATGAATCAGATATAATGGGAGAATCAACAAGCTCTTGAGTTTGAGAATTCCTTACCTCTGACGCCAGGTTGGGGTGATCATTGTTAGTGGTACTGTCTTCTGGACTAGTGGATTGTGGCGTAGGTTGAGTTTGGGCTCCGTGGTTAATTCCTTCTGAGGATGGCATCCATTTTATCCAACTCAATGTGTCATCGTACTCCTTTTCCCCTGACCAGTGTGTTGGGTATTATAGAAGTATTCGGTTCGAGAAAGTTACAGTTCATCGTGGTGTACATATGATGTTGTTCGGACTGTAACATCGATAACTAGTTGATTGATTCCATAACCGACAAACACATATTTCTCGACACATGCATCAAGTTTGGAATGCTCTGTTTTTGGTATGTGAACAAAATAAAACAACCAAAGACACGAGGTTCAAGAGTAAGGGTAGATGGCGGTTTGTGGAATTTAGACAGGGCTTGAAGAGGGGTTTTCAAGTCGAGAGCTTTAGTTGGGAGACGGTTCACAAGATAGGTTGCTGTGATAACAGCTTCGGGCCAAAAGGATTTTGGAACTTGGGATTCAATCATGAGCGCACGAGTATTTCTAAAAGGAAGCGGTTTTTTCTCTCAGATACCCCGTTTTGTTCAGGGGTATGAGCGCATAAGGTTTGATGAATTATCCCTTTTCTTGACAAAATTGTTGCATGGAAGTATTACAAATTCTCCCCCGTTGTCAGACCTAAGAATTTATATATGCTCTTTAATTGGGTTTTAATCATGGCACAAAACTTGTGAATTTTGAAAAAACTTCAGATTTATTTTCAAGAGGTAAATCAAGTTATGCGGGTGCAATCATCAATGAATACTACAAAATACCAGAAACTTTGCCCTTGCCGAGTCACTATTTGTAGATCCATGATCTTTCCCGTCCTGATGTCCTGTAAGATACAGAAGGTAGGATGCATTAGAACAATGCAATTTAGTTCTTTGGTAACATGACTGATCAATAGCAATTTATGAGATAAGGAGGGTACATAGAGGCAATTTGATAATTTCATGTTCGGTGAAATTTGAATAGTTCCTCCTCCTTCTACTTGAAGAACTTCTCCATTTGCCGTATGAATTCTTGATTTTTGTGGTTTTGACATTGAGCACATGTCAGATATTTTAAAGGTCATTGTATCAGTAGCTCTACAGTGAAATATCCATAAGTCTTTATTTTTTTCATTTTTTGTTGCCATGTTAACTTCCCCAATAGTAACAGAATTTTTTGACTCCTTTTTATCCAAGTTAGAAATGTGAGGGGGCTTTCTGTTATTCAATAGATCAAGAGTTTTGGGGCTAAAATATTGAGGGTTCATAACTGTCATATTAGAAATATAAGGGTTTAAATGAGAATGTAGAGAAAGTGAAGGGTTTGAGGTGCAATTCTCAAACCCTATACCTGCGATACCCCTGTTTCTTCTTCCTTAATGGCCGCAAAACAGCAGCTACCCCACCGCCCCCTTTTTCGGTGCTCTCTTGATTTCCGGCGAGGTTTGAGTGGCCGTCGTTGCTCCCGGAGCTGCTGGTGGTCTCTTGCTTGCCCACGGCAGCAGCGGCCTTTCCATCTTTTCCCTTTTGTGTCCACCATTCGGGTACCCCACGAGTTTGAAACACTGTTCTTTCGTATGTTTAGTCATGCCGTAATGCTCACATTTCAACCTGCTTTTATCGATCCGGGATGATGACGGAGTGGATTTCTGGTCGGACCGGCGACCTCTGGAAACGAGCGCTAACCCATCGGTGTTACGGTTGAGTTCAGACCCGATGCCACCCCGTGTTGCACATTTTCGAAAATACTTTGATGTGCTGTTTCTTTCCGGACAGCAGCATAAGCAGCTTCGGCAGATGGCAAGGGATCCCATCGAAGGATCTCCCTTTTAAGGGAGTCATACTTTCGATCAAGAGCATTAAGAAATTGAAACAGCTTGTTTTCTGACCTGATTTTGTTGTAAGTAGCGATGTCGGTAGAACACTTCATTGATTTCTCCCCAGATACCCTACATCACGATCCAGAATTCTTCTAACGGTACGCCATTTTGCTTGAACTCATTTGCTTTGACGTGGAGTTCAAAGTTTGAAGTTTGTCTTTGCCACTACTATACGTAACCGCAAGAGCGTCCCATGGCGTTTTCGCTGTCGGGAACTCCGTTAAGTTACTAGCAAGGGCCGGCTCGATGTTTTGGATCAGCCATGAAAAGACGATTAAATCATCGTTCCCACTGTTCATCGATGGGTTCTGTTGGATTTTGGGTGAGATGGTTTAAAAAAGCTTTCGATTTTCCCCCTATGGCGACTCGTATCATCCGAGCCCATAGAGGATAGTTTTGGCTTGTGAGGTTGAGGCTAATTTTTAGGCTATCAGAGGGATTTGGTTTTGGGTTCTGGGTTTGAGTTTGAACTCCATTCTTGAGGAGGTTGGCTATTTGAATGGCTAGGTTGTTGTTATCTTCTTCCGACATTGCTACTGGTAGGTGATGAGCACAATAAATTTTGGATCATAAACACTGCTCTGATACCATGTTGTCCATAATAATCAGAGGAATGGAAGAGAAATTGAATAGCTTTTTATTTCTTGTATATCAACATGCCTACGTACAAAACTGTATATAGCCTATACAAAATACTAATTAAGGAAACACAATAAAGGAATTGAAAAGAATGGCTGGCACTTGAAATTAAAGGCTTGAAATATGTCGATCTTGATTTGTAAAGGTCAATGATCTATTTTGGGAAGTGATGTAGACAGATCCCAATATTTTTAATCAAATATTTCAACACTTAGAACGTTGAAGTGCTGGCACGAGACCCAGAGGTGGAGCCACTACGGAGAAGATGATAAGTTACTCTAATAGACCATTAAAGAAGTCTTGATCGGGCAGCAGTGACCGACACCACCCCAAGACCTCCATTTCTTAGCTAGATTAATTTTCTTTCATATTATTATGAATTTAATTTATAATCTACCTCGAATTATTTTTGATTTACAATATATTCTTTATTCATTTTTATATATTATATAGAAAACCAAAATATTTATTATTTTTGTTAAAACAAAGTTCATTGCCAATAAGCAATCCTGTCGGTGAATATTTGTTGCGTGTTTGTAGGTGAAACTGTAATTGAAACAATCCCTATGATCTACCATTGATAAACACATCGTTGATCCTAGCGGTGATCGCTCGATAATATATACGCTGGTAATTCGTCAGGAAAACACGTTAGATGCATATTATTGAGTAAGTAAAAAACACACCAAAATCTAAAGCTAAGACCGATTCAACTAACCAAACTCTAACTAAATCTAAGACTTTTTCAACTAAGGCTAGTTCTACTATTTTGAGAATAAGTAAAATACTAATCAGGAAAGAGCTAATAACGGGAAGGTAATAAACTAATTAAGAACAAAATAAACCAATCAAGAAATAGCTAATAATAATAAAAAAAATCCACATCATATCAAATTAAATTAACTTACAAAAAACAAAAGCTTATCCAAGAAATGATAGAAGAAAACAACGACACTTCAACATATTACTATTACTATTTCACATATTTTATATATGATATCACCGAAGCACATTATTTTCTCACTCGATAAACATTATACTAAACCCTACACTAGTAAAGGCGTCTAATCTTAATGGGAGTGAAAAAAAAATCTAAATTTCTATTCTACATACTAAACTTCAAATTAGAGCTAAGTAATTGGGTGAATTAATATATTTACCAATCCTAGTTTTACCATCTGGAAGATCTTAATGATCTCACTACGGTGCTGTTTGTTTTTCTGTAGAAAAATGTCTGCAGTATGCGGACCACATCTGCATACATATGTAGGAGAAGAGGTGGACCAAACGTCTGAAGTCTGCAAGAAGAAGATTGTTTTTTTTTTTAACATCTGCAGATTGCACAAGCTGAGTATCAAACCTAGAGCTCTGAATCGCTTCTTGAGCTTTCTTCGACACCTCGGTGGATTAAAGAAAGCAAAATGATATATTTTCTGGTATTTACAAGAAGAAATCAGAAATCATATACTCCTCAAAGCTTAGCACCTGCAAACCCTTGAATGATGCCATGAAAGACGAAAGAGTATGGTGTGTTCTCCCCCACCAACATTCTTCTCAACCCTCTTGAAACGATTGAAGAGAGAGCTTCAAATCTTCATTCCGACTACTAAAACTGTGATGAAATTGTGCACCTGAAGAACCATTGTTGTTCATCGGAGATGAGGAAAAAAAGGCTTGATCGAATCAATCGATGCACGCAAAAAGCTCGAGTTTTTAACATCACCCATGTGATTACCAAACAATATCATCATCTTGGTGCTCCTCCAATTGACTCAATCGATGGTAATTTAGGGTTTCGTCGTTAGGGTTTAGCTAAATATCCACAATTGGGGTGAACCACCGGTGGGTTTCCATGGCAGAAGCTCTGCAAGTTCATCAATGGCGGATTGAGATTTCTTAATGAGCCAATCGACGGCTTTACTGGGACAATTGAACCCAAAGCGGTCCTGTACGTCTTAAAATTGAATGGCGGTGTGAGCTGCAAGACGAACACGACGGTCTCGTGGTCCCTTAGCGGTGCACACCTTGCTGTGACGGTCTTTGCGGTCGGGTTTTAGGTGTGAGTTTGAAGGGGGTTAGGGTGTTGGAGGCTGTAGTGGAGGCGGTGACCGGAGGGCTACGACGGGGGGCTGCGACGGGAGGGCTGCGACGGTGGCCTGAGGTGGCTGCGGGGCTGGCGGTGGCGGGTGGGCCGGCGGTGGCTGCTGGAATATGGTGAGGGGAAAGGAGGAGGGTAGAAGGAGGAGGGTAGAAGATGTTAGAAGTGGTGGGGTTCTGTCTTCTTCACGCAGACCTTGCGCAGATGTTTTTAATGAAACGTCTTCGAAAAAACAAATGCACTGCAGAGCCTTATGTCTGCGCGTGGTCTGCGTGACGCAGACATAAGAGGTCACGCAGACCTTTTTGGAAAAAACAAACACCACCTACAAATTAAAATCACATATAAATTATCTTTTTAGTGTTTAAACGCACTTCAACACAAAATTACTTGACAGATTAGAGTTATCTTAGACCAGTCTCGTAAACAAATTTTTGACTGATCTATTCAAATCGAACTTGCTCAAAATATGTGAACTGTTTCTTGGCTCTATAACATGTGACTTGAATTTAGAAATTAGTACATACTTTCTAAAGTTAGTACGAACTTCTAAATGTTATTAAATCAATTAGAGTGTATCCTTGTTTTACCAAAAAATATCGATTGGGAGGCACTAGTTCAGTATGTATAAGTTGCATACAATCGTGATGAACAATAAATCGAAATTACTCGTGAATCAACAACAAGAACTCCAAATCTTATTATGAAGAAAAGAATACAACGAAGACAAGAATAAAAAATCATCTATCTAATGATCAACTAACCCTCCTATATATATCTTTCGATATATATCTTCCAAAGCAAAACACATAACTTCCGAAGCTAACATATTACTTCCGAAGTCAACAACCTATAACAACTATATTACAACTAACACCCCATAACAAAACATTAGCATGTTTAGTCCCTGTAGTTATTGATAGACATAATAACCCAAGAAGTAACACTTCGAGTAAATAACATATTCAGTCCTTGAAGTTTAATCCACATTTCCAACAATCTCCACCTTGGATTTACCTTCACTCGATGTTTAAGATCTCCAAACAATACTCAAACTTAGGACCTGGTAATGACTTTGTAAGCATATCAGCACCATTATCAAGAGTATCAACTTCTTTAATCTCAACCTCTTTAGCCTTCACCGCATCTCTAATGAAATACAACTTAACTCTTATATGTTTAGTCCTTTCATTATGCACTTGATTTCTAGCCAGCTGCACATCACCTCTATTATCACACAAAATCACATTAGTAGACAAGCTAATACCCAACTCAATAACTATACCCTTTAACCAAATAGATTCCTTGACAGCTTCTGTGAGGGCTACAAACTAAGCTTCAGTAGTTGATAAAGCAACTGTTGATTGCAAAGTTGCCTTCCAACTAATCACACTTCCAAAAAAAGTGAAAACATACCCTGTCATAGATCGACCACTGTCTAGATCCTTGGCAAAATCACTATCAACATAGCCAAGTAGAGTACTTTCAGCACTATGATCCTTTCCAAATACTAACCCAACTTCTTTAGTACCATTAAGGTATCTAAACATCTATTTCACTACCTCCCAGTGAAGTTTACCTAGACATGCAATGTATCCGCTTACAATACTAGCTGCATAAGCTATATCTGGTCTTATGCAGACCATCAGATACATCAAACACCCAACTGCATTAGCATATGGAATCTTATCCATCTGAATTCTTTCTTCCTCGGATGTAGGTGAATCCTTTTAGACAACTTAAAATGTGAGCTAGAGGTGTAACCACTTGTTTAGACTTTTCCATACAAAAGCTCCTTAGAACCTTGTTGATATAACCAGTTTGAGTCAACTTCAACTGTCTCAAACCTTTATCTCTGCTTATTTCCATGCCTAAAATCTTCCTAGTAGCTCCAAGTTCCTTCATATCAAACTCACAGATTAGCAATTGCTTTGTAACTTGGATCTCATCCTTGCTTTTACAAGCCAATAACATATCATCAACATACAGGAGAAGATACATAAATTTCCTTTAGTGTACTCTCTATAATACACACAATTGTCATATCAACTCTTTTTAAATACTTGACTAACTATGTACTCATCAAACCTGAGATACCACTGCCTTGGGGATTGCTTAAGTCCATACAACGACCTCTTAAGCAAGCACACCTTTTCTTCTTGACCCTCCACCTCAAACCCAGGTGGTTGCCTCATATAGATGATCTCATCCAATGATCCATGTAGGAATGCTGTTTTAACATCTAACTGCTCAATTCATAATCAAATTGAGCAGTTAATGCTAATAACAACCTGATGGATGTATGTTTAACAACTGGTGAGAAGATTTCATTGTAATCCACACCCGCCTTTTGTGTGAACCTTTGCAACAAGTCTTTCTTTAAACCTGGGTGGTTCACCCTGCACATCCTCCTTCAACTTGTATAACCATTTACAGTCTATTAACATTTTGTCCTTAGGCTATCAATAAGGAGCCATGTCTCATTCTCATACAGAGAGTTCATTTCATCCTTCATAGCCTCAATCCATCTTTCCTTATCCACTGATCTCACAGATTCATGGAATGATAAAGGCTCTATCATGCTCCCTTGCTGTGCAAACATAAACACAAATGCAGACAAATCTTCAGTATTACTTATCTATATCTAACCAGAGGAATGATAGTCCTTTTAGTTCTATTCTTAGCTAAGCTATGTGAAACGGAACTAGATGATCCTTGTGTTGTAACTCTTTTGGCATTCCCATCAGAGTTACCACTGACTTGTCATTGTCAGATGAACCAGGTATTGAGTCTCCTCTTGACTCATCATTCTCCACCTTAATTATTACCTCATTCTCATCAATACTTTCATTACTATTACCTATATTCTTCAATAGGTCCTTATATAATATTTCCTCATTAAAGGTTACATCTTTGCTCAATAGTACTTTCACCCCTCCTTTCTCCATTGACCACAACCTATATCCTTTTACCTCATGTGAGTACCCAAGAAATATACATTTGACAGCCCTAGGCTCAAGTTTATCCTTTTCAACAGCATAGGCCAGAGAACCAAACACTTTCAAGTTGTTGTAGTCAACTTTAACACCTGACCATTTCTCCATAGGAACCATCATGTTTAATGCTGATGATGGTGATCTGTTAATCAAGTATGTTGCTGTGCTCAATGCCTCTGCCCAAAATTTCTTAGGCAGCCCCGACTTATGTAACATTCATCTTACTTTATCAAGTAATATCCTATTCATCCTCTCAACTAACCCGTTCTGTTAAGGGGTACCAGGAAAGTGTCTTGTTAAACCTTGTTCTCTACATAACTGATTAAACTCAGCATTACAAAACTCTAAACCATTGTCTGTTCTTAGTTTTCTTACTTTCTTTCCAGTTTGAGTTTCTATCATGGTTTCCACTCCTTAAACTTTGCAAATGTTTCATTCTTATGCTTCAGAATGAACACCCAAAGTCTTCTAGAGTAGTCATCAGTTATTGACAAGAAATAATGACCTCCACTTAATGATGCAGTCTGAGTAGGCCCTATAAATCAGCATGAACATATTCTAAGATACCCTTAGTACAATGTTTTCCTTTAGTGAATTTTACTCTATGAGATTTACCCATTATGCAATGTTCACAAAACCCAACTCACATCCTTTTAAATCATTGACTACATCTTGTTTGATTAACTCAGCTAAACTCTGACCACTCATATGCCCTAATCTTCTATGCCACAACATAGACAGATTTTCAGTCTTAGCTGCCACCATAGACACAAGGCTACTACTAGCATGACCATCTAGTAGATACACGTTATTAACAGTCCTAGACCCAGTTAACACTACCATAGAACCTTTAATGACCTTAGCCTTTCCATTTCTCAAACTAACACTATACCCAGCCTTTTCAAAGGTTCCTAATGAAATCAAATTCTTAGTTAGTTCAGGAATATACCTTACATTATGTAATTCCACTGTGGTGCCATTGTTCAGACTCAAGACTATTGAACCATAGCCTTGAATTCTGCATGCTCTATCATCTCCCATCTTCATTTCACCAAGATCTTCTATCTTTAAATCTTTAAGTGATCTTTATAAGGACTCATGTGATATGAGCACCATGAGTCCATTATCCATGACTTATTATCAACTCCCTGAGACACCATTAATACCTCAGAACTTTCATACCCATCTGATGATGGTTCTGGGGTTGAAATGCCTTGGTTCTTATATCCATGACTTTCATTTTTCTTGTTCTTTTTTTCTGTAAATTTCCTCTTGAGATGCTTCTCAGATTGACAGATATACACTTCTTTTGAACTTGTACTTTGACCTGTGTTGGCTCTTGGACCTACTTATTTGTTCAGACCTTCCTCTAACTAGAAGTCCACTACTGCTCGTTTCTTCTTGGTTTTCTGATCTTTCTTTAACTCTCTTGAGTTAATAGCTGACAATACCTCCTCTATTGTTAATGTCTGTCATCCATAAATAAGGGTATTAACAAAGTGCTTATATGACTGAGGCAAAGAAGTCAAGAATATCACAGCTTGATCTTTCTCATCTAAAGTAACATCAATGTTGCCTAGATCCAGTATCAACTTATTGAATTCATCTGTATGATCTTCAATTGTTTTACCTGCGGTCATATGAAACGTATACAACCTCTTCTTTAAGTACAGACGATTGGCCAATGACTTTGTCGTGTAAAGACCCTCTAATTTCACCCAAACTCCAGCAGCAGTTGTCTTTTTCAGACCTCCTTTAACACCCGGTCTCCTAAACTCAAGATGATTGCAATGTGTGCTTTTTCCATCATCTCTTTCCATTTTGTTGAATCTCTAGTACCTTTTCAGGAGTTGTGTTTGCAGGGATCACCGCTTCACTGCCTTTCAAAGCATCTACAACTCCCTGATGCACCAACAGGGCCTCATCTTTAACCTCCATAATCCGAAATCATTTCTACCATCGAATTTCTCCAATTCGAACTTAGTAAACATCATGATGTTCACCGGAATTCTTCCAATCAAGCAATTTCACCCTTGATTGATTTTGATTGCCCTTCACGATTTGGATCGCTGAATTTCGATTTCGAGCCGTAGCCTTAGCTCTGATACCAATTGATGAACGATAAATCAAAATTACTCGTGAAACAACAAGAACTCTCAAATCTTATTATGAAGAAAAGAATACAACGAAGAACAAGAATCAAGAATCATCTATAACCCTCCTATATATATCTTCCGATATATATCTTCCGAAGCAAAACACATAACTTCCAAAGCTAACATATTACTTTCGAAGTCAACAACCTCTAACAACTATATTACAACTAACATCCCATAACAAAACATTAACATATTTAGTCCCTGTAGTTATTAATAGACATAATAACCCAAGAAGTAACACTTTGAGTAAATAACATATTTAGTCCCTGAAGTTTAATCCACATTTCCAACAAATCGGATAAACAAATTGGAATTTGTATGAAATTTGTGTAATCAAGAAATCAGCTTGTGTGTCAATTTGTGATCTTTATCAAGCAGTCGTGTTTTGGTTTCCAACAATTTGTATCACAACAATTATAACGATACAATAAAAAACAGGCAAATGATTATCGAACGCCACCAATTGAATTAGAAGGAATTGGTTTCTACAAAATCGCTCAACATCAAAGTTTTGTTCAAGAAATCAGAACGGCATTAAAATTAGAACACCTAAATAAATTTGTAATCAGAGTATGGCACCAACAAGAAGCGAATAAGAAGTTCGACTAGACTTTTGTGGACTTCAATTTGATAGCAGATAGGGCTGCAAGAAGACTTTATCACACAAAGTAGTTAATTTGGTGACGTGTATTGTCTTCTGGTAGACAAAGACACATTTAGATGCATATTATGAAGCTAAAGACTGATTCAACTAAGACTAGTTCTACGATTTTGTGTATAAGTAACAAACTAATCAGGAAAGAACTAATAATGGAAAGGTAATAAACTAATTAAGAAATTGCTAAAATACAAAATCCACATCATATCAAATAAAATTACCTTGTAAAAATTAAAGCATATACTAATGATAGAAGGATGTTAAAAGGACACTTCAACATATTAATTTTTCACATATTTGATGTACGGTGTTGGATGAAAACATAAACGTATCACCGAAACACATCATTTTCTCATCTAAGAAACATTATACTGAATCCTATATATTTTAAGAGTTAATTACATAAATGGTCCCTGTGGTTTATCTAAAATAACAGGTTTGGGTACTAAGCAAAAAAATAACATGTTTGGGTACGCACTTTTAATTTTGTAACAAGTTTGAGTATTAACACTAACAGACGTTAGAATTTATGTTAAGTTTAAGGGTATTTTAGTCTTTTCATATCATATGACTACTTATGTAAATTAAAGGGACTATTCATGTAATTTAGTTAAAATAATATATTTATATACAGTTATACACATACCCACACATATATGTCTTCAAGATGTACACCACCGTTGGTCATCACCGTCGACCACCACCGACGTCCATCACCGCTGTCCACTGCCGGCCACCACCGCAGTCACCACCGCATCACATCATCTTCACTGTGATACCCTCACATCACCGCCATCCATCTTTGATCCCCACCCCTAGTCACTGCCGCCTCATCCCCACCCCGAATCAAAGCTCCAAATGCTCTAAATCAAAGGTCTAACTTGACAAACCGCATCTGAGTTCACCCCCAACATTATTCACACACCGATTTAGGGGGTTTCTTGTGAGGATTTTAGGTTTTTATGTTTACCCCTTTGTATTTTTATGATTAACTTTGATTTGATGGTGGTGGTGGTGGTTTGAAATAGAAGCGGGTATAATGGTGGTGGGCGACGGTGGTGGTGGATTCAATAGTGGTGGAGGTCTGAAATGGAGTCGGTTGAATGGTGGTGGGTAGTGGCGGTGGTGGTGGATTAATTTGGGTATTGGTCTGATATCGCTGTTCAACCTTCCCCCCACCTTCACTAGCCATTGAACCATCTCTACCCCTTCTTCCTGACGATGTTCAATCGTTAATGAAGATGAAGACGATATCGCCCTAGCAATCGGAGATGATGGTAATGTTTGCCCCTTTGATCATTTTAGGGTTTTTGGTGATGATTTAGGGCGGTGGTGGTGGTTTGAATGGTGTTGGTGGCATGAAATGGGAATGGGCAGCGGTGGCGGTGTGCTGTGGTGGTGGATTGAATAATGGTGGTGGGTTGTAGTGGTGGATTGAATGATGGTGGTGAGCGGCGGTGGTGGATTGAATAGTCTTGGGCGTCGGCGGTGGTGGAAAGAAGGGCGTTGTGTGACGACCCTGAAAATTAAAGTTAGAAAATTTAATACTAAGAGTTTATATAAGTTAATTCTAAATACATATATTAAATTAAAATTTCTAAGGTGACTTTATGTGATAAATTTAGTATCTATATATGTTTTAGCATGTATAAATTTATGTGTATGTTTCATAGTTTGAATGTATGCATGATCCTTTAAGTGTGCATCTATGTATATTTTTGTGATTTTGTGAGATATTAAGGATACTAAACCATAAACTTATGTGCTTAGTTATTTACATATTATGTTTCTCATTTAATGCGTAGTAAGATAAGATTACAACTTAACCAAACAATAACCAAGTGAGATAAATTTTGGAAAACTTACATAATCCTAAACACTTAAACGTTTAACCAAAGCACCAACTTAACTTTGTAATCGGTTCATTAGAATATGAACTAACATGGATTAGTGGCTAAGCTACACACTAACATTAATCTAATGACTAAGAGTGTCATTAGTATCTAAACATGACACCTAGCCACCCAATGACACTAATCAACTCCTAAAGTTTGACACCTAGCATATAATGGCCACCTTATGACCCTAAAACAACCAATTCATCACATCTAGCTTAAGACTTATAATGACTACAACATCTCCCTTGAATCTCTCGGCCGATAATACGATCACAACATCATCACATTACACTAATCTTCATCTAAGATTGACACATATCATGCATGAACAATGGACACATATCAACCTAAAAACACACCTCATCAAGCTAATGATGGTTTCCTTTCCACCATACCCTTCTGCCGATCACAACACCACCAATGACATCACACTAAGCATTCCCCTAAGCTTGACACTTATCATGCCCAAATCTTGGACACATCAACCCTACGCAAACACACTCATCAAGTCTAGAAGAAAACTAATGATGGTTTTTCTTTCCACCATATCCCTCGGCTAAAACACCACAACACAACCACCCTCATCTTCTTCAAAGCTTTTATTTCTCTCGGTGTTCTTTCTCTTCCAGTTACCATACAACATCAACCATCATTTACCACCTCTTACTCTCCTCCTCTCAGATTCAACACACTAAAGCAACATCAAGTGACTCACAAGAACACTAGGAACAAGTCTTCAAACTTTTATCCAATTCAAACAAGGTTTGATTCTTAAAAACTTATGATTAACAAGTTAAGAAATTATATATGTATAATCTACATATATGATCAACCCTTTAAGATTAATCACCAAAATTATGTAAAAAATCTCATGAACAATGGATTTTTATCAAAATCAAAAAAAAGGGTTTAAAAAAACTGAAAACTTAAGGATTTATAAAAACCAAGAATTTGAACAAAAATTTAAAGGGTTGAAACAAGTATTATTTCATGATTAGTTATCTAAATAACTGTGATTGTGGGAATAAAATTTATAAATCTATTAGAAAATATTAGAAATGATAATCTGGAAATTTTGGAAAAATTTTATAGGATATATTAATTATTATAATTTATTCAAGAAAATAGAAGAAAAATACCTAATAGGAGATATGAAGATGATAAAAATCTAGGAAAATTATATGATGACCCTAAATGTAAGTTGGAATTTCAGAATAAATTTTGTGAATTAATTCACTTGTATGAAAAGTTATATATTTTGGAATGAAAAATATCAAGAAAATCGAATAATAGCAAAACAGTAGGTAAAATTATGAAAATTTTATATAAAATTTTAAATATTGTGTAGAATCTTCTGTATAAATTTTGGAATTTTAGAAAACCGTAGTTATTTCTGCCATTTAATGTGAATTTTGTAAAACTTTTAGGAAATTATTTATTAATAGGTATTAACTGAAATTTTTATATGTTAATCTGAAATTTGAGATATCACTGTTTATAAAATTTAATAATTTTTGGTTGGTTGAAGCTACTCTTTTGATAAATTTCATGATATAGGTTTAAATGCTGAAAATTTTAAAAAGTAAAAAATTTATTTCTAACTTATAATTATTTATAGGGATTTTGATGGATTTAAGGTGAGTAACATAGTCCCTTTTTATTTATAAGTTTTTGGAGAAAAAACATACTGTGTTTATTACTATTAATGCTAATGTGAATAAGAATTTTGATAAGTTACTGTCATTTTTCTGTCATAAGTACAACCATTAATTCGTATAAGGAACCGTCATATAATATAGGTAGCGCTACTTAGGAACATGTTTCCTACACAAACAAAATAAGTGTTGTGATGTTATATTATTTGATTCTATGATTTATATATCACTTGGCATATAAGTAGGTTTGGTTGTGATCTTATTTATGTTGCATTAGTAAGAAATTTATTGATAAGTTATTAAACCTATGTTCTCACCAACTTATTGTTGACCATTTTGAGTATGCTTTTTCAGGTAATTAAACATGTATTATAATTACGTGTTTACATACGATCTGTATAATGGCTGGTATGATGTAATAGGAAAGCTTTGTGTTCGAGTAACGTGGATTAAGTGGATCTCAGCACCTTCGTGGATGTTCATGTCCACTACTAGCTGGGAAGATTATATGAAGTGGTTATGAAAAACTTTGTAATAGGATTACTAAAAATATGTAAAAGTCTGAAAAATGACAAATTTTGTTTGTTTATATGAAATGTAACCTGAAAGTTATGAATGATTAATGATATGCTTATTTTAACTATCTGTTGTGATTGTTTACTTTGTAATCAATATGTTTTGAGCCAATAGTCACATCAAAGCATTTCACGCTTCCGCCGGGATGTGACGGGTTGGTATCAGAGCCATTGGTTATAGAGAATTAGATATTATTAGTAAATGCCTAGACTGTAACCATATGCTCGTATGATAAAAATTATCAATATAATAATAACATGTGTATGTTTTCTCTTCATAATTTTATGTGATCATATTCATGCTTAGACAAAAATTAAACTTGAAATATGTGAAATTTTATGAATCTTATGTTATTTACATGAATTAAATTTGTAAGAATTTTTGCAGCATGAATTCTAATAAATCTGATAGCTACTATAATAAAACTGATCCTTCAGATCATAACAACCATAGAGAAACAACACCTGAAATAGAGCCTCAGAACAATGTAGAAATACCTCAATCCGAGACCCAGACCAATATAAAGCCGAAGTTTTACGTTCGACATGCACTAGTAACAGTGGGAGGTTATACAATTATGACCCCAAGAAAGAGTGTACGACGTGGTAAGAAGTTTTCAACTAAGAAAACTAAGGAGCAAGAAAACAAAAACCCAGAGACCCTTTTTCCAACATTTGATATAACACCTACGATCCAACCTGATAATTCCAAAACTGAAGAAAGAGGAATTAAGAGGCAAGGGTTGGAGGAATATCAGATGAAGACTGCCAAACAGATTCTTAAGAAGATTAAAAGGATATAACTAGAAATTCGAATTCTTCAAGAAGATGTCAAGGAAGTGAAGAAAGAAAGCAAAAGCATCTTCACTAGGATGTGGAATTGGGTTTGGGGAGATTAGAAAAATAGGAAACCCTATATGTTATACGACTGTTTCAGATGTATAAAATAAGAAAATAATATAATATTTTTCTTATGATTATGACATATTGTGAGAAAAGTTTTTGTAATAATAATATAATTGGTATGTAATGCCTCCAAGAAGAGATAATCAACCAGTGCGAAGAACTTCACGTGTCGGGCAACCAAGAACTAGGTTAGTAGAAGAGACCCCACCAGCAAATACTTCCACAAATGAGGACGAGAGGATTTCTCGAATAGTGACTCAACAACTAGAAGCTGCAATACCTACATTAGTGAGCCAGCTTCAACAAACTCTTAATCTTGAAGGACTGACGCCTGGAGACAATGGACCGGCATGTACTAATGAAGTGGAAACCCATGAACAGGAAGCTATAGATGAAGCTAGAAAAGGATGTTCTTATAAGACTTTTATGTCTTGTAAACCCCGAGACTTTGACGAAAAGGGTGGAGCAGTGCAAGCCTTACGTTGGTTAGAGGAAATGGAGTCGGTCTTAGACATTAGTGATTGTGCTGATAACTGCAAAACCAGGTTTGCTTCGTATTCCCTTAAAGGAGAAGCACAGTCTTGGTGGAAAATGGAAATTCAAACAAAGGGAAGGAATGTTATGAATAGATTAAGCTGGGAGGAATTTAGGAAACTAATGATTGAAAAATACTGTCCCTATAATGAGATAGAAAAGATAGAAGTAGAATTTCTAGCACTAGAGATGAAGGGTGCTGCACATCAGGAGTATACAGATAGACATAATGAGCTATCTAGATTGGTGCCACATCTAGTGACGCCAGAAAGTAAGAGAATAGGAAGATATATCTGGGGATTAGTATCACAGATAAGAGGAATAGTAAAGTCTGCAATGCCAAAAACTTTTCAGGATGCAGTGGCTCTAGCAGGAAGTTTGACAGACGAGATGATTAGAAACGTATCATTAACTACAACCAAGTTAGGAGAGAAAAGGAAATGGAACAATAACACAGGAAGGAATTTTGGAGGAAACTGGAACAAGAAAGTAAACAGAAACCCAGAAAGAAATTTCATGGGGATCGCACAGGAAGGAGGGCCACAGACAGAAAGTCAAACCTGGTGCAATACATGCAAAAGGTATCATGTTGGGAGATGTATGCTGGTAATTTGTCATAATTGCAAAAAGAAGGGACATACGTCAAAAGAATGTAAGGGACCCATAAATCCTAAGCCAGTGTGTTACCAGTGTGGAAAAGAGGATCACCTTCGCAATGGATGCCCGGAAATAAAAGGGAAAACTCCAAGGAATCCTAACAATGCGCATGGTCGAGCATTTGTGCTTCAAGATGAAGATGGGCGACAAGAACCAGAAGTGGTGACGGGTACGTTCCTTATTAATAATCAATACACAAATGTATTATTTGATACGGGAGCAACCCGAAGTTTTGTTTCAAATCATTTCAAACCCCTACTTAGATTAACATCAAAGAAACTGAAAAATAAGTATACGATAGAATTAGCTGATGGAAAAATGATAGAGGCTAGTGAAATTATTCGTAACTGTATTCTAAACTTAGATAATCATGCTTTGACATAGATCTGATCCCTATTGAATTAGAAGGTTTTGATATTGTTGTGGGTATGATTGGTTAAGTAAGAATCCGGCAAAAATCATTTGTGGAAAACGAATGATTAGAATCCCTTTAATTAGAGACAACCGAATTCTTTTCATACACGGCAAGAAACCTAGAGGTCCTATCAGAATAATCTCTTGTATAAAGGCTCAGAAATATTTGAAAAAGAAATGTTTAGCATTTCTAGCTCATATAGTTGATACAAAACCAATTAAGCAGAACTTGGAAGATATCCCTATTGTTAAAAAATATCCAAAGGTATTTCCTGATGAGTTACCAGGATTGCCGCTCCCTCATCAAGTAGAATTCAAAATAGAATTAGTATTAGGAACATCACCTATTGCCAAGTCTCCGTATCATTTGGCGCCAACATAAATGAAAGAGCTAATTCAACTTCAAGAGCTATTGGATAAATGATTCATACGTCCTAGCATTTCATCTTGGGGAGCTCAAGTCTTGTTCTTGAAGAAGAAAGACGGAACCTTTAGGATGTGCATTGATTATAGAGAACTCAATAAAGTAACTATTAAGAATAGATATCCTCTCCCTCGAATAGATGACCTATTTGATCAACTGCAAGGATCAAGTTACTTTTCAGAATTTGACCTTAGATCAGGATATCATCAATTAAGGGTACAAGAAGAGGATGTACCTAAAATTGCATTTAGAACTCGATATGGTCATTATGAGTTCCTTGTAATGTCATTTGGCTTAACAAATGCTCCAGCTGTATTCATGGATCTAATGAACAGAGTGTGCAAACCTTACTTGGATAAATTTGTCATAGTCTTTATAGACAACATTTTAATCTATTCTAAAAGTAAGGAAGAACATGAAAAGCATCTAAGGCTAACTTTGGAATTACTTCAAAAAGAAGAACTGTATGCCAAATGCTCAAAGTGTGAATTCTGGAAACGAGAAGCACAATTCTTAGGACATGTGGTTAATCAAGATGGGATTCAGGTTGACCCAGCAAAGATTGATGCAATTAAAAAGTGAGAAGCTCCAAAAACACCAACTAAAGTACGTCAATTCTTAGGTTTGGCCGGTTATTATAAGAGATTTATAGAAAATTTCTCCCGAATAGCTCAACCTTTAACAGAACTAACCCAGAAAGATAAACCATATGTTTGGGGAGAAAAATAGAACACTGCATTTAAGATCTTGAAACACAAATTATGTAGTGCTCCTATTTAGCCCTTCCAGAAGGTACTGATGATTTTATAGTGTATTGTGACGCATCACATCAAGGTTACGGATGTGTTCTAATGCAATGAAATAAAGTAATTGCATATGCGTCTAGACAGCTCAGAGGAAATGAAAGGAATTATACTACTCATGATTTGGAATTAGGAGCAGTAGTATTTGCACTTAAGATTTGAGACATTTTCTATATGGAACCAAGTGCATAATTTATACGGATCATAAAAGTTTGCAACATATATTCGATCAATAGATGTTGAATATGAGACAAAAAAGATGGGTAGAATTACTGAGTGACTATGATTGTGAAATCAAGTATCACCCAGGTAAAGCAAATACGGTGGCAGATGCCTTAAGTAGGAAGGAAAGAATTAAACCAGTATGGGTTCGTGCTATGAGAATGGTGTTACACTCAGATTTAATAAGTCAAATTCAAGACGCTCTACAAAAAGATGAATTGAGAACTGTGATGGAACAGAATGAACAAGTAGAAGCTATGTCAGATGGAATCCTGAGATTTAAAGGAAGAAATTGGATTCCTGATAATGACATGCTTAGAGAAAATATTCTGAGCGAGGCACACAGGTCAAGATATTCAGTACATCCGGGAAATAATAAGATGTACAAGGATTTAAGAAACCAGTATTGGTGGCCTGATATGAAGAAACCAGTTGCGAAATTCGTAGAAAAATGTGATATCTGTTCAAGAGTCAAAGCCGAATATAAGAAACCCTATGGACGTTTGCAACAACCATAAATCCATGAGTGGAAGTGGAACCAGATTACCATGGATTTTATAACCAAATTACCTAGAACTTCAAGTGGATATGACACAATATGGGTTATAGTTGACAGGTTAACTAAATCAGCTCACTTCTTGCCAATCAGAGAAGATTATAAAATGAAGAAGTTAACAAGGAACTATATGAAGGAGATCGTGTCTAGACATGGAATACCAATTTCAATTATATCAGACAGAGATAGCCGGTTCACTTCAAGAGTTTGGCAGACTTTACAAAAAGCATTAGGAACTCAAATAAACATGAGTACGGCATATCATCCACAAACGGATGGACAGAGTGAGAAAACAATCCAAACATTGGAAGATATGTTGCGGGCTTGTGCATTAGATTTTGGTGGTAGTTGGGATACGCACTTACCTTTGATAGAATTTTCATATAACAATAGTTACCATGCTAGTATTGGGACAGCTCCATTTAAAGTTTTATATGGAAGGAAATGTCGATCACTTTTGTGTTGGAATGAAGTAGGAGATAGACAACTTACAGGTCCAGAACTTACACAAGAAACATCTGATAAAATCTTTGAAATTAAAGACAGATTGAAAGCAGCACTTGATAGACAGAAAAGTTATGCTGATAGAAGAAGAAAGCTGTTAGAATTTCAAATCGAGGATAAAGTGTATTTAAAAGTATCACCCTCAAAGGAATTATCCGATTTGGGAAAAGAAATAAGTTAAACCCTAGGTATGTTGGTCATTTCAAAGTAATTGATAGGATTGACCCTGTAGCATATAAGTTAGATTTATCCCAGGAATTAAGTGGAGTACATAACACCTTCCATATATCTAACTTGAAGAAATGTCTGAATGATGAGACATTAAAGATACCAATAAGGGAAGTCAAAATAGATGAGAAACTTCATTTTGTGGAAGAACTAGTAGCAATCATTGATAGAGAAGTAAAGGGATTAAAGAGAAGTAAAATCCCAATAGAGAAGGTCAAATGGAATTCAAAACGAGGACCTGAATTTACATGGGAACGGGAAGATGAAATCAAAAGAAAATATCCTCACTTATGTGAGGTTAAACTAAATGAAAAGGATAGTTATTAAAACAAACTTCCCAGGTCATCAGATACAGATGAATTTCCGGAAGAAATTCTTTTTACGGGGGGAGAATGTGACAACCCTGAAAATTAAGGTTAGAAAACTTAATACTAAGATTTTATATAAGTTAATTCTAAATACATATATTAAATTAAAATTTCTAAGGTGACTTTATGTGATAAATTTTGTATCTATATATGTTTTAGCATGTATAAATATATGTGTATGTTTCATAGTTTGAATGTATGCATGATCTTTTACGTGTGCATGTATATATATTTTTGTGATTTTTGTGAGATATTAAGGATACTAAACCATAAACTTATGTGCTTAGTTATTTACATATTATGTTTCTCATTTAATGCGTAGTAAGATAAGATTACAAATTAACCAAAAATAATCAAGTGAGATAAATTTTGAAAAACTTACATAATCCTAAACACTTAAACGTTTAACCAAAGCACCAACTTAACTTTGTAATCGGTTCATTAGAATATGAACTAACATGGATTAGTGGCTAAGCAACACACTAACATTAATCTAATGACTAAGAGTGTCATTAGTATCTAACCATGACACCTAGCCACCCAATGACACTAATCAACTCCTAAAGTTTGACACCTAGCATATAATGGCCACCTTATGACCCTAAAACAACCAACTTATCACATCTAGCTTAACACTTATAATGACTACAACATCTCCCTTGAATCTCTCGGCCGATAATACCGATCACAACATCATCACATTACAATAATCTTCATCTAAGATTGACACATATCATGCATGAACAATGGACACATATCAACCTAAAAACACACCTCATCAAGCTAATGATGGTTTCCTTTCCACCATACCCTTCGGCCGACCACAACACCACCATTGACATCACACTAACCATTCCCCTAAGCTTGACACTTATCATGCCTAAATCTTGGACACATCAACCCTACACAAACACACCTCATCAAGTCTAGAAGAAAACTAATGATGGTTTTTCTTTCCACCATATCCCTCGGCCGAAAACACCATAACACAACCATCCTCATCTTCTTCAAAGCTTTTATTTCTCTCGGTGTTCTTTCTCTTTCGGTTACCATACAACATCAACCATCATTTACCACCTATTACTCTCCTCCTCTCGGATTCAACACACTAAAGAAACATCAAGTGATTCACAAGAACTCTAGGAACAAGTCTTCAAACTTTTATCCAATTCAAACAAGGTTTGATTCTCAAAAACTTATGATTAACAAGTTAAGAAATTATATATGTATAATCTACATATATGATCAACCCTTTAAGATTAATCACCAAAATTATGTACAAAATCTCATGAACAATGGATTTTTATCAAAATCAGTAAAAAAAAAGGGTTAAAAAAAACCGAAAACTTAATTTTATAAAAACCAAGAATTTGAACAAAAATTTAAAGGGTTGAAACAAGTATTATTTCATGATTAGTTATCTAAATAACTATGATTGTGGGAATAAAATTTAGAAATCTATTAGAAAATATTAGAAATGATAATCTGGATATTTTGGAAAAATTTTATAGGATATATTAATTATTATGATTTATTCAAGAAAATAGAAGAAAAATGCAATAGGAGATCTGAAGATGATAAAAATCTAGAAAAATTACATGATGACCCTAACAATAAGTCGGAAGTTCAGAATAAATTTTGTGAATTAATTCACTTGTATTAAAAAGTTATATAATTTGGAATGAAAAATATCAAGAAAATCGGAAATAATAGCAAAACAGTAGGTAAAATCATGAAAATTTTGTATAAAATTTTAAATATTGTGTAGAATATTCTGTATAAATTTTGTAATTTTTAGAGTTCTGTAGTTATTTTTTCCATTTAATGTGAATTTTGTAAAAATTCTAAGAAATTATTTATAAATAGGTATTAATTGAAATTTTTATATGTTAATCTGAAATTTGAGATATAACTGTTTATAAAATTTAATAATTTTTAGTTGGTTGAAGCTACTGTTTTGATAAATTTCATTTGATATAGGTTTAAATACTGAAAATTTTAAAAAAATAAAATACTCTATTTCTAACTTATAATTATTTTATAAGGATTTTTCTGGATTTGAGGTGAGTAACATAGCTCCTTTTTATTTATAAGTTTTTGGGGAAAAAAACATACTGTGTTTATTACTATTGATGCTAACGTGAATAAGAATTTTGATAAGTTACTGTTATTTTTCTGCCATAAGTACAATCATTAATTCGTATAAGGAACTGTCATATAATATAGGTAGCGCTACTTAGGAACATGTTTCCTGCACCAACAAAATAAGTGTTGTGATGTTATATTATTTGATTCTGTGATTTATATATCACTTGGCATATAAGTAGGTTTGGTTGTGATCTTATTTATGTTGCATTAGTAAGAAATTTGTTGATAAGTTATTAAACCTATGTTCTCACCAATTTATTGTTGACCATTTTGAGTATGCTTTTCAGGTAATCTGCATGTATTATAACTACATGTTTACATACGATCTGTATAATGGCGGTATGATGTAATAGGAAAGGTTTGTGTTCGAGTAACCATGGATTTAGTGGATCTCAGCACCTTCGTGGATGTTCATGTCCACTAGTAGCCGGAAGACTATATGAAGTGGTTATGATAAACTTTTGTAATAGAATTATTAAAAATATGTAAAAGTCTGAAAATGACAAATTTTGTATGTTTATATGAAATGTAACCCGAAAGTTATGAATGGTTAATGATATGCTTATTTTAACTATCTGCTGTGATTGTTTACTTTGTAATCAATGTGTTTTGAGCCAATAATCACATCAAAGCATTTCACGCTTTCGCAGGGACATGACACATTGGTGGGTGGCGGTGGTGGATTGAATGGTGATGGGCGGTGACAGCGGTGGATGAATGGTGATGGGCGGCGACGGTGGTGGATGAATAGTGTTGGGCAGTGGCGGTGGTGGATGTAACGGTGGTGGTGGTCTAAAAAGGACTATGATAGTGGGAGGATGGGTTGGGGTTGTTTGTATTAATTACACAAATGGTCCTTGAATTAAAAAGAGATAAATTTACAAAAATAGTCCCTCAAAGGGTATTTTGGTCATTTTAACTAAATTTAACAGAAAAGTTAACGTCTGTTAGTCTTAATACCTAATTTTGTTACAAAATTGAAAATATAATACCCCAACCTGTTACTTTTTTTGCTCAATACCCAAACCTATTATTTTAAACAAACCACAGAGACTATTTATGTAATTAACTCATATTTTAATAAACGTATCTATCTTAAGGAGCAGTAAAAAAATTTCCAGATTTTAAATTTGACATAGAAACCTTTAAATTAGAACTAAATAAAGAAATGAATTAATAAAGATAAAATTACAAAAAAACGTATTTTAAGGTTATATAAGTTGTACTTATCATCCTTTATCTTTAAAAGTTACCCTAAACGTACTTTATGTTAACATTTTTTTAACAGATTTGGTCCTTTATACTAACTGCCGTTAAATTTTTCTGTTAAGTCAATGTCAATTTGGTATTTTTAACTCTAAAGAACTATTAATTTAACTTTTCCCGAACATAAATGACATTTTCTACAACATTTTTATCTCTTACTTAATTTATGTATTTTTACAATTACACATATACAAATGATTTTTTTATATAATAATATATATTATTTAATTATTTTCATCCACGTATTATATATGAATATAAATTATATAATTATATAATTTAATTATTTATATAACTTAAATACGTGGATGAAAACAATAATAAACGTATTTATGTAATTATGATATAAATATATATATATATATATATATATATATATATATATATATATATATGTATGTATGTATGTATGTATGTATGTATGTATGTATGTATGTATGTATGTATGTATGTATGTATGTATATAATACGTGGATGAAAATAATTAATTAGCTATACGTGCATGAAAATAATTAATATAATTAATTATTTGTATAGTTTATACTTATATTTATATATAATACGTGGATGAAAACAATAATATATATTTGTTTTTATCGACGTATTTTATATAAATATAAAATTATATAACTTATTTAACTCTAAGCACCATTGCATTATTTATTGTTTATATAGTTTATAATTATATATAATACGTGGATGAAATTAACTAAATACTATATAGTATGTTATATAAAAAATCATAGTAGTATATAGTATGTTATATAAAAAATCATATTTATATGTATAATTTTAAAAATATTTAAATTAAGTAAAAAATAGAAAGGTTGCAGAAAACGTCTTTTATGTTTGGAAAAAACTATATAAATAGTCCTTTAGATAATAAAACCAAATTGCACTTGAGTTAACAAAAAAACTTAATGACTGTTAGTTTAAAGGACGAAATATGTTACAAAATATTAACATAAATGATGTTTAGAATAATTTTTAAATATAAAGAATGATACTAGCAACTTTATATAAACTTAAATGACGTTTTTTTGGTAATTTTCTCGTTAATAAATTAACAATTTTTGGTTTTTACCATCAGACTCACTAGAAAATCATATGAAATCAAATTATTAGTGTTTGTTGTAAGTCTCATCATAAACGAATTAATTTCTTGACTAATCTAACTCATGAATCAAACTTGCTCAAAATATGTGAAACAAGGTTTCCTGACTAATTAATCGAGCTCATTTAGAAATTAGTACTTCATTCGGTAATTTCATTTCATATGCAAAATTAAAACACATACAAAATGCAAATGACTTACCTGAATTAAATAGAAAAAAAACATGACACATGCTATAAAATCTTGAATATCGAATATCTGTAGGTCTACATTCTTTCCCGTATGCCATATTTCCATATTGGTAAACCATATTTGATACACAACAGAAGTAATAGAGTTTATATTGATACCTACATGGTAATTTATGAGTTCATTAGTATCGATCAGGATCCTTTGGATCCCACTTGTTGGCACCGAAAGTATCAAACTCCAGAACGACAAACGGATATGTACCGGCATTGGTTAATTATAGAATTGAACGGAAGCCCAATGGATCCTCCGTCATTTACCACAGAATTATTCCAAGCAATCATCATAATTAAAACAAGGGTATGAATCGTTGACAAATTAATGTGAACTCGTAGAGAAGTTGGTCAGATGAGTAGAGATGTTGTCCCGATGATGAAGAGAACTATTGTGATCACCTAATAATTTTAAAATTCTAGGAATTTTTTAGAGTAATAGTTGTGAAATCAAAGGCAATTGAAGCTACATAAGGGATTAAAGCAAGGAAGAAGCATGTTAAGATAGATATGAGTGATGAGTCTCTAAGAAGCTTGCTATAACAGACTAACAGTTGCAAGCATTGATGGGTAGTTCTGCTTTACATATACCATGAATATAAATATTATTGCAATATGAAGAATGAAATAAATAATATTTCAATGTCAATAAAAAAGATGGAATACTCAAGAAAATGAAGAAGGGTTGAGCCGCCCTCCTGTTTAACATGATTTCACGCCTCGTGTTATAACTGTTAGAAATTCTTATGTGTTTGTCTCGCTTTTTCTTTGTTTGGATCTAATTAAGGTAGCGTGGTTTTTATCTACATGGAAAGAAAACTTTCATATCCTAAAATTAACTGTGTTAAACAAAACCTATGTTGTTTCAAAATCCAATTTGGATTAGAAATGGATTTAAAGTTTTTAATGTTTATCGCAAAGTTGATGTTACATTGAACTCGAGCCTTGTTCTGGGGAAAACTAGCACTGACATTGTTGGCATAAGTTTAGAACTACGATTCGTAGCATTAATAATATGTGAATATATGTAACGTTATCGTGTAAATAAGTTAAGTCTTGTGTGTGTGAAAACCAGTAGCTTATGTCAAAGTTAACCGGTATGACATTTACAACTCCTTCCATTTCATTAATTGTAATAAATTTTAATCTATATTTAGTCAAAATGGTATTAATGTAATTTAACAGTTATATTCTATTGATTTTGAAACTAAGTAAAAAAAATATTAAAAAAATGAACCTCTAATAAAAAAAATTAAATGTTATCCTTTCTTGTATGACAATTTACTTGCCTTCTTCAACTACCGGCTTCCACGAGTTTATCCTATTCATGTTGCTGTGTTGGTTGTAAACTATTTAAAACGATCGAATCCACAAAATATTCCATTTTATAATCAAATTAAAACGGATGTGTATGTACGATATCAACGAGCTATAAACAAACTCAATCGGATATTATTAACCAAACAATTACAATACCAAAATAGTTTACGTAGTTTAAGCTCGATCCACCTGGGAAGAGCTCCCTTCGGACGGCTTATCACACAAACAATTAATCTCTGCTCTCTCACCCTCAGAACACATTTACAAATTAAACACACATATTAAAATACAAAGTAAAAACATCTATTTATACACGATGGACGTTATAAGAAAACTTCCAAAAGTTTTCGTCTGAACTAAATGTTTACGCGTGAATTAAAAGTTCTAGCATGATCTTAAAGTTTTTGCATGCATTTGAAAACTTATGTCTTTTTAAATATTTTCGCTTTTTTGGATTACGTTTTCACTTGATATTATAATCCATACAAACTAAGATCTTACGTTGATAACCCAAGATACATAAATGGAGACCACTGTTGCAGTTCCATATCCTTGCCATATTATCTATCTCCCCTTGGTTCACCATTGTCCCATATACTGCAAATTTTTATCCATTTATTCCCAAACTCGATGATAGTTCCAAGCACATCAATAACCTTTTAAGGTTCTTGCAATTTTCATCCGACCACTTACCCATAAACAACACATCATCAACCTAAAACAAATTATGAATAAACGGACCCGAATTTTGAATTATGTTGAGATCCTGATGTAAGGGGTTTAGAATGATGTTTATCATGGTTAAATGGTTAACTTTAAGGTATCTAATGTGCTTAAATATAAGAGATCGTGTTGAATAAGCTAACTACGATGATTTGATGTTTTGTAGGTTAAACGCAATCATTTGATGTGTTTTGAAGAATGCACATGGATGATAAATGAAGATCATGATAGATGAGATGATAGAGAATTCAATTACGAGAACGTGGCTGCAAACGGGGAGGAAAACGGAGTCCGAACGAAGAAGTTATGCAGAAAACAAGAATCAGAAAAAGCCCCAGCGTAACTTACGGTAGAATCAGGTCCTACGGTATAGGCCTCCAGCGTAAGTTACGGTGGAAACATGACCTACAGTTCATCAGTCAAAAATTGAGCAGAAAGCCTCTAGCGTAACTTACGGTGTTCAAGTGACCTACGGTACGTGATGCGCTGAAATCACTTATAAGACGGAAAAATTAGGTTTTCAGGGTTATCAATCATTCCAAGCCGTCCCCAAGCCCTAGGAACGACCCCAAGTGATCCAAAAGACTCCCGGAGGCGTTTTCAAGGATCAAGATCTTATTTATATCATTCGGGTTGAATCTTTAACGTTAGATACAATGTTTACATTCGATTTGATTTGTTTTTCGTTTCCATGTCTGGCTAATCCACCCGTGATTTTCTTCGGTGTTAGGGTTTATACTATGACTTTTTTTTGATGGTTTTGGTTGAGTTAATGTTTGAACACGGTAGTTTAAGCCGAGTAACATTATTTATTGTTTAGAGATTCTAAAATACGTGTGTTGCTTTCAATTCAATTGTTCCTGTTTGATTGTTTTAGATTTCTTTTCATCTGGAAACATCAATTTTGGATGGGGTTGGGTAATACAAGCGTAGGATATGATTCGAGTAGTTCATTATCAACAGTCTCATTCAATCTATTGTCTTTAACCAAATCAACCCGGTTATGTCTATGTGACCATTTTTAACTATCAAAGCAAGTCTAAGTTGTAAACCTTAACCCGGAGGGGATTACTCTTTCCCATCATTGTTTACAATCAATTTTATTTTTCGACTTCAACTACTTTTTGCAATTTAGTTCATTTACAAGTATTTTCAATAAATCTTTCAACTTTGTGAATTGAACCACACTTTTCACATATTCCTTATGGATCGACCCGACTTACGCTAGCTATCTTAGGTGAAGTTTGGACCGTTATAAATTGTTTTTGATTAGGCCTGACAACCCACATCAAAATGGCGCCGTTGCCGGGGAATTAGTGCGCAAAGTGTTTCGTTTGATTTTTAGTTTGTTTTGCTTATTTTATTTATTCTCTTTTCTTTGTTACGCTACGTGTGGTTGTGTGTGCAGGTGACAGCTCCGTGCATGCATACCCGGTACACAAGGAACAAGTCTCCGTTAGTGTTTGATCCCGAAATTGAGAAGACCGCTCGAAGAAATCGAGCACAATCCGAACAAAAACTCAATCAACAAGTGTAGTCAAAGAGTGTAAGATGGAGAATCCAATCCCACCACCACCAATTAACCAAAATCCACCTAATCACCAACCACCAAATCCACCACAAAATCAACCTCCACCAAACCAACCTAATGACCCGTTAGCATACCCGAATTTACAACCACAAAACAACCCACAAAGACAACACTTGCTCAAAACCAGCTACCTCAGAGACAAAATCCCTATCCTCAAACAAGACAGAACCCCTACCAACAAGAACCTCCTAGACAGAATCCGAGACAGCAAAGGGGGTTTAATAGGTTCGAAGATGAAGAAGAGAGATTTGAGAGGTTGAGTATCCATACTTGGGATGATGAGGTGGATGGACAGGATGACGGGTATGAAAATGAATATGATGATGAGGAGATTCAATACAATTAACCCAATAACAACCAAGGCCGATGCAGACAAAATGAACCACCAAGGCAGCAAAGGCAGAATCAAGGCCGAGGTCAAGGTAGAAAGCAAGAATTTCCTCGGATGAATCGAAATCCCGGGTTTCAACCTTACCAAGCTATCATTCAAGGGGTTGACAGCCATTTTCGTCCCACCATAGCTGGAGCGACATCACCTATAGTTAGACCACAAGTTAGAGGGAGGTCATTCGAGACTAGATCTAATAGTCTGGCTATCCTTTTAGAATTTCATGGGTTGTCTAAGGAAGAACCTTATTTACATCTGAATAAGTTTAGTGCCATCTGCGAGACCATTGGGGCACAAGGCTTTACACCAGAAGAAGTGTTGCTGGTCTTGTTCCAATATACATTGAAAGGAAATGCAAAAAAGTGGTTCCACTCACTACCTGCTGCTAGCATTTATACATGGGAGCAAATGCAACAGGCCTTTTTAGAGGAGTATTATACCCCACAGAAGACTAGTGAGGCCAGAATCGCCGTTCGGACATTCAGTCAACAACAAGACGAGTCGTTTCATGAGGCTTGGACAAGGTTCAAGGAGTTATTAAGAACCTATCCACATCAGGATATTCCCCAATGGGAACTGATTTCATCTTTTTATGATGGGTTGTCTGCTGAAGATGTGAGAGATGTAAACTCGACAAGTGCAGGAACGTTCATGAAAACACTGAGGATGATGACTGGGAGTTACTAGAACGGATGAGTATACATTCAAAACGACAAGCTCAGTCTCGTAGGAAATCGAGGAATGCGGTTGATGATTTGGATAGGAGGGCTTCAAGGTCGGGTCAGTCGGCAGGTAAGGATGCAGTGAAAGCCACAAGCTCTTTTATTATATGCCAGGGATGTGGTGAGGCTGGACATATTGCTAGAGATTGTCTAGAGTTTGATGAGGGGTTGGAAGAAGTGAGTTATGTACAGGGTGATAGGCGGCCAGACAACAACACCAACACTAACACCTATCACCCCTGTCTGAGGAATCACCCAAACCTCAGATATGGTAATCCTGACAATCAGTTGAACCCAAACTTTCAAGGTAATTCACATCCACAATACCAGAACAGATCAATGGGTCAAGGTGGTCAGTTCAACCAGGGGAACTATAACAGGGGTGGTCAGAGGAACTACCAGAATAACCAAGACCATGGTGGATCGGGAGGAAATGCAGAGCCAACAAACAAGGAGCTTCTAGAGTTTATGAAAGAGATGAAGAAATCAAATGAAATGAGAGATAAGAGCTATGAGGCGTTATCCAAGCAAGTGGGGCAATTGGCTGAAGAAGTTTCAATCTTGAAGAAAGCTCCAGGGAAGCTTCCTAGTGATACTCAAAGGAACCCAACTCACAGCTCATCAAGTGCAGGACCTTCAGGTAGCAAACATCCTTCAGTTAGCCAGGTAAGTATTCTTCGTTCTGGTAAGGTCTATGATAATAAAGTTGAGGCTCCATCACAATTTATCGAAGGTGTGGTGGAGGACGTTAACGAGGATGAGGATAGTGATTGTGAAATTGGACCTGTCAAACCTAAAACATCAAAGAAAGTAAATTTTTCAAATAAAATTGATTGGGAGATGGGGCAAGAGTCAACTAGTGTCCGGGAAAAGGGTGTGGAGGCTACTACCATCCCATTTCCTAGAGCACTGATTGCCCTGAGTAAAAAGGTTCCATCGGGAAAAAGGGGCCCACACCATGATGAGATGTGGGAAGTTTTTCAACAAGTAAAAGTCAATATTCCATTGCTAGAGGTAATTAAAAAAGTTCCCGCGTACGCAAAATTTCTAAAAGATTTGTGCACTCAAAAGAGAAATGTTAAAATACCTAAAAAAATTGAAGTGTCTAATCATGTGAGTGCCATACTAGCAGGACAACCTTTTCCACCCAAACTTCCGGATCCAGGAGAGCCAGTGATAGCCATTCAGGTGGGTGATTTTCACATATCACGGGCTTTGTTAGATCTAGGGGCTAGTGTAAGCATTCTCCCGGGCAGCTTATACGATCAATACGATTTTGGTTCATTGCATAAACCTCACACCACTGTGGTGTTAGCAGATAGAACACCCCGACTGCCCAGGGGAATGATCTTTGATGTTATTGTTAGGGTGGAAGAATTTACTACCCGGTTGACTTATTAGTTCTTGATTATGCGTCTGGAGATTCAAATGACCAACAAACAGTCATACTGGGTCGTCCATTTTTGGCTACTTCCAACTCACTAATCAATTGTAGAACTGGGGTAGTTGATATGACCTTTGGGGATCAACGACAATTAATAAATTCTTTTTTCATCATTTGGTCCATAGTGAATGCTCTTTGGTAGACACTATTGACAGGTATGGTCTTCATATTAATGAGGAAAACACCACAGAGGCGTGTGTTTATTGTGACAGGGGTCAAGTGGAACTAAGCAGTAAGATGGAGGAGGTTGAGAAAGAGCTGGAAGTGATGGCAGTTAGGGAAGGTAGACCCATTTGGACCCATCAAGTGGAAAGTATACCCGAGCACATTGACACAAAGCTGCAACCATCATTGAAATCACCTCCTACACTGGAATCGAAAGAGTTGCCTAAGCACTTGAAGTATGCGTATGTTGGCGACAACAACACTCTTCTGGTGATTATTGCATCTAACCTACCTGAAGAACATGAGAAAGCTTTGATGGAGGTACTAATAAAGTATCGGGCTGTGATAGGATGGACCATTGCAGATTTGAGAGGAATCAGCCCATCTATTGTCATGCATAAGATCATTACAGAAGAGGGAGCAAAACTGGCTCGAGATGCTCAGAGAAGGTTGAACCCGAACATGCGGGAGGTGGTGAAGAAAGAGGTGTTGAAATGGTTGGATGCAGGTATTATCTTTCCTATCTCTAATAGTGAATGGATCAGCCCCGACTCAAACCATGCCAAAGAAAGCTGGCATTCAGATTGTTCAAAGCGCGGATGGTACTGAGGTAGCCACCCAGCTGGTAACTGGGTGGCGAATTTGTATTGATTACAGGAAGTTGAATGTTACAACTTCCAAGGACCATTTCCCGTTACCTTTCATTGACCAAATTATTGAAAAATTAGCAGGTCAAAAATATTACTGTTTTTTGGATGAGTATCCAGGTTATAATCAAATAGCAATTCACCCGGATGATCAACATAAGACAACATTCACTTGCCCATATGGTACTTTTGCATTTAGACGGATGCCATTTGGCTTGTGCAATGCCCCCGCCACCTTTCAAAGGTGCATGATGAGTATCTTTTCAGATATGGTGGGGGATTCTATGGAGATCTTCATGGATGATTTTTCTATCTTTTCAACATCTTTTGAGTCGTGTTTAAACCAACTATAAAAAGTGTTTAAAATATGTGTTGACTCAAACTTGGTCCTTAGTTGGGAAAAGAGCCATTTTATGGTTCAAGAAGGTATTGTTTTGGGACATGTTATCTCAAGCAGGGGGATAGAGGTTGATACGGCAAAAGTGCAGATTATATCCACTTTGCCACCACCAACAAACATCAAAGGGATTAGGTCATTTTTAGGACACACGGGCTTTTATAGACGTTTCATTAAAAATTTCAGTGTAATAACAAAGCCATTGTGCAACTTACTTCTAAAAGATGTACCTTTTAACTTTGATAATGAATGTTTAAAAGCTTTTAACATTTTAAAAGAAAAGTTGGTGGAGGCCCCAATTTTGCAATCACTGGATTGGTCTTTGCCTTTTGAAATCATGTGTGATGCCAGTGATTTTACAGTCGGGGCTGTGCTTGGTCAACGAGTGGATAAGAAACCAGTAGCGATTTATTATGCAAGTAAAACTCTTTCTGATGCTTAATTGAATTACACAACCACAGAAAAAGAATTACTTGCAGTTGTCTATGCTTTAGACAAGTTTCGTTCTTACATTTGGGGCAGTAAGATTATTGTATATTCTGACCATTCTGCTGTCAGGTACTTAATGGATAAGAAAGATGCCAAGCCTCGGTTGATTAGATGGATTTTACTATTGCAGAAATTCGATTTGGAGATTAGGGACAAGAAAGGGAAAGACAATGTGGTGGCAGACCATTTGTCTAGGATCATTCATGAAATGGATGATCATGAATTGGAAATCAACGAATCGTTTCCTGATGAACAATTGTTGTCAGTTTCTACTTCACCTTCTGATCCATGGTATGCTCATTATGTTAATTATTGTGTTGCAGGTACCATTCCCGAGCATTGGTCTAAGACAAAGAAGAAGCATTTCGTTTCCCGAGCCAAGCTTTACTTTTGGGAGGACCCAGATTTATTCAAGATTGGAGCCGATCAACTGATTCGGAGATGTGTGCCAGATGAAGAAATTCCTTCTGTGCTTCAGCTTGCTCACGCATCTGCATGTGGTGGCCACTTTAGTGGCTAGAAAACAGGGCAAAGGGTTCTAGCTTGTGGTATATTTTGGCCAACAATTTTTAAAGATGCTTATGAGTTTGCTAAAACTTGTACAAATTGCCAACAAATGGGCAGTATTGCAAAACAGGATGAGATGCCCATGCAGCCAATTCTAGTGGTAGACATTTTTTATGTCTGGGGAATTGACTTCATGGGACCATTTCCCATTTCTTATGGCAATTTGTACATTTTATTAGCAGTGGACTATATGTCAAAGTGGGTCGAAGCTATTGCCACAAAGACCAATGACCATAGTGTTGTGTGCAAATTTGTTCTAGCCAATATTTTCACTCGATATGGGGTGCCCTATGTGATCATTAGTGATGGGGGATCACATTTCAAGAATTTTAAGTTTGGTAAATTGCTTAAGAGGTATGGTGTTGACCACCGGATTGCCACACCTTATCATCCACAAACTAATGGCCTGGTGGAGGTGTCAAATCGGCAAATTAAGGAAATCTTACAAAAGACAGTACGACCTGACCGCAAGGATTGGTCCAACAAACTGAATGACGCCTTGTGGGCATATCGTACTACTTATAAAACACCGATTGGCACCACCCCTTACCGGTTGGTTTACGGGAAGGGTTGTCATTTGCCCTTAGAGTTAGCTCATCGTGCATTATGGGCCATTAAAGAGACTAACGTTGATTATGACACGACAGGTAAACAAAGAATGCTAAGTCTAATGGAGTTAGAGGAGCTAAGGGAAGAAGCTTACGAAAATGCCACGATTTACAAAGATTCAAAGAAAAGAGTGCACGATGCCCGTCTGAAGTTGTTCCCAGGTAAGTTAAAGAGTAAATGGACAGGACCATACAAAATCACACGGATAGGGAACTCGGGAGACATCGAGATCGAGGATTTCGATGACCACATCCGACAGGTAGTTAATGGTCATCGGTTAAAACCGCATTTGAGACCAAATGACCTGAATGGACCGGATAGGCAAACCGATGATCTTTTGTCGGTTAGCATTTGGGGTTCTAACCCCATCTAGGGATGGAGGTAACCAAGAGTCAAGCTATAGACTCTTAAAATGCAGCGCTTCCGGAAGGCAACCCGTATTTGTGAGTTTCCCTTTTCTTTGAATTTGCATCTTTCATTTTGTTCTTGTTTTATTTTGTTTTGTTTAACCATTTTGTAGGTTCCGTATCCTTCAATCGATCAGGTATGTTGATGTTTTAAACTGTGAGTTGAGGACGACTCGGTTCAAAAGCTGGGGGTGGCGGATCACAGAGGGTTCACAAGGTGGTGTAAACGATAATTTCATCGTAGGTTTTATGGTTATGTTGATTTAAGTTTTTTTCATATTAAAAAAAATAATAATAATAATTAAATTCCAACCGTAGGTCACCAAGCCACCGTAACCTACGGTGGCAACAAGGTGGAATTGGCAGAATGAGCCCACCGTAACTTACGGTGGGAAGAGGTCTTACGGTTGTGCGCAGGAAAGAAAAAAAAAGAGAGGAAACTTTGGGGGGGGGTGTTTTGCACATTATTCAAACTCGTTTTTTTCCTTCAATAACAATATTACATCAGATCAAAACCCAGTTTCCATAACTTTTCTTCTTCTTCTTTACCTAATTCTCTCAAGAACAATAACAAACCAAACCCTAACTCTTTTAAATCCTAACCAAATCACATGGGTGTCGGGTCTATCTCACTTAATTTTTTGAGAGGAACAAGAATCCACTGGTAGTTTCATCAGATTCGTGATCGTTGGGTGTAGATCTAAGGGAGACAAACGAACCCTAAGTTCAAAGTTGGGGTTTTTTTTCACCTTCGGGTTGGTTCTCTTGCAATTGAAGTTCATATTAACATCTCTAAACCACAAAGGTATGTTCTTTATCACCACATTGTACGAGTTTATCAATTATGGAACTTTGGTAAGTGGGTTCACAAATATGGTTATCCTAGTTGGGTTAGGGGTGTTAAACGTTGTTAAGTGTTGGTTTGGATATGTTTTAGAAGAATAGACGATATATATGGTCGTAGTAGCAATTATTGAACATGTGAAGATAGGATGTAACATGTGCTAGTAACTAGATACATGATACAAGTGGGTTGATAAAATGTTTTTTTAACGGTTTTGTAAAAATAAGAAAGGAAAATGGGAGAGTGTTACCCACTTAAACATGTTTGATAAATGGCAATTTAAAAGAAATCACCACTAGAGATTTGGGTGATTTATGACATGTCATGGAACAAGTGTAGGGATGGATGCTTAACCCACACTTGGTCTACTAGTGGATTATGACTAACTTGAATTGTTTGGTGGTTCATTACTGTGTGTGTAGATGGGAAGATCCGGAAAGGAACCAGTGGGACCTTCAAAAAAGGCAAAGAAAGCAAACCCACCATTGGTAATAAGGGAGGAACCGATGCCACAACGAGAGGAGGAAATATTAGAAGATGTACCCAAATGGAAAGGGGGGCCATTGAGCAAATTTCCTCCTAGATTTCAACCAATATTATGGGAGGAAAAGATGTCCGGAATGAGAGATCGAAAAGAATCGTATCTGGTAGAAAGGGAAGTGCCCGAAGCCTTGTTTGCCCATCATGGAGTACATGAAAGATTTGCATCGTTGGGGTGGCAGGCTGTGTTGAAGTGTTATGACCAGGAGGAAGACAAGCTATTTGCACCAGCCATTGACGAATGGGTAAGTACACTTCAATTAGAGGGAACCAGGAATATACAACAAATGAAGCTTGTGGGTCATTGCCGAGGTCAGAAAGTTACAATGTCTATGACCAATCTGAAAAAACTGGCACCCTTTGATTCACTACCCATCAGCCAGTATGAATTCCCCTCTGAAGACAACCTTTGGAATAGACCGGACAACAGTCCACGGTGGGAGCTGATGAAAGATACACTTTTTAAGCCTGGAAAAACTAGCACGATGAAGAGGGTGGACCTGAAGAAGGAGGCAAGGTTGATTCAAAATATTATAACTCAGAATGTGATGCCTCGAAGGGGGGATAAAGACTCGGTTAGGTATTGTGATGTACCTATTCTATACTCCATCATGACAGGGGACCACAAGATCTCATTCTGTCATTTGGCCATGATGAACATTTGGTTAGCTCGTATCACAAAGGGTAAGCAGATCATCCCTCACTGTAGGTTGATTCAAGCTTTGTTCAAACATTTTAAGGTAATAGATCATTCGGTATTCTAAAGGCCAACCAATTACATTGTCAAAGATTTGGAACCATTCAATGTAATCCTTATGGCACGGGTAGGTTGGGAATGGAGTTGTAATGAGCAATATGCAAGGTGGAAACACAAGAATGGAGAGAAGATTAAAGTGAAAAGGTTGGATGCAGTACCATTTGCACCAGGTGATACAAGTGAAAATGATAGTGTGGCAGGTGATGATTTGAATGACCCACCTGAGGAAGGGTCAATTACGAGGCCCCCTTACCCGATGCTTAACGACATGTGGAACCGGGTTCAAGACTGTAGGCCGAAAGGGTTTGATCTATGGCATAGTTACAATCAGAACAATTGGGATCTACAACAGCATATTAGGTTGCAAGCTGCAGATGATGCCCAGGCGATGATAGCAAATCAAAATCATTGGAATCGTGTCAACCTAATTCATCAGGAAATTCAAGTCAACAACAATTGGGAGTCCTACCAGCAGCTTGGATATCATGACGCTTATCATCGAGGGGAGCCATTTGTTCAGGCACCACCACCGGTCAACTACCTCACTCTTCCACCCTATGATGGAGGGGAGAGGCTGCCGAGACCTGAGTGGCATCACTCGGAGTGGATCGATCCGATACAATTCCAACAACAACAGCTCGAGATGCAGCAGCTCCAGCAGTAACAACAGAGTGGAGAAGGAAGCAGTAGCGGAGCACAAGGGGTGCATTCTAGTTTAGTGAATGGAGGGAAGAGCTGAGCAACATATTTGGACCGCGTCAGTCACGGTACTTTGGGGGCAATCGCTGATCGTCATTGTTCCGATCGATCAGGTCCAATTGCTCTAATTTGAAATAGGCTATTTTATGTGTTTGTGTGTTTATTTATTTATGTTTCTGGTAGTAGAGAGAACAATGGAACAATATGGGGGGTTGGGTGGTGTTTGATGTTTGATGTCTGAAGTCTAAACTCTTTATGTTATGTTTTTAGGAAATAAGTAGCTTGTTTTTATTTTACTTTTGTCTTTCGTCGTGAGTCAAGTCAAAGAACCTTGATAATACTGGTGGGGAAGTCTAAATGAGATTGAAGAGGTTGAAATTTGTTTTTTTTAAACACCCATACATTAGAGACAATGTATCCCAAGTGTGGGGATGGGGGAACCATAAGTAGACTCATTTTGGAGAAATGGAAATTTAGACAAAATTTAAATTTAAAAATTTTAAAAACTTTTTTCTCTAAAATATTAATCTTTGGTTAAGGTTCTTAGTTATAGTTGATTCCCTAAATGTTTAAACCTGGTTGGTTTGTGGAAGTTGGAAAGGGAACACCTAACTAGGGGTGGCAAACTTTAGGTGTAGTAAACTTGCACATGTCACGTCGGTAACCCGAACACATCGTTTTCATATGTGAGAAGCCTATTCTTTGATAGTGTTAGATATATTTGCTTGTTTGAGTGTGCAGTGATGTTTTCTAGTGGTAGAACTTGTGGGGCGCGTGCATCTTGAGACTCGAGACTGGGATTCACATCGAAGTGATTGAGGCATTAGGATCAACCGTAGAATAACCCCATAGGACCCACCGACCCGACATCTATCTCCTAGTAGCCAAGTTTGTGCTTTTTCCCTATTCATTTGTTTAACCAAAATTGTTGACTCAGTAGCCTTTTGTTTAGCCTATTCATTTGTTTACCCATGTGATGGAACTTGAGTTAATTAGCAGTAGTAGTGTTAAGTTGATTCGATATCAAGTTTTGAAGTTGTAGTTGGGGATAGCTAAGGTTAGTGAATTCCATTGTGTTTTTTAAGTTATGTTCAAAAAAAAAAAAAGAAGAAGAAAAAAAAATGAGAAAAATGAATGAAAAGAAAAGAAAATTTTGTCGAAATAGTTAAGTTTGAGAGACTGAATTATTAGGCAAGAAAAAAGATTGAGCTTTGAAGTATGTGGTAGTTAACTCAAGCTTCCCATCACCCTAGTCACTATACCCCAAATTACTCCTACCCGAACCTAAGCCTAACATTGCAGCCTTTGAAAAGCCCTCATGATTGGTGTGGTATCTTATGTTAGTGGGTGGAGAGGTGATTGTTTTACAAGCCTATGCTCACTAGTTTGCATTATTGTTGAGTGTTCATAAATTACCGGCACACCTTTTGCCGAGTTCAGAAATTAAACTGAGTAGAGAGTTTCATTGTGAGGGGTGTGACATGTGCAAGAGAGCAACTTAGAGTTTGAGAGTTTTAATTAGGCAATCCAATGGGTTAGAGGTTGTGTGGTTGTGAACGGGTCATGATTATCAAGTTTGGGAATCGGGTATGATTTTGAACCTTGGGTGATGGTTAGTATTTGTGTGTCTTATTTGAAAAAGTTTTGACCCGAATTGTTGAGTTTTCAAAAGCAACCTCACTTGAGGGCAAGCGAGAAACAAGTGTGGGGATGTGATGTAAGGGGTTTAGAATGATGTTTATCATGGTTAAATGGTTAACTTTAAGGTATCTAATGTGCTTAAATATAAGAGATCGTGTTGAATAAGTTAACTACGATGATTTGATGTTTTGTAGGTTAAACGCAATCATTTGATGTGTTTTGAAGAATGCACATGGATGATAAATGAAGATCATGATAGATGAGATGATAGAGAATTCAATTACGAGAACGTGGCTGCAAACGAGGAGGAAAACGGAGTCCGAACGAAGAAGTTATGAAGAAAACAAGAATCAGAAAAAGGCCCTAGTGTAACTTACGGTGGAATCAGGTCCTACGGTATAGGCCTCCAGCGTAAGTTACGGTGGAAACATGACCTACGGTTCATCAGTCAAAAATTGAGCAGAAAGCCTCTAGCGTAACTTACGGTGTTCAAGTGACCTACGGTACGTGATGCGCTGAAATCACTTATAAGACGGAAAAATTAGGTTTTCAGGGTTATCAATCATTCCAAGCCGTCCCCAAGCCCTAGGAACGACCCCAAGTGATCCAAAAGGCTCCCGGAGGCGTTTTCAAGGATCAAGATCTTATTTTTTCATCCCTTTTGAATCTTTAACGTTAGATACAATGTTTACATTCGATTTTGATTTGTTTTTCGTTTCCATGTTTGGCTAATCCACCCGTGATCTTCTCCGGGTGTTAGGGTTTATACTATGACTTGTTTTTGATGATTTTGGTTGAGTTAATGTTTGAACACGGTAGTTTAAGCCAAGTAACATTATTTATTATTTAGAGATTCTAAAATACGTGTGTTGCTTTCAATTCAATTGTTCCTGTTTGATTGTTTTAGATTTCTTTTCATCTGGAAACATCAATTTTGGATGGGGTTGGGTAATACAAACGTAGGATATGATTCGAGTAGTTCATTAACAACAGTCTCATTCAATCTATTGTCTTTAACCAAATCAACCCGGTTATGTCTATGTGACCACTTTTAATTATCAAAGCAAGTCTAAGTTGTAAACCTTAACCCGAAGGGGATTACTCTTTCCCATCATTGTTTACAATCAATTTTATTTTTCAACTTCAACTACTTTTTGCAATTTAGTTAATTTACAATTATTTTCAATAAAGCTTTCAACTTTGTGAATTGAACCACACTTTCCACATATTCTCTGTGGATCGACCCGACTTACCCTAGCTATCTTAGGTGAAGTTTGGACCCTTATAAATTGTTTTTGATTAGGCCTGACAACCCACATCAATTCCCTTGCATTTTTTAGAGATATTGCCATTTCATTACCACATGTAAAGCTTCTAATGAAATAATGAATAGAAACAGTGACATAGGATCTCCGTGCCTTATTCCTCTTTTATGAACAAACACCCCTGTAGAGGACCCATCTACTAATACCGACGACTAGGCTGATCGCAAACATGTCGTTGCCCAACTCTGCTATTTGGTGCTAAGGGTAGATTGTTGCTTATGATCTTTGTGAAAATCAAAATAATAGTTTTTACAACTATTAACTTTTAGATAAATGATGGGTTTTATTTATATCCCGAGAATATTATATCTTTTGGAGTGATATTTATAAAATTATAAGCAATTGAAGCTCCATAATGGATTAAAGCAAGAAATAAGCATCACTATAAGAAAAGGCAGGTGCATCGACAAAGACTCATAAGTTGTTGGCATTAGCCTGCTTTCATTTTCATTTTTCATTTTCATTGTATTAGGTATTTTTTTTTTTTTTGGAAATCTAACATGTCGACGCGTAGCTAGTAAAATTTTGAGGTAATAGTTGTAGTTTCTTGTAATGCATATTAAGACTGACACAAGTACTATGAAGGAAACATGTTAAAATAGTTGGTAGTTGAGAACTTCTTGATAGTTGTGCATAACATATAATATGAACTAGTATAATTTTCTCGAGCGATGCACCAAGAGTCCTACATGCTCACAAAACTAAGTGTGTTTCCTCTAATCAAGAAGAAGAAGGTTTGGATCTTTAAACCATAGGATGATGCTATCGAATGTGCCGTTGACGTATGCAAGGGATGTAAACTATGTTAGGCTTTCAGGGATGGAGGTGAGAATAGCACGTGAATGTTGCTTCCAACTAAGATGTTATTTCTCCTCGATGGGGTGCTTTTTGTGGTTACAACTAACACTTTAATCGGAGAGAATTAAAGGAAACCATTTCCATCATGAAACTGAGATGAGGTTGTATTCTTTTTATTTAGGAACATCTATTCGGACCTAGGTTATTAGAACTTGCTTCTTCATTTAATTTGCTAACTTGTCCTCTTTCTTCTATTGTTTTAGGTACGTGTTTATATTTTATAACTAAAGAGTTTTCACCTCAATGGTATTTAGACATGGCGTATGATGTTTCTTCCTAAAAGGTTGAGAGTTAATGTCTCTTGTTTGACAAGTGGTATAGTTTAGGACTAGATTTAGAGTGTGTATGAATTCATATTTATAAAATAGTGATCAAGTTTTAAAATTGTCCTAATTAGGTCATTCGTAAACTTTTTTATTTCAATCAGTTCACTAAAGTTTATTTTGATGTTTTAATTCTGTGTATTTAAGATGAATAGCTGGAAAAACTTAAAAAGATTTAAAAAAAATTAAAAAAAAGGTCACAGGTTGAAGGTGATGGGGCGGTATTGGGTCACAGGTCACAAGTCGAAGGAGTTGGTGGGTCACAGGTCACCAATGGCGGAGATGGTGGTTCGCAAGTCACAGGTCGAAGGTGATGGGGTGGTTTTGGGTGGGTCGCAGGCCATAGTTGGGGCGGCGACGGTGGGCACAGGTTGTAGATAGGGTGGCGATGGTGGGGGGAAAACGTTGATGATGTTTAAAGGTGGAGAATTAGAAGAGAGAGGCTGTCGATGGTGCAAGGAGGGGGGTGGTCGATGTTGCAGAGAGCGGGAGATAGAGGGACGATGGCCATTGGGATTTTTTTTCAAATTTTTTTTTGTTGCATTTCAAATATAAAAAAACTACATGCTAATCATGTTAATTATGTAGGATTAGAACACCAAATCAAATTTAATTACCTGATTGAAATAGTTAAAAAATTAAATGACCTAAGTGAAACATTCTTAAAATTTGCTTATTATTTTGTGAAGTTTTCTTTAAAAAAATTTATACTTATACGCTTATTTAATTTCATGAATTTTTTTAAAAATAGGTATTTTAGAGAGAGAGAGTTGACAAGAGGGGAAAGTCTTGTCATTTAAACACCTCAAGGGAACCCGCCATTGGCAGGGGCGGGTTCTGTGCCTTGGTCAACGTGCACAATCAACGATTTCAGAGGATCTCGCCCATGGTAGGGGCGGGTTCTCCCACTATCCTCCACCGTCCGATTTATTTCCTACAACCCATCTAAACCACATGTTACAACCGCGCCTATCCTGATGTGACCCCAGAGCAGACCGCGCCCTTGGCAGGGGCGGGTTTTGAAACCCTGTTTGCGCCTTTCATATTCAACTAACACCCCCCCCCACACCGACCCTTTTTCCTTTAGTTCTTTTACACCCCACCCCATTTATCCTATTTAAACCAACCAAATTTTATTCTTCCTTCATTACACCCCCACCCCCCATTTATCTAATTTCTCACTATCTTTGAATCTAATTTTTTCTATAATATTTCATACTTCATTTCAAAAATCAAAATGATCTGGAGAATTACACCAGGTCCACTAAATAACGATTTGTTATTTTTAAGTGGTCAACATAGAGCTGATTATTATTTTCGAGATCCAGCAAGCAATGAAGAAATTTTACATGTTAGACGAGGTGATAAAGCTTTTTGGGATTACATTGATGAAGAGCCTATCCCTGATAATATTATGAGATATATAAGGTTGGCTGGTTTTGCGGGGTGATCGAGTGTGGTTATCGCAAACTTGACCATGCTCTTATCTCAGCTTTGGTGGAGAGATGGAGGCCGGAGACATACACATTTCATTTACCGGTTGTAGAAACCACAATGACCCTTCAAGATGTACAAGTTTATGGGGTTTGCCGGTTGAAGGTGATGTTGTTTCTAGCACTGATTATGCTATGAGTGCATCTGGAATTATAATGAGGTTTGAGTAGTTAACCGGCTGTACACTCGCTACAAGCGTTGTAAGTGGTTATAAGTTAAACCTAAGGTTTATTTTATATGAAATAATAAAATCATTCCCTAATAATGCCATATATTTTCAGTGCATCCAACGAGCTAGATTAATTATGTTTTTTATGATTGGTGCCACTTTATTTCCTGATACTTCTAGCAACTGGGTGCACATAAATTATTTAAGTCATATTAAAAACTTAAATAACTGTGGTAGACTTAGTTGGGGAAGTGTAGTTTTAGCATCTTTGTATAGACAATTATGTAAGGCAACGAGTGTAATAAATCGAGAGATTGGTGGGCCTTTATTCTTGTTACAATTATGGGCATGGGAAATATTACCTTCTATGTGTCCCCGGAATACTTGATCGATTGATTTCAGATTACCATATGGTGCACGATATCTTAAAAAAACTTATAAATTGACTATTTTTCAGTAATCTTATATTTTTCTAGTTAACCGGGTATATTTGAAAACTTTATTACAGATGGAATGGTGAACTTAGTTATGTAAACACCACTCCGCACTATTTGAGCGCATATCGATCTCAGCTGCATTCATTAAGCGAGGCCACGGTATTAATATTAATCTAATATTATTTTGTATAAATTAACATTGTGAAAACATATTAATTGATATTTTTGATATCAGTTTAATTGGAGTCCTTATGATAATATCATCAACCTTCTACCTAATATCTGCACAAGTGGATATCAAAGCTGGAGAAGTGACACATACCTTATATGTTGGGAAGTTGTTGAGCCTCACATTTTAATAGGGTTTTAAGACAGTTTGGAATGTTTCAACCAATCCCTACAAGTGTGTTACTAACCCGGGAGCAAAACACAAATCTACATTCGATTGCTCGTAAAGGTGGTAAAAATAAAAACTAGATACAACATCATAATATCTTTGTTCAAGCATGGGCGTCTCGACATAATTCAATTGTGAATGAAGCATACACTGATTCGCCAATTGCTTCTGAAGCATACATGAGGTGGTATTTAGAGCGTACTGTTGTGTATACAACAAACCCGGCTCATCAAGACACGAACCCTTATGGCTTCCAAAATGATGAAAACAGATTGAGAATGATGGTATTATTATTAATTATTATTATTATTATTATTATTATTATTATTATTATTATTATTATTACTACTACTATTTAAAATTAATCTTTCATAATGTTATTTATAGATGGATGTGATGAGTCAGTTTTATAAAAGACCAGGCGATGAAACGAGAAGGAATATGGCGAGCCGTTATATGGAATTTGCACATGCAAATCATATAAGTTATCTACCAACGCATGTGACACAGAATGTTGATGATACTCAACTTCCTCCTGTCACACAATGTTTATGCAGAAGGGGTAGAGGACGAGGGCGGGTTGGTCGACAAGTTGTTGATGATAATGTGGAGCAACAGAATATGACAGAACAAAGGGTTTCCACGGAACAACAGTTCGACTCCCCCTTTTTAAGCCAAATGGGTAACCAAGATTTTTTTTACGGTGATACCTCAAGTACTCAGTTTCCACAATTTAGTCAAATGGGTACCCATACTTTTGAAGAAAGCGGCCCATCAAATCCTTATCAAAGCCCTAATACTACTTATGAACAATCGTTTAACCATTCTTCCCAGCTACCTTATTACCCTCAATTTCAAGAGACGGCTCAATCAGTTGACCGGTTTTTTAATGCATCTCCTTGCTTATTCGACTTAAATGATGAAACAACAAACGATAATGATGACACTTGTTAGATGTTATTTTTTTATATTTTTAGTGATGTATTTTTACCTTTTTAATTATGTAATTTTTTTGTACTTTTATCTATTAATTGTAGAATGCAATTTTATTATAAAATACAAACATAAAATACAATATTATTAGAATAAGCATCTAAAAACTAACAAGTAGTACAATAAAACTAACAAGTAAATCGGTAATACAACAAAGAAGGTCACTTGTGGGTCTTGCGTTTGACTATCTTTTCTCTGAACCATTCAGGATGACTATATGTATAACGATATTGATAAAACTCTTTTTCCATATAGCGTTGATATCTTGCACACGTGTCTTTAAAGTTTCCCTCCATACTTAAGGTTTTTCCTTGAACTAGCTTTTGCATTAACATACAAACAAAATCCCCTGAATCACCTCCAAGGTCACCCCGGTCCTTAGGCAAGTACTCTACAGTAGTTGTGAAAGGCATGAACTAGCTTTTGCATTAACATACAAACAAAATCCCCTGAATCACCTCCAAGGTCACCCCGGTCCTTAGGCAAGTACTCTACAGTAGTTGTGAAAGGCATGTCATCCTTTTTATCAGGATGAATAAATGGTCCAGTATAATTTTTTTTTCAGTAACCAATCTGTTTCATCAGACAGTAAAAATTACGTGGAATAAAATCTAAAATAGAGAGAACTAACTGATGATATAGTTCACGATATAAGTTATTTGACCAATACTAAAGGATCTCCATTGTATGCAAGTTGATTAGGATAAGTAATCAATCTTCTTTTGCTTTTATAAGTATTGGAATATAAACATATTGCACCTCCCAAAATGGAGGTTACAACTCACCAGTTCCGTTGGCATATTTGACAGGCTTGACATCTTCCCACACACATAATTCATCCCGAAACTGAAGTGGTAAAATTGTCCAATTCAACCCTGATGGTCCGAATTTTGCAAGCTTTTAACGTCTCATCCGCATCATCCGTTTTACCCAACCTTCTATATGCTGTGATATAAAGTTTAACATCTAATAAACATTAATATACAACAATCTTCTCATGAATATGAGTTTGGACTTGTTCATGTTATGACTTGTTTGTCTACATATTGAACACCTACGTATAACAGGTGCATCCGGATGATGAGCATCCATCTCGTTGGGTATCCTTCTCGTGCGTCTCCTACCTTGTGACGTGGTGATTTTTGATGGATCGCCTCTTATCCTCCAACCCGGGTTCGTCCAACAATCAGGGTGATGAAGCGGGTAAAAATGACTGTTATACTGTTCTTGATAAACAACAATACTATAGACATGATGAACAATGTTATGAGGTGATTCACCTCTATGGCGACAAACTGCAATTGCATGTGAGCACGGGAATCTTTGCATCTGCCATTTACCTATCACATCCCTGCTTCAGGGCACCCCAGGAGTGCGACTGATTGGTATGCGTTATTGTTCACTTTTTATTTGCATGTCTTGAAAGACGTTTACGCAGCGGAAAATCATTTCACAATTTATCTGATGAATTATAAAAACAAACTTTCATATATTCGTTGGGGATTAAATACCCAAAATTTTACATAACATTGTTCAATGCAATGCTTACAAAATTTTTGTGTACTAACAGATATTAAAAACTTGCCACAAGGTCTATGCCTAGGAAACTTTAGTCCTTCCGGCACTATTCTTGCTACTATATTCATCACAGGGTTTTCATGCCTAGGATTCATAGTCCATCCAACACTAACACCTGACTAAACATATTTAGTCATGTTTATCTGAAAATGTTTGAAAATAATACATCAGCAAAAAGCTGGTGAATACATTTAATTTGACACAAAATTATTTCGGCATGAATAATGATAAACAGTTAATCATAAATTAATGGTAAACCACACATTTAGCAGTCTATTTCAACTAGAAGTTCCCCCTCCATATATACTAGTATTGGTGCTCAGGTAGTCTTGCTACGCGACTCTCTAGATCTGCACTGAGTCTGAACCAGCCTCGGAATGGGATTTTCACCCATCCCAAGGATATAATTTGATCAAACATACATATACTTCTGGTCTAAATATTTTAGCAGAATACCTCTATGCATTAACATGGTTAACATACTAATGCCATTTTCACAAAATAAAATCATTTGATTGTTTTAAAAGTATTAAACATATTCACCAGGTAAATTGAACAGAGCATCTAAACTTGATAAGCTTTTGTTTATGAACCTCGAAGTAACTTAAGGATTAAGTCACGAGCTTCTAACATCTTGATTAAATCAGAACTTCTATACTTGTTGTCTAGAGCATACACAGCTTCCTAATCTCGGGTATCTTTATGGTGTTTAAAAGGTAGTAGAGAGTTTCGTGTGTGAAAGCAGGGAAGACGATCAAAAGGTATGAAATGAAATGAAGCAAGAGGCATCTATTTATACATGGATATTTCTTACTCATTAAGTATTTCTTACTTATTAAGTTTTATCCAAACTTAACTATTAAGTCCAAAACTTAGCAATTAAGTTTTATATTTTGTTCACAACTTAGCCATTAAGTTTATATTTTATCCAAGTCTTAGCTATTAAGCTTTATCCAAACTTAGCCGTTAAGTTTCATCCTAATTTTATCTAAAACTTAGGCATTAAGTTTTATCCATACTTAATTGTTAAGTTTTATCCGTAGCTTAATTATTAAGTCGTATCGCAAGGTTGAGACATTAATTATATCTAAAACTTAGTCATGAAGTCACGCTTGAAGTATAACCATGATTATTTAATTGACAAAAATAATATAAAAATTTCGCAGGTGTTACATTACCACACATGCAAGTTTTGTTTTTGTATTCCACGGTATAATCACTTCCACCAGCTTCATTTGTTTGGATCTTTGACAGAACTCTATACATCGCTTTAAGGCCCTGTTTCCGGAGACCTCACAGTTGGACAATCATAGCATTACTATATTAAACAACACACATTTCATAAAATATTATAGGGAATAAGTTAACAAAAACCATCCATTCTATTAATAATTACTGTTGTTAAGCAATACATCATTGTTTCCTTGAATTACAAAAGACCTTGTTTAATTGCATTACAAAACAACAATATCATTAAAGATGAAAGGATGCCAGTCTTGCCCTGTCGAGTAGCTTCCCCCGCGTGCCACCCTTAGCAACATTTACCTGCCAACTGAAATGCATAAAAGTCAGCGTTGCTGAGTGAGTTCTAGTTTTAAAACGTTTAAAATACCTTGTATGATTTATATGAAAATATCCTTATTGAATAAAATACATTACTTTCGTACGCGATCACACATCATACGTACATCCAGGTATCAATCTTTATCATTCATCATTCTCTTCATTAATCGTTCATTTCGTACGTTTCGAACTTTTATTCTTATCTTTCACTTTCATCCAGACCCGTGTTCAATACCCTAATCATTATGCATGAAGCGGGTACTGGGTCGGAGTCTATAAATAGACCCCTAACATTGTGCACGAAGCCTGACCCAGTACCAAGGCATGACACAAGGGTCCCGTCAACCTCAAGGATTTACCCTGTGTGCATCCTTCGGGTTAGCTAAACCACACACAGTTGAGCTAACGACAACATGGTCGTGCATCTTTAATCAATTTGCTTACAAGTCTTTCATTCTTTCATTATGTTCCACTTTTCATTAATATTAATTTTTCACTTGATTAATAATAATACTTATGAGCATAATCACACCACATAATGCCTCATAACAATACATAATAAGGAACATAAGACAGGCCAAAAACATGCATAAAATAAATAAATAACAACACCAAGTCAAACCAGGGTCAAACCCTAAAATTCTATTTTTCCCAAAATCTCAGAAAATTTTCTAAGTGTTCTAGGCGCACGAGTACTATGCAGGCGCATGGACCCTGTTTGGGCGCACCAACACTTAGGTGCATGAGGAACTTAGGCTCATGAACACTATTAGGGCACATGAACTAACACAGTATATTTAGGCAGATTTCTGGGCACAGGGGCACTATTTAGGCGCTCGGCCCTTAAAATTTGTCTAAGGCAATATTTCAGGCGCATGGGCCCTGTTTGGGCGCATGGCCAGCACTTAAACATTTCTAAGTCAAAATCTCAGGTGCATGTGCTCTGTTTGGGTGCATGACCACCTGTTGTGCATTTTTCAAAATCAAAACCATTTTAGACCTGCTTTTGCACCTGTTCTAAGCCTAAACTTAACATTCTACCCAACCATAACACAAACAAGCATAGAACATAAACATGAACATACTAAGCATACGAAAACATTAAAAACAGTTGCAAAATCCTTTTAACATGCATTTTCAGCCCCAAAACAATTTTAAGCACATAGAAATCAGGGTCTAGAACTCACCTATTGCAGCAAACAAGCAAAACTCCACCAAACTTGCTTGTGCAAGAGTTCAAACACCTAAAACAAGCAAAAACAAACACCCCAAACACAAAGAGCAACTAAAATCGGTTATAAGGATGGAAACCTCATCAAAACCGAACCAATTAGCATAAAACACATACCTACGAAGATTTCATCCCTTCTTCTTCTTCACAAACCGAGAGAAACAAGGTTTTCAGCTTCGTTTTCTCCTTTTTGGTCGAACAGCAGCAGCAAGTAAACAATATGGGCGACCATGCTCTTTTATTATTATAAAATTTGACTTTTGTACCATTTACACATAGCACCCTCCACTTTGGTTCCTTTTTTGCTTTCTTCTTGATACTTTTCTTTTCCTTTTATTTGACCGAAGTTTCGGGTGTTACAAGTCTACCCCCCCCCTAAAGAGGTTTCGTCCTCGAAACCTGTCACTCTTCGAATAACTATGGGTAATGCTGTCTCATTTCTTCCTCCATCTCCCACGTAGACTCGAAACCCCTCCGGTGTTTCCACTGCACCCGCACAAGTGAAACCACTTTATTCCTCAATCTCTTCTCCTTCCGGTCAATGATTGCCACTGGTTGCTCTACATAATTAAGCCATTCATCCACTTCGATATCTTCCAGTGGTACAACCATGTCTTCATCAGCTAAGCATTTCCTCAGATGAGATACATGGAATGTCGAATGAACTCCACTTAACTAATTAGGCAAATCTAAGCGATAGGCCACCTCTCCTACTCATGCGATGCTTCAGAAAGGCCCTATGTACCTTGGGCTAAGTTTACCCCTTTTCCTAAACCAGATGATCTCCTTCCAAGGTGAGACCTTCAACATGACTCTATCACCTACGTTGAACTCAATCGGTCTACGCCTTTTGTCAGCATATGACTTTTGTCTATCTTTCGCCGCCTTCATAAAGGCTTTGATCTTTTCCAACTTTTCAGTCGTAGCCTCGATCACCTCGATACTTCCCAACTCTTTCTGCCCGATGTCTCCCCAACACACGGGCGTTCTACACCTTCTACCGTATAACATCTCATATGGTGGCATACCAATGCTGGCATGATAACTGTTGTTGTATGAGAACTCCGCTAACGGTAGGTGTTCATCCGAACTTCCTCCAAAGTCGATCACGCATGCTCGGAGCATATCCTCGAGCGTCTGAATCGTCCTTTCAGACTGACCATCTGTTTGAGGATGGAAAGCTGTGCTGATGTGTAGCCTCGTCCCCATCATATCATGGAATCTTTTCCAAAACTTCGATGTGAACAGGGTGTCACGGTCCGACACGATAGACACCGGCACACCATGACGAGCTACAATCTCTTTAATGAACAGATCCGCCAGTCTCTCGGATGAATACGTCTCGCGGATCAGTAAGAAGTGAGCACTCTTTGTCAGACGATCAACTATCACCCATATGGCGTCATACCCCCTTGACGTACGGGGTAACTTTGTTATGAAGTCCATGGTGATGTTCTCCCACTTCCACTCGGGTATATCCAATGGTTGGATCTTCCTGTATGGCTTCTGATGCTCTGTCTTCACTTGCAAGCAAGTAAGGCACTTACTCACATACTCCACTACAGCGCGCTTTATTCCCGGCCACCAGTAATCTTTCTTCATATCTTGATACATCTTGGTAGCACCAGAATGAATGGAGTATCAAGTCTTATGAGCTTCATCCATAATCCACCCCCGTAGGTCTCCATAACGGGGGATCCACATCCGCCCGAAGCGGGTTCTAACTCCATGGGTATTTTCCCCCAACTCCGTGACTAGACCTCTCATCCTTTCAGAGTTTAGGCGATCTTCTTTCAATGCCTCATCCTGAAATTCTTTGATCTGTGTCATCACGTCTGAGGTTATCACTAATTGGTAAGCTTTCACCCGGATTGGATCGGGTCTCTCTTTTCGGCTAAGGGCATCAACCACTACATTGGCTTTGCCCGGGTGGTAATGGATCTCATAGTCATAATCCTTGATCAACTCTAACCACCTCTTCTGCCTCATATTGAGGTCCTTTTGCTCAAAGAAATATTTTAGGCTTTTGTGGTCCATGAAGATTGTGCACTTCGTCCCATACAGGTAGTGCCTCCAAATCTTTAAGGCAAAGGCCACTGCCGCGAGCTCCAAATCATGTGTGGGGTAATTGACCTCGTGAGTTTTCAACTGTCGGGACGCGTAGGCTATTACTCTCCCTCGTTGCATTAACACACAACCCAGTCCCGAATAGGAGGCATCCGAATACACCACTAAGTCTTCACTCCCTTCGGTAATGTCAAAACAGGAGCTTGAGTTAATCTTGCCTTTAACTCCTCAAAAGCATCTGCTTGTTCCTGTCCCTACACATACTTCACATCCTTGTGAGTCAACTTGGTCAAAGGTGAGGCTATCTTGGAAAAGTCTTGAATGAACCTTCGGTAGTAGCCCGCTAAACCCAAGAAACTGCGAATCTCGGATGGTGTCTTTGGAGACTTCCATTGCATCACTGCCTTAACCTTCACCGAGTCCATCATGATTCCTTCCGAATTTACCACGTGACCCAAAAATTGAACTTCACGTAACCAAAAAGCACACTTAGAGAACTTAGCATATAGCTTCTCCCTTCTAAGTGTCTCCAACACTTCGCGTATGTGGCCGACATGTTCTTCTCTGCTCTTTGAATAGATCAGGATATCATCAATAAACACGATCACTGATTTATCTAACATAGGCCGACACACTCGGTTCATTAGATCCATAAAGGCAGCCAGCGCGTTAGTTAGACCGAAGGACATGACGAGAAACTCGTAGTGTCCATAACGCGTGCGAAAAGCTGTCTTACGGATGTCTTGCTCCTTCACCTTCAACTGATGGTAACCAAATCGGAGGTCTATCCTTGAGAACCAACTGGGACCTTGGAGCTGGTCAAACAAGTCATCTATTCTTGGTAAAGGATATCGGTTCTTCACCGTTAACTTGTTTAGTTCTCGGTAGTCTATGCACATCCTCATACTACCGTCTTTCTTCTTAACAAACAAGACCGGAGCACCCAAGGGAGAGATGCTTTGTCGGATGAACCCTTTGTCCATCAACTCCTGTAGTTGAACCATTAGCTCCTTCATCTCCGCCGGAGCCAATCGATATGGTGCTTTGGCAACGGGTTGAGCACCAGGTATCAGATCAATCTGAAACTCAATCTCACGATCTGGTGGCACACCTGGTAGATCTTCTGGAAACACGTCCGGAAAGTCACACACAACTGGTACCTCAGACAATTATGATACTGACGCATTCACATCCTTTACGTAAGCCAGGTAGGCACTACATCCTCGCTTCATGCACTTCTCTGCCACCGCCATCAAAATCACCTTCGAAACCGTAGTGACGCGATCACCGTAAATCGTCACTGAACTTCCATCGGAATTAATCGAATCATCTTCTTACGACACACGATATTTGCCTCATAGGATGCTAACCAATCCATCCCAAGTACTACATCAAATCCACCTAGCGGCATCATAAATAGTTTAGCAGAGAACCTATGGCCTTCTAGTTCTATGTCGCAGCCTTCTATCATGTCAGAAATTCTGGTAGACTTACCAATAGCGGTTTCTACATCAAATGGCTCATCAATGCTTCTACTACTAGCAGGAAACTTAGCACAGAAAGCAGCGGAAATGAATCTTCTACTAGCACCAGAATCAAATAACACAGAGGCACAAGTTTGGTTTACTAGAAACATACCTGACACGACGTCGGGGTCCACTCTGGCCTCTTCCCGGGTCATCGTGAAGGCTCTAGCGCTTGCCCTCTACCCTTCGCCCTCCGTCCTCTTCTTCGCTCTCGAGCTCTCGACCCTCGGCTTCTTGCAGTCTCTGCTTAGATGACCATCCTCACCACAACTATAAGACTTCATCACCCCACAATCTTTCGCCATGTGACCAAACCTCCCACACTTGAAGCAGACTCTAGATCCCCATTTACACTCCCCGGTGTGCTCCTTCCCACACTTGTCGCACTTCTTCATTCCCGAGCTTGATGACCCCACCCTCCGGTCATCCATCCTCATCCTCTTGTTGTTTGGGGTGAAACCACCACGCCCAAACCTTTTCCCACTCCAGTTCTTGTCACCACCACCTGTCTTCTTCACCTCAACCACCGTCACCTCTCTCTCATCGTAAAGCCTCCCAGACAAATCCACAGCCGACCTAAAGGTGCTTGGTCGGGCAACAATCAAGTGCCTGCGGATATCAGCTGGCAATCCTTGCACATACCTCTTAATCTTCCTCAACATCGGCGTCACCTGATCCGGCACCAGCCTCGCCATCTCGTTAAACTTGGTGGTGTATTACTGGTGGGTCATGGTTCCCACCTCAAGCAGTAGGAACTCTCTCTCTATCTTGTCTAGTTCCCTGTGAGGACAGAATTTCTTAACAACCAACTTCTTCAAATCTTCCCATCTCATCCTCCCGATGGCCCTGCTGCCCTCGGTTTGGACAATATTATCCCACCAACACAAAGCCGAGTCAACGAATGAGTGAGTGGCGAATTTCAGTTTCTGATCCTCCCTGCACTCACTAATATTGAACACTGCCTCCATCTCTCTAACCCAGCGGTGGGCAGCAGCAGCATTACCATTGCCGTCAAAAGTAGGGGGTTTACATCTTTGGAAAGCCCCATAACTACACCCCTTCGTGGTTTCCCGCACTTCCACCTCCTCTTCATCACTGGAGGCTGCCATCCTAACATTCAGTACCTCCTCCTCACCATCATTCTCCCTTCTCCCAGTCGCCTTCCTTCTCTCCTCCTCCTTCTCCTTCCTCTCATATTCTCTCACAGCCCTTATAACTTCAGTCACTACAGACGGTAGGATCGTCTGCATGACTTGGTGAACCTCTTCAACTACTGCCTCCTTTACTGAGGCTCTTAGGTTGGCACTCTCATCACCGCCCTCCGGGTGATGAAGCCTGCCTCAGCAGGAGCCGCCTTTGCAGTCCTCGTCTTGTTCTTTGTGGCCCGTGGCCTACCACCACGACCACCCCGTACTCCACCTCTAGAAGCTTTAGATGATCTTCCTCCGGCCATCCTCTAAACACTATAAGATTCAAACACCAACACGGTCATTCAAGGTAATAGCTCAGTTTATGTCAAGTATAGTAAGTCCCTAATTACAGTGGCCAGTTGTGATTAGCCACTTACTTTACTCTTCATCCCCCGAGCATTTCCTATCCTGACTACATTAGTATTCAAATCTACCAAAGGCACATAAATCAAATAGCACACACACATAATACCGGTTACGTTAAGAAAAGTAATACCTGATGGCATATAGCTACTCGAGCTGGCATCCCTCCATTCATCCCATTCTCAGTTTAAGTTTAGGTTTTTGAAAATATTTACCCGTTTCTCTTAAACTTTGGCTCTAATACCAACTTGTAAGGCCTCGTTTCCGGAGACCTCATAGTTGGACAATCATAGCATTACTATATTAAACAACACACATTTCATAAAATATTGCAGCGGAATTAAGTTAACAAAAACCATCCATTCTATTAATAATTACTGTTGTTAAGCAATACATCATTACTTTCTTGAATTACAAAAGACCTTGTTTAATTGCATTACAAAACAACAATATCATTAAAGATGAATGGATGCCAATCTTGCCCTGAGGAGTAGCTTCCCCCGCGTGCCACCATCAGCAATATTTACCTGCCAACTGAAAATGCATAAAAGTCACTGTTGCTGAGTGAGTTCTAGTTTTAAAACGTTTAAAATACCTTGTATGATTTATATAAAAATATCCTTATTGAATAAAATACATTACTTTCGTACGCGATCACACATCATACGTACATCCAGGTATCAATCTTTATCATTCATCATTCTCTTCATTATTCGTTCATTTCGTACATTTCGAACATTTAATCTTATCTTTCACTTTCATCCAGACCCATGTGCAATACCCTAATCATTGTGCACGAAGCGCGTACTGGGTCGGAGTCTATAAATAGACCCCTAACATTGTGCACAAAGCCTGACCCAGTACCAGTGCATGCCACAAGGGTCCCGTCAACCTCAAGGATTGACCCTGTGTGCATCCTTCGGGTTAGCTAAACCGCATACAGTTGAGCTAACGACAACATGGTCGTGCACCTCTAATCAATTTACTTGCAAGGCTTTCATTCTTTCATTATGTTCCACTTTTCATTAATATTAATCTTTCACTTGATTAATAATAATACTTATGAGCATAATCACACACATAATGCCTCATAACAATACATAATAAGGAACATAAGACAGGCCAAAAACATGCATAAAATAATAAATAACAACACCAAGTCAAACCAGGGTCAAACCCTAAAATTCTATTTTTCCAAAATCTCAGAAAATTTTCTAAGTGTTCTAGCGCCACGAGCACTATACAGGCGCATGGACCCTGTTTGGGCGCACCAACACTTAGGCGCATGAGGAACATAGGCATATGAACACTATTGGGGCGCATGAACTAACACAGTATATTTAGGCAGATTTCTGGGCGCAGGGGCACTATTTTGGTGCATGGACCTTACTTAAAATTTGTCTAAGGCAATATTCCAGGCGCATGGGCCCTGTTTGGGCGTATGGCCAGCACTTAAACATTTCTAAGTCAAAATCTCAGGCGCATGGGCCCTGTTTGGGTGCATGACCACCTCTTGTGCATTTTTCAAGATCAAAACCATTTCAGACCTGCTTTTGCACCTGTTCTAAGCCTAAACTTAACATTCTACCCAACCACAACACAAAACAAGCATAGAACATAAACATGAACATACATAAGCATACGGATAACATTAAAACAGTTGCAAAATCCTTTTAACATGCATTTTCAGCCCCAAAACAGTTTTAAGCACATAGAAATCGGGGTCTAGAACTCACCTATTGCAGCAAACAAGCAAAACTCCACCAAACTTGCTTGTGCAAGAGTTCAAACACCTAAAACAAGCAAAAACAAACACCCCAAACACAAAGAGCACTTAAAATCGGTTATAAGGATGGAAACCTCATCAAAACCGAACCGATTAGCATGAAACACATACCTACGAAGATTTCAACCCTTCTTCTTCTTCACAAACCGAGAGAAACAAGGTTTTTAGCTTTTTTTTCTCCTTTTTGGTCGCACAGCAGCAGCAAGTAAACAATATGGGTGACCATGCTCTTTTATTATTATAAAATTTGACTTTTGTACCATTTACACATAGCACCCCTCCACTTTGGTTCCTTTTTTGCTTTCTTCTTGATACTTTTATTTTCCTTTTATTTGACCGAAGTTTCGGGTGTTACATCGCTTCTCTGTAATCAAACTCTGTTATGATATGTTCTTGCCAGTTAATATCACGTGCATTAAACAAGCGCCATATGTGAGGGGCAATGTCGTGTTGCAGTTGGCTGCGATGTCAGTATGCTTTCTGAACTGTTTCGATTGTTTTCTCGAACGTACAATTAATAATAGCTTTTATTGGCATAAGCCTGACACCTTGCAACGTATTGTTGAAGCTTTCTAAAATGTTTGTCGTCAGGTCACCCCACCGACGATGATTTTTATTATGTAGAAGCGTCCATTTACTCTCTTTAATAGCTTTTAAATATTCCCACGCTTCTGGATTGACGCTTGTCATTTGACTTACACAATAGTTATACTTCCTTTGTTGGGTGGTTCTTCCGATGGACCAATATAGCCTTTTTAAGCTAGAAACCTTGAACTTTTGCATGAGGTTACTTCAAACAGTCGGATACAAAATCAATGCATAGCATTATGATTCCACTCTTCAAGAGTATTCATTGCACGGATAATTCCTTTGTGCCTATCGGAAATAACACACAACTTTTTTCCCGAACCAATAGAATTATGGTGAACTGCAATGTGTGACCAAAATTGCTTGAAAAACCAACTCCAACTTTCTACCGTCTCTTCACCTACAATTGCATAAGCTACCAACATTACGTAGTTGTTTGCATTTTTTGCAACTGCAATTAACATTTTACCATGGTAGGAACCTTTCAAGAAAATGCCATCAACAGATATCACAGGCTGAAAATTACTGAATGCTTTAATTATTGGGCCGAATGCCCAAAACACATATTTGAATGTATAATAAGCAGATGTATATTTGAATGCCCAAAACACACATATTTGATCGTGGTTCTTGGATGCATACACATACCATGTACATGGAGGACCATTATGAAGATTATTATTGTAATTAGGGCAACTGCTGTAGCACTTTGCTCTCCATCTTGTACGTCTACTTTCAACTACTACAGACTCTCTGTTCGTGCAAGATCCATTACGCACTGCATGCACTTCATCTGATTTACAAGACATCCCAACACGGATTTCTTTTGACTCTTCGCCATATATCCATATGGTCTTCTGAGGTCAAAATGGTCTTCAGAATATATAATCTCACTCTTGAGGATCTTCAGAATAGTTTACCCCCGTAAGATCCTGGATTAACACCAGAATTATAATAGTCTGAAACTCCATAGCTATTGTTGTCATCATCACTATATTCTTCTTGTGATGGGATGAGTTCAGTATCTTCACTGCTGTCTGAAATACCACCATCTGACTTATCAAAACCTCCGTTATCATCGTCGACTTGATGATGAGTATTGGTTGACGGACCGGCTTGATAATCATGTGATCTTACATTGCCTAGATGATGAGAATTGCTTGACGGACCGGGTGCTTCTGATACAGAGAAACTGCCTAGATGATCCACATAATTGGATTGTTGTACAGACATCTTCGACTCAATGATAACGTAAACATTTCCTTGGAATTTTCAATATTTTCTCCCAAATAATACAAGACTTCTAGACTTGAGTCATTAAAAATTTTAGAGCTTTGAGAGAAACCACAATATGAGTAATATAATTTTATTTTTAAATTATAATACTCTTTTTGAACTTGAAGATGAATATAAATTAAATTAACAAATTTTTTATATAACACTCTATTACGATGAATAATTGTTGAACTTCTAGTAGAACCATCACATATGATATTTTCATTTTCATAAAATACCACCACCCCAAAATAATTATAAAAAATAAGGTCAAGCCATGATAATGACTAAGATTTTATTTTAAATGTTGGGATTGAATACGGAAATGTTGGGTTGAATGTGTCGAAAATAAAATTCGATGTTTTATATACAACAATTTCGGATGGCTAATTGACGGTGGGTGATCGGGTAGGTTAAACGTGTGGTGGAAATTTGGGCGAGAAGAACCCGCCCCTGCAATGGGCAGGTTCCCTTGAGGTGATTAAATGACAAGACTTTCCCTCTTGTCAACTCTCTCTCTCTCTCTAAAATACCTATTTTTTTAAAAAAAATTCTTAATTTCATATGATGTGACCTTTTTATTGTCAAATCCTTTCTAACTAGTTTATAACATTTTCCAAAAGTAGTCGACTTGGTCTGAATTGAGTCCGGTCTTTGATTGGAATTGGTCTATTGCAGTGCCGGCCGTAAAATTTAAAGGGAAATTTACCATAATGATCATTTGACCAACAAAATTTATTAAAATAAACTTTAACTTTCAATTACCAAACTATTTTTTATTTCCCCACCTCTTGCCACCTAAGCGAGATTTTGAACAAAAATCTTGCCCAAACTTAATAAAAAATAAAAAAAAAATAGTTTTTAATTATAAAATGTTTATGACTGTCTTATAAAAATAAATTATATAAAAAAATAGCCCATCTTTTCCATGTATTATTTAAAAAATAATTTTTTAATGTAAAACTATTTAAAAGATAGATTTCTAAGCTTTTTTTGACAATTTTCATAAAATCTCATAACTTCTAATTATTAATGATTTTATAAAAATATAAAATTATATACATCGTAACTTTCTATAAATGTACTCAGATCTCCCTATTTTCAAACTTTTATATATTTTAAACAAAAAAAATTTAAAAGTGAAAACGTTTGTTCTTTTAACAATTTGTTTAGTTTTAAAAGGAAACAGATATTATAAAAAGTGAAACAAAATAAATCAGTTTGGATTTTGATATGCACATTAGTGTTCTAATGATTATTTTAAAACTTGTTATTATTTCCGTTTATATGTGTACTGAGATTAAAAAAAAACCATTCATGTTTATTTAAAAAACTAAAAATCAGTACATAAAAAAATTTGAATGACTCCTTTTATTAATTGATCGATTATGTATTCATTTCATTCATTGAATGCTTAAATTATACGAAAAAGATACTTGTTATTTAAAAAACTAAACAATCAGTTCATAAAAAAATTGAATGGCTCCTTTTATTAATTGATTGTTTTTGTATTCATTTCTTAACGTACCAAGTTTTTTAGATATCTATGTATTTATAATACATAATTATTTCAAAAATAAAATTATAAAAATTCCTAAAAATTCGCCCATCTAAAATTCCTCTTATTATGAATAAGTAAAATTTTTAATATTAGTATATTTTATTTTAATTATTACGTTCGAAAAGGTTATATCTTTCATTTTTTTATAATATATTAAAACTACATAATAAAAGTTACTGTAATTTCAAAAATAAATACAAAGTTAAAAAATTAACAAAAAATTTACGGAATTTATATTGTTTATATAAAAAACCTACCGATTTTTTGGTTAAAGACATTTATTTTTTTTAATTATGGGCGAGGGTGGCAATCTGGTAATTATGATCGAGAGATACCCATAACTCCTCGCTGAGTCAGCGAGAAATCTGCCACGTGGGCGAGGGATTGGAAAAAAAAGCCACGTGGACGAGGGATTATGTATATTCCTCGTCTAGAAAACCGTGCTGGCGAGGGATTATTAACATTTCTCGCCACGTGGGCGAGGGAAGGACACTTGGCGTGATTTGATTGGTTGTTTCTTTGATAAACTTAATTTTTAATCGGTTATTTTAATAATTGATTTGGTTAAATGATCATTTTCGTATATTTCCCAAATTTAAATTGTCCTTCAAATAGAAATTCAATTACTGTGACTTTCTTTCTTTAGCACGTGGGATTGAAATCATATTTAATAGTTACTTTCTAATATTACATATTTTATAACTTTAATTTATTTTTAAATCATTTGAAATTACAACTTTTATTCACCTCTTCTATCTAGGATTACAAAATAAATTCTATTTAAAAGAATTAATTACAAACCTATTAAACAAATTATACCACATAAAAAATTTCAATAAACTTTTACAACAGAAATGAAATGAAAATGCAAGAACAAAAGAGGAAGAAGATGTTGGATGAGGATTCACTTCCTTCAAAAAATTTTAACTCTTTCAAAAGAAATTGTTTGTAACCCTGCACACTGTATACAAAATAGTTAGTAGTTAGTACTGATAGATGCAATCTGAATCGTATATTGAATGAAGAAGAATACCTTGAAAGCTTTGGGGTATGTTTGTAAGCGCTAGTGTTTAGTGGTATATTTTCCAACTTAAAAGCAACATAATTTTATGGTGAAACATGAGTTCAAACAACTTAATCTGCATTAAAATGATAAATAAATTGGTTCTGACATCTGTAATGTCATTTATTAGAATTTCAAATGATCTTTAGCCTAGGTGGTTAAAATGAGATCTTTAAGACATGTAAATATAAGATGGACTTGGGTTCTAGTATCTCTTTAAACAAAAATGCTCAGGGTTGAGCCCAGTGATGAATTCAGGATTTTTCATCAGTGGGGCAAAAATGAGTTCAAATGTCGAAAGAGATCGGATTCAAATGGGTCGGTTAAAATAAGTCATCGAGTCGCTTAATGTATAATCTCACACCTAAGAATAACGATGTCACGTTAAGAATTTCAATAAATAAATCACGAATTAGAAACATCGTTCTATCCTGGTATACATCATTCTCACATTCAGTTGAATTATAAGTATCGAGTATTAAGCAAGTACAATCTTTGATACTTAATTATAACTACCTAAGAAACCCATTAAACAAGTTCAAATTTTGGTTTCACTCTAAATAAATAAGGATTTCTCTAACAGGTTTTTTACTTGAAATTAAATTGTTTGCAATGAAATTTTCCACAGAAGAACCTTGAACCATACTTTACAAATGAAATCACAGTTAAAAACAATATGCAATCGGTCCTTTTGTTCGTAACCACACAACTAACAACCATACAAAAACAAGATTAATACATGCGATAAAAAATAGAATTTGTTGTTGTGAATATCGGCAATTGTTTCTACCATTGCTGGACTCAATTTGATGTGATTTAGGGATTAGCAATGAACATGTTAGCGATTAGGGAAGAACTAAAGAATGAAATGTAGAACCTACTACCATGATCATCAATTGAACAATTTTTCTAACGGCAACTACCGTTCAAAATATTTACCTAGAGATTGTTAGAACCTTGGTCTTTTCGAATACCTTTTAGATGCCTTTACTAGATCATCTTGTAAGAATGAATAATCAACCTACTGTCATTCACCATCAGATTGCAAATATTAAATTTTATACAACTATAAAATTAACAATTCGCCAACAAAGGCCCAAATTGTTGAAATTGAACGTTGTGAAGTGCCAAAAACCATTGGATTGAACAAATTAACCATTCTAAATGAACAAATAACATGAGTTCTAGATGCACAAGTAACAAAAAAGAATTACTTGGGTGCCAAATTTTTTTTATTTGGGTGCCTTTTCCATTCTAATGAACTTTTACATATGTTTATTTGTGGTGAAGTGACGGCCTAGGCCCCCCCAAGACATATGTTGCATCGGTCTGTGGTTGAGCCATGGGTTTTCTCAGTCATGAGTTTCCTTCTAAGAGAGTTGAGGGTGCGGTCCTAACAGAGAAACGAATAGATTGACGCAATTAAAATAATATTTATTCTCTTAATCATGGTCATACATTTAGCGTTCGAAAAATATATGTATGTAAATTTTCTTTTTTACTTTCGTTCGTGATCACACATCATACGTACATCTTGATAAAATCATTATTATCTTTTATCACCGTTCATAATCGTTCGTTTTCGTACTTTCATTCATTATTATCTTCCACTTTAATCTAGATAATGTCATAAGCTATGCCCATCATTTGTGCATGAAGCAAACTACTGTCTTGGGTCAAGCGATAAGGATCCCGTTTTCGCACGTCTTGATCAGTCACAAAGACTGACCCCCTGTGTGAATTCTCATGGTTAGCTAAACCCCACACAGTTGTGCTAACAACCCTTCAATGAGTTGTGAACTCCCTTTTTAATTTGCTTGCAAGACTTTCATTCATTCATTATGTTCCACTTCGTTAACGTTGTCTTTCACTTTCATTATATAATACTTTACATTCAGAAGCATCACACACCATGTAAAGTCACATCATACATAACATGAAACAACATATCATACAATGCATACACGTAAACAAGCATAAGCCACACCAAAACATCACTTCTTAGCACTTAAATTCTACTTCCAAAATCTCAGAAAATTCTAAGTCCTTAAAGAAATGCGGATGAGCAAATAAATGCGGATGAACAGACAAATGCGGATGAACACCTCAGAAAAATATTCTAAGTGTCTCAAAGAAATGCGCATGAACACTATAGCAAATGCGCATGCACAAAGCATATGAAAGTTTTCAGAAAATATTCAAAGTGTCCAAGGAAGTGCGCATGAACCAAATGCTCGGGACTGAAACAAATGCACCTGAACACTGCAGTAAATGCGCATGAGCAAAAGAAATGCGCATGATCACTGTGGCAAATGTGCCTGAACAAAACACTTCAAATATTCAAATCTAAACGCGGATGAACTAAACCAACCTGCAGTTGCAACTTATGCTATATTCAGTTCCAAATTCTCATTCTTATACATTCTTAGCTCAGATTTAGCATGCTAAACACTTAGAACAAGCATAGAACCACACAAATCGTTCAAGCATTCAAAAACACACACCTATATGCAAAACAGGTGCAAAACATAGATCAGTTCATTTTTTGTTGTAAAGCAGTAGGTAATATGCATTTCAGCACCAAACAAGTTTAAAAACAAGCATAACCGGGGATCTAGAACTCACCTCTAGTAGCTTTCGAGTAAAGCTCCTCCAACCCGAGAGCAACCTGGAGTTCAAACACCTAAACACACAAAAACACACAACCGAACACACAGAAACACACAAGAATCAGTCCAGCGGCTCGAACATAGCTGAAACCGAACAAGAAACGCAAGAAAACCTTACCTACAAGCAGATCTTCCTCCTTCTCTCTCTAAAAATCGATTTGCAGCTCCTCTCTCTCTCTAGCAGCCGAGAATTGTCTGTAAGGGAGAAGTGCGCGGCTGCCAAACTTTTCTAAATCTCATAAAGGGGCAAGTTTCCAACTTGTACAACGTTATCCCTTGATTCTGGAACATTTCATCTTTTCTTCTTTTTTTCTTTTTTCCAATTTCTGGATGTTACACTTTATTGTACTTTAATAAAAGACTAACTAAGGATAGTGATAAGACCACCTTCTTCTCATTATTAAATTTTTTATTTTTCTTATATTAAAAAATTATATTAATTACTAGTTATCATTTATTAAACTCCATTTTAGATAGAAATAGATTTTTTAGTAAACTAAGAAAAGATTTTAGTACTAATGTTATTCAAAGAAATAAATTTTATAAAATAATAGACAAACTTTTTCTCTAGAACACCAAACTTTTAAAAATTATAAAAATTTTAAAATTGATGTTCTTTTATTGTATTTGTGTATAAAACCAAAAAATAATTAAAATATAGAGTTATTAAAGAAAAATTTTAAATGTTTTGTTTTGAAACAAATATTTAATTATATTTTTTTTGAAAAAATAAAAAAAAGTTTAAAAGTTGACATTAGTGTTCATTAGTTATAGTTTTACTAATACGTAATTTTAATTATATTTTATCTTAAAATATCTTTTCACATTTAATAAAATTTTAAAATATTTTATACTTTAGTTGTTTAACTTGTATAATATACGGTTTACTAAACTAGTTATATTAATGTTCTTTTAATTAACACATATAAAGTTATAATTCAGACAATGTTTGATATTGAATTTTATAGTTCTAACAATCTTCAGGTTTCTTAAATAGTTCTTGTCGAATGTTATCTTTTCTTACCTATTTTGTTATATTTTACTAGGATAACAAGTTAATCATTTAATAATAATTAGAACACACGTATTTATGAATAAAATAAGAAATAATAAATGTTTAAAAAATTATATACAACAAATAATGAAGGTTAAGAATTATAAAAATATATTTTAAGATATAATATACTCAAATTTTATAACTTCGTAAGTCTTAATAATTATTTGAATATAAAGATTTATATTTTAGATATATAACTGTAAAATTAATTTACTTAAAACTATTATCATTTAATATGAGATAGAGACGATATATAAAGTTAAGATTTCACTAAAATTAGCTAAGGTAATTTAAAAAAATATTGTTATAAGATAATTCTAAATATTAATGCTTTTTAATTTAATATTTTAACTCAACGCATGTAATTATGTTATAATTTTTAGATCAATATGATTCGAATTAAGTATAATCAACTAACTTCAGTAATAATGTAGTAACAATATTTTTTAAAACTTTATTTTTTAAAAAGATTTTGTTAAAAAATATTTTGTTTCATATCTTTATAAATTAAAAAATAGTTTTTTAATAATTTAAAAACCTAGTCTTTTTTATTAGACAAATCACTTTTATTAGATACACATTTTCTAAAAACTACTTTTTTAGTAAATATTTTTTTTAAAACAAAATTATAAAAATGCTACTATAGTTTTATAACTTAAAGTAGTTAATTATACGTAATTTCAATCATATTATTTATATAAAAATTATTTTACATCAATCACTATCAATTTAATATTTTCATTCTTCAGCCCGTGTAGTTCATGGATTTTTATACTAGTACATACAAATATATCAAATAATATGTATATGAGTGTTTAACAATGAGCTAATATTTGTTTTATTTAAACAAAGGTGAATTTGAGATAGATGCTTAGACTGGTTTGTTTGATGTGAAACTGTTATAAAAAATTTGGTACAAATTATGTTATATAGGAGGGCGAATCTAAGGGTTGAATCTAGAGGTTGGGAAAATCAAAACAACCTTTTGAAGTAAAAGTATCCATGCGAGCACTAGGTATCCGCACAGCCGGTTGTTCTCGCGCGAGAACTATAAGTTTAGTATAAATAAAACTTTTGTTGTTTAATATTTAGAACACTTGAAACTTTCACTTTGTAATCACTATTATCAGAACAATATATTAAAGTTCTTTACATTGTGTTTGTGTTCATACTTGATCTCATTACTTCTTCTTGTTTATTCAATTATCTATGTTTGATTCATTTTGTGTTTCAATCACGAGATCGATGTTAATAGAATAATTCGGAATCTTACAATTGGTATCAGTGCTTGGTATGCTCTAAATAGATTTAGATGAAGTTAAAGTGATTTGGAAGACCTTTTAAGCTAAAAAAATCAATTTCAAGATGAAGATTGCTTTGTTTTGATTGAATTTGAGCTTGATCTGAAGTGTTTGATATTAAAGACCTATTCAAGATGCATTATTTATATTTTGAGTGGGCATCACACTACTGATCCAAACCTTGTTGCAGAAGCTCAACAGATAGAGACCGCTACAATTGATCCAGAACCTAATGTGGCTAATACTAAAGATGTTACTGAGGATCAACCTTTGACATAAAACTCTACTGATATGATTGTCACTTCAGATCACATTATACAGAGTTCTCAACCAGAAAATGAAAATGATGGGTTGGATAAAGTTGATTATGATTTTAGTGATGATGAGGGTAAAGATGTTGATGATGATGAGGTTAAAGATAATGATGATGGTAAAGATGATAAAGGAAAGAAGAAATATGATGGTGGTGATGGTAAAGATGATAAAGGAAAAAAGAAACAGGATAGTGATGATGATCAAGGTGGAGATCCCGGCTCAATCGTGGGTTCTTCTAGAGAGTTAGGTTCTGATAATGTCTCAAGACCAAGACCTAATGATCTAGAGGATTACCAATCTTTTGATCCAGCTACAGAAGAGTTGTATGAGAAAGATGTAGGTCCTTCTGATGATCTTGAGGAGAATATAGATTACATAAATATATTTGGTAACAGTCTGAAGAGTCTATTCTCAGATATTTAGCTAGAAGAAGGTGAGATACCGACAGAACCAAGAGTTGAGCACATGGATGATACTGCCAATCCTTCTGATCTAACAAGAAAACCCGCTGTTAGAGAAGTTGGAAATTTGACTATGTCTACTCCTCCTCCACTCGCAAGTTCATACACTTAGACGTTTTAAACTATTTACTCAGTATGGAAATTCAAAACCTATGTTAAGTTGGGCATATGATGCTAAGAAAAAGATGTATATTGTAAAGAGGAAAGCTGGATCTATAGAGTACTATCTAGATGAGCATGATTTTCACACTCTTAGAGCTTCAGATTTGTATGCTATAGGGAGAGTGCCTTTCATCAACCTAAGAAACTATAAGAAGAGATTATTTGATAAGGCCTCAGGCTTGTCCAATTAAAGCTGATAAATTTGGTTTTTTTATAGCTGCTTACTTTGGTTGGTTGATTACGAAGGCTCTGAACAACAAGATGTATGCTTATGGCGGGAACTACAAAGTTGCAAACGTCGATTTTTGAAGATTTGATTCACCAAGCCTAGGGGAAGATGTAAGGGTTGAATCTTGAGGCTAAAGAAATCAAAACAAGCTTTTGAAGTAAAAGTATCCACGCAAGAACAATGTATCCACGTAAGAGGTTTAGTATAAATAGAAATTTTGTTATTTAAGTTTTAGAACACTTGAAGCTTTCACATTGTAATCACTATTATCAGAGCAATATATTGAAGTTATTTACATTGTGCTTGTGTTCCTACATGATCTCATTACTTATTCTTCTCTATTCAATTATCCGTGTTTAATTCATTCCAAGTTTTAATCACCAGATCGATCTTACTGGAATAATTTGGGATCTTACAGTGAACAAGTCTTGAAGTGGTTTAGAAGTAAGAGAGAAATATGGTTAATAACCTTCTTACTTATGTTTTACTCCAATGTGGGACATTAATTGTAAGGACCTAGCCTTTATGGATTACAATATCAAGTGAAAAGCAAATATACTCAAATCATGCGAGAAATACAAAGATGCAAGAACTACAAGATGATGGATAAAATATCATCGCGTGAAAACTTGAAGTTTTCGCACGAGAACTTAATGTTCTCACGGAGAACATCTAGATAGTATATATAGATGTTGTTTCTTTATATTTCATTATGTGTGTTTATTTTGTAAAAGTGCTCTGAGGGTGAGAGAGGAGAGAGTTTTGTGATAGGCCGGCGGAGGGGAGCTCACCTAGGGTGGATCGAGCTTTAATGATATAAACTCCTTTGGTATTGTAATCGTTTGATTAATAATATTCAATTGAGTTTGGTTGAAGTTCATTGATATCACACATGCATACATCCGTCTTAATTTGATTATCGAGTGCAACAATATATGAAATCGATCGTGATGAGAAATTTACATTTGGTATCAGAGCAAGGTGTTGCTCTTGATGCACAGATTTTCATTCTGTGATCATCGGTTTAAGACGTTAAACATGGAGGTTGAAGATCTAAAGGTTTAGATAGAGTTTGGTCCAGTTTCAAAGGAGAAGAAGGTGAAATAGAGGGTGAACACACATGAAATTGGCTTTGTTACATCATTACGCTCGGTATCTTTGACTTTTGATGGTGGAAAATGATGATTTGAGACTGTAGCAGTGATTCAAACTCATAAAAGCTGATTTTGGTTGAAGTTTTCGCGAGTATAACTACATGATGCGAAAACTTTGCAAAAATAACCATTTTTTGCGAGAACTTTTTCATGAGAGAACTTTTCATGAGAAAACTTTTTCATGCGAGAACTTTACATGCGAGAACTTGCATGCGAGAACTTTTCCATGAGAGAACTTTTCATGAGAAACTTTTCAAGCAAAATCTTTGCAGCAGTAACCGTCATTTATGAAAAAAATTTCATGCAAAAACTTCACCATGTGAAAACTTCATCATCCATACATAAACTATGAGGGGACTTCAATATTTTCAAGAACTTTGCAAAATGCGAGAACATGATCCAGATGCAAAAACTTGTTATTATTTGAAGGTTTTGGAATAAGTGTTTCTACCTATATCTGGAAGATGCTGGATGATTTAAAATTTGATACTTAAACAGGGGTTTTTGTGATGTTTGATCAAGTTCAAGATTCTATATCTACAACATTTGATTCGGGTCTCTCGTGAATTAAAACTTGACAATGTGGGTTTATCTTATCCTATCGATGCGACAATGATCGAATGAGCTAGTTAAGTGAAGAAACAATATTGTTTGGTATTCTTGCTCTGAAAATATGGCCTTATTACATCTTACATAGGGGAAAGAATACTTTAGATGATTTAGTTCGTCGTCACAGAACCTTGTCATCGGATTGAAGAATCGGTTTATTCGGAAATCTGAAATGTAAGTTGGATCTCTCTGTCATATGCCTAATACAACTTAAGTTGTAAGTAATCAAGATGGAACAGTTTAATCTTGATTCAGACGTGATATCCTTTATGAAGCTATACATTAGGATGAGGTTAAAATTGAGGGGGAAGACTGAGGAGATAGATACCCAGAAATCGGATAATTCTTGAAGATGAGTGACTGAAGTCAAACATAGCTTGATATCATAATCTGTAGGAGGAAATTGTAAGGAACTAGCCTTTATAAATTACAATATCAAGTGAAACACAAATACTCAAATCATGCGTGAAATACAAGGATGCAAGAACTGTAAGATGATGGATAAAATCTCATTGGACGATAACATGAAGTTGTCGTGCGAGAACTTAATGTTCTCGCGTGAGAACATCTGGATAGTATATATAGATGTTTTTCCTTTGTATTTCATTATGTGTGTTCATTTTGTAAAAGTGCTCAAAGGGTGAAAGAGCAGTGAGTTGTGTGATAGGCCGCCCGAGGGGAACTCACCTCGGGTGGATCGAGCTTTAACGATGTAAACTCCTTTGGTATTGTAATCGTTTGATTAATAATATTCAATTGAGTTTGTCTGAAGTTTATTGATATTACACACGCACATATTTATCTGAATTTGATTATCAAGTGCAACAATATGTGGAATCGATCATGATAAGGACTTTACATTAATGTCGGACCAAAATTCGTAGGCTCGTGTAGCCAGGTTTTGCTCTTAATTGTAACTAGAAATTAAGTTCACAAGATGTGGCAAGTGTTTTCAAACTTTGTTATAAGCGTCGCTATTATGATATTAATGTAATTAAGTATGTAAAATAAAGTGCACTATAAAGTTTTTGACTATTAGCGCCGACATATGTCAACACAAAAAACCCTTTTTGTTACCTCTAAAAGTATTAGCTGCGACTTGTCGCTGTTATTAGGTCGTTGCTAAATGTTTGCAGCTATTTCCATCAACCTCTATTACTGACATTTTTTGTAGTGACGTGTGAATTAGCGACAATTTGGTATGGATAGAAAAGAACATTATGTCTAGAACATTACGGCATAAGCAAATCCTAACTTTGAAATGACAAAAGCGTTCAAATAACCACTCCAATCTAGAAAAAAGAAAAATAAAAAAGTTAAAGAAAAGAAAAACAAAAAAGTTGCAACACATTAGATTTGAACCAGGGAAAATTGGTTCAAAATCTTAAGAACTAACCACTCCAATCAATCCAAATTAGAGCGTTAATTGTGGAACTCAAATAAAAAATCAGTAGAGAAGGAATAAAAATTTAAGAAAATACAGGGGTATTATTAGAGGACACCTAGTATCACTACATTTATTCATATCAAAATTTTTCCTCCTTTTATCTCTTATTTAATAATTATATTAATTAGTAATAATATTATTTAATTTTTTAAGTAAAATTATTATGTTAATAAATTAAGAAATAGTTCTTTTTATTAATGTTATTCCTGAAAAACAACTTTTTAATGAAATAATTATTTTTCTAAAACATCAAACGTGTTTAATAATACGAAATTTTTTAAAAGGGTTTGTCTTGAAAAAAGGTTTAAAAATAAAAGTTTAAAAATTTGATATCATTGTTTTAATAACTTTATAGTTTTTACTTATATGTATATTTAATCATATTTTATCTTATAATATCGTTTTATAACTAATAAAATTTTATATATTTAATGTTTTATTTATTTAATCCTTAAAGGTAACTAAACCTAGTTGTTTTCATATACAACTTGCTTTGTGTTGAACACTAAGGCGGGCCGATAAGCAGTCAAGTCTTGTCGACCAACTCGACCCAATTACCGGTGGGAGTGGTATTGTTCCGCTAAACCATGCTACAGTTTGCAATGTAACATAAACTTTGATGTAAATATTAAAAATTTTGAATCAGTTTCTATTAAAGAGTATATCAGTTTCTTTTTTTTATATGTTTAACACAGTTAAAAGATATGAAAGTTTGTCTTTCCATGTAGATAAAATCCAAGTTACGTTAGATCCAAACAAAGAAAAACGAGACAAACACACTAGAATTTTTAACAACTACAACATACGACTTCTAAGTGTGATTTTGTGTTCGCTAGCAAAAGCGTAATATTGTGTTAAACACGACGGCCTAACTATTCTTCATTTTCCTGAGCATTCCATCTTTATTTATTGACATTGCAATAATATTTTTTTCATTCTTCATATTGTATTACTTTTAATAAAGAGGTCGGCGAGTATGTTATAAAGCATATATATCTTTTTAATAGTCAAATGGAGTCGTTTCGACTTCATTTTTTAGCCATGTGTGCCTTTTAATTCATTGCATGGTTTACATAGTTTAAGTTTATTCAATTATCAATTTTGTCTTAACTGTCTGCCTTGTATTGTTTAAATATTGGTAAAATAAATATAAAAAATAAAAATTTTAAAGAACTTTATTTAGCATAAAACAAGTTGACTGAAAAAAAGTTTTTTGTATGGCTTTTTATATGCAGGTTCATGACTCAAAAGGTCAAAAAATCCACAAATGTAGTGCATGTAGGTATATATTTATGTTGTTTGTAAAGCACAGCTACCCATCAAAAAGCTTGCAACTCTTTTAGCAACTTTCCTGCAGACTCATGTCTATCTTAACATGGTTCTTCCTTGCTTTGATCCCTTACGTAGCTTCAATTACTTTCAATTTCACAAATATTACTCCAAACCATTCTGAGGATATAAGATTAATAGGTGATGCTTACACGACTGATGATGGAATCCAGGTGAGTTATAGGAATATTGATACTAGCCCGAAAGGGTTAGCAGGTCGAGCGACATACATAAAACCACTTCATCTTTGGGACAAAAACTCTACTGCTTTGGCCAGCTTCTCTACCAGTTTCACATTTGTGATGGATTCATACCCTAGTTATGATTACGGTGATGGTCTCACATTTTTCATCGCTCAGAATAATTCTGTGACAAGTGATGGAGGATTCATTGGGCTTCCGTTCAATTATACAACCAATACCAGTATATGTCCATTTGTCGCCGTGGAGTTTGATTCTTATGGTAGCAACGAGTGGGATCCAAAAGATGATGATACAAACAAGTTCATAGATGAACATGTAGGTATCAATATAAACTCTATTACTTCTGTTGTTTCTCGAAAATGGTTTTCCAATGTAACATACGGGAAAGAGTGTAAAGCTTTGATTAATTATTTTTCTGAATCAAAAATACTTAGTGTTTCCTTCACTAGTTTTATAGATGGATCCCCCAAGTTGGAAACTGGGTTTGACTACACTATTGACCTAAGGGAAGTGTTGCCTGAATGGGTCATTTTTGGGTTTTCTGCTTCCACTGGAGATCGGTATCAAAGAAACAATGTAAGATCATGGACGTTTAACAGTACTGAATTTAAGGTTGACGACAAGAATGGGTTAGCACCAACGACTAGCCCGAAAATTAATGTTGATGAAAGCAGCAACCTACCACCAACCACGAGCCCAAATGTTAAGAAGAGGAAAAACAATACGTTGCGTAAGATGGGATTAATATTTGGAACTTTGATTCCAGTTAGTCTTTTGGCTATACTTGCTTATTGTTTGTGGACGAGGAAGAAAAACAATGGTAATAAAGTGGAGGAACGTGGACTTCGGTTAAAGATGAACAATGAATTCGAAATGGAAGCCTCTATGCCTAGAAGGTTTACTTATGATGAGTTAGTTCGATCAACCGCCGACTTTGCAGAGACAAAGAAGCTTGGAGAGGGCGGTTTTGGAGTAGTTTACAAAGGTTTTCTAGATGATTTAAGTGCGTTTATCGCAGTTAAAAGGGTGTCCAAGACCTCAAAACAAGGGATCAAAGAGTATGTGTCTGAGGTAAGGATCATTAGCCGATTAAGGCACAAAAATTTGGTGCAACTCATTGGTTGGTGCCATGAGAAGGGAGAACTCTTGCTTGCTTATGAATTTATGGAAAATGCAAGTTTAGATTTACATCTTTTTAACGGAAAAAGCTTGTTAACATGGAATACAAGGTACAAAATTGCCCATGGTCTGGCTTCTGCTTTGCTTTATTTACATGATGAATGTGAGCAATGTGTTTTGCATAGAGATATCAAATCGAGTAATGTGATGTTGGACTCAAATTTCAATCCAAAGCTTGGTGATTTTGGGTTAGCTAAGTTAGTTGACCATGGGAATGGCTATAAGACGACGATGGTTGCTGGAACCATTGGTTACATGGCCCCTGAATATATAACCACAGGCAAGGCCAGCAAAGAATCAGATGTCTTTGGCTTTGGGGTTGTCGCGTTAGAAATAGCATGTGGGAGAAAACCAATTGACCCACACTCCGAAGAAAGGAAAACAAAATTAGTAGAATGGGTGTGGGATCTTTATGGTACCGGGAATCTTCTAGAAGCAGTAGATCCGAGTCTGGGATCAAGTTTTGCAGAAAATGAAATGAAGTGTCTGATGATCGTTGGATTATGGTGTGCACACCTGACTCAAAATTACGCCCATCAATGAAGCAAGCTATCCAAGTATTGAACTCTGAAGCTTCCATACCTATACTCCCATCAAACATACCCTATGTGTCTTATTCTGCTCTGCCTCATTTTTCTTTATATGGCGAAACTTTGAGTAGCAGCTCAAGCTAGCTTTCTTCCTAACTCTCAACATCGATCTTCAACACCTACTTCTAATTGGTCTACATTTGTTTCGCTACTGCATTCAATGTAAGTAGTGGAATTTGACATTTAAAGTTCTAGTACGTGTCATTTTGTTTGATTTGAATTCATGTAAGTCATTTGCATTCTGAAAGTGTTTTGTATTTTGTAAGTGTTTTGTGCATATGAATCGAAGTTACCGGTTTTTCAGGAACTGAACATATATTGGTACCCTTCAATGCCATGCCCACAAGCTTTCTATCCACAACATGAAGTTAGGTGGTACTGCTTTCTATACGAGCTACAAATTACCTTGGTTATTATGTATGTTTAATAAAGATTTGGAACTCTACACTGTTCACTGGTTTATGAAGCCAAGAAACCTAGTTCATATGGAATCTGCCATGATAGTGGTAGATCAAGAGCACTATGGCTTTGGTTCTAATATGTTGCCATGATTAATCCGTTGAAGTGTCTTTTTCTCTTCTATCATTTTAGTATATGTATAAGTTTATTTAATATAGTATGATGTGAACTTTTTACTATCAGTTATTTCCTAATTAATAAGTTTATTACATTATTTATTAAATATTTTTTTTTTACTAATAATAATAGAAGTAGTCTTAGTTGAAGTAGTCATAGACGCTACTTTTGGTTAGTTGAATTAGTCTTAGATCTGTATTTTACTTACTTCAATAATGTCTTTTAGTAGTCAATTTAACGCACCAAGTGTGTCTTTGCTTATGACAAGATCATTTACGTCACCATATTAACTAGTCCATGCGATTAATTTAGTCTTCTTATTCCGCGATTGCAATTTAATTTGCTTCTACGTTATAAATTAGTTATTATATAGTTTGAAACTGTAAAATTTATATTTCAATAGTTAAAATATTATCATGATGTACTACCCGGCCGATCCATTGCTAATGAATTCCGTGCATCGCATGATCTATAGTAAATTTAATATATACATCTAAAACTAGCTAGCTACGCGTAGGAATTTATTTTTATCGGTGCGAACACATTATAATATTTGAATATCTATCCATCTCAATTTACAAATTTCTTGAGGATCAGTTTCACTTCACTATAAAATTTTTGACCATCAGTGGCGACACATGTCGCCGCTATTAAGAGCCCAAATCGCCGCTAATAAGTCGGTGCTATTAATTTGTTGCTAATAACTAATATTTCGCCGCTACTGATCTTATTAGCGGCGACTCTGTCGCCGCTATTTGATTAAATTTAAAAATTTAGGTTAACTATTAGCGACGACATGTCGCCGCTAATGGTCCCTGTTTTTTTAAATATTTTTTGAATTTTTTAATTTCCAGTTTTACATACCATTTATACACCTATAAAAACAAATCTAGATTTTCCAATAACATACAATTTTTATAAACGACATACAATTTTCATACGTACAAACAATATTAAGTAATCTAGTCATAAAACTTAAACATATATAAGTAGGTTAAATGTTGTTTAACTTAAACATAAGTAGGTTAACTCTAATACGCTCTTCAAACGGTTTGATTTAACTACTTAAAAACAAACTTAACCTACTTATCCAATACGCTATTCATCCCCCTCGTCAGAATCATATTTTTCGGCTTGATTTGGAGCCTTTTGCGAAGCAATTAACTGTGTAATTTGTGACATAAAATTCAGACTTAAAATTTGATCATGCAAAACAAAATATACATTATAAATTGTTATATTTTGGAAAAGTATATATTATAATGTAACACATTCAACTTTCGGTATATTAAGTGTCAAAATGAACATGTTGAACCAAACACACTTAATATACTTAGAAACTTCCTAAAATTATGTCAATTTGACCCGTTTTGACCCTTTAATCTAAAATTTAGATAATTTAAGTTTATTTTAACGATAAAGGGTCAAATAAACATAAACCCAATATGATACATTTAACACATCCAACTTTAAGTCATTTTGACCTGTTTAAACTCAAATCATGTCGTTTTCACCCATTTTGACATGTTTTGACCCCGTTTTATCTACAACTTAGATAATTTAAATTTATTTTAGCAATAAAGTGTTAAAATAACCTAAACTCACTATAATACATTTAACACATCCAACTTAAGTCATTTTACCCGTTTAAACACAAATCATGTTGTTTTCACCCATTTTGACCTGTTTAATCTAAAACTTAGATAATTTAAGTCTATTTTAGCTATAAAGAGTTATAATAATCTAAACCCACTATGATGCACTTAACACATCCAAATTTAAGTTATTTTGACTCGTTTAAACTCAAATCATATCATTTTCACCTATTTTGACCACCCGTTTAATCTAAAACTTAAATAATTTAAGTTTATTTTAGTGATAAAGAGTTATAATAACCTAAACTCACTATGATGCACTTAACACATCCAACTTTAAGTTATTTTGACATGTTTAAACTCAAATCATGTTGTTTCACCGATTTTGACCCGTTTAATAAAAAACATAGATAATTTAAGTCTAGTTTAGCGAAAAAAAGTCAAAATAACCTAAACCCACTATGATACAATTAACTATGTAAATGACTAAGGTTTTTGTTCTTGATCATAAACAAAAGAAGTCGACCCTACATATGATAATGGTTTACGCCCAATCCCCCTTATATGTCCACGCCGTTGTCCCAACACCGACTCAAAAACATCGACTTCATTCAGCGTTGAGGAACCACTTTCTTCATTTTAGGATTGACTTAGCTCATCAAACCGTTCCTTTAATCGATTCTGTATTAATTAACAAAAATATATTAACATATTTATACGTACAGATATATAGATGTGAAAACTATACCTTTTAGAAATGCGTACATATTGTTGCTCTGCTACCTTGCTATCAAAGGTCCCATCTTTACAGGTATGAGAATCATGAAACGTCTCAAGTCTGCTTTTATCCTACTGTTAAAAAGTATATTATATATTAAAAAAATACTTATATATAATAACAAAGATATAAATTTAAATCGTTACCTTCTTGTAATAATAACTACTATGTGAAGCAGTCCCCCTATGGTTTGTGTATTTTTGTTGTTGACGATTTGTTTTGTTTGAATTTGACGTATTTCTATATGCGTCACTCATGAAATAGCCAACAGTTTTCCTCTAATTTTTATGATTCATGCCCGTTGGAGGGTTGACCCTTGCTTGTTCTATATTTTTGTATCCTCCAACATAGTCAAAGTGTTTTTTGCCATATTTTTCCGGTTTCTGAATCGCTTGAGAAAGACCAAACGAATGCCACCATCTATCTGAGTGCATTCATGATCTCGTAAAATCTCACTAAAGTCAAAGCTTCGCTATATTTAAGTTAAACAAAAAAGTTAGTTAAGTATATATGAATAACAAACATATAACTTATAAAATGTTACCGCCATATACTCTTACAAGGCATTGTTCTGAGCATCGGAAAGATTTTCATAAGAACGTACATTAAAAGGATAATTAGCTTCTATGTATATACCCACCTCGCGAACAAACATATCATTATGTTCACCAACAGGGGTATACGTGGCAGCTCTATAGAAGGGGAGAGATAAAGGTCCTCCCTTTTTAGCCCGCTCCTGCTGTAATTTTTTGTTTTTCGACTTTCCGCTTGTTTTTCGAGAAGGCATACCTTCAATTATAATAACAATTACCATCCAATGCGTGACTTCCAGGACCACCAAAAGGAGGAAGTAGTGGATCCCGCGCGCTATCACCTCCATGACTCATGACATCAGCCGTGAGGTATACCAAAACAATCCCTAGTGATATCATGTCTTGAAATGTTATAAGATTTAAAACACAATGTTAAAATAAGAAGAAAGTTTTATACTACTACATTAAATACAAACAAAGTTTCATATGAATAAATACGTATACAAATCGTAACAAATCTTTAATCAGAGTCACCCTCATATACTTCAGTGTCTTTGTCAGACCCATCAGTGTCATAATCAGAATCATCCTCATCATAATCAGTCTCATCCTCAGACACCTCATCAGTGGTAACAGTTCGCGGATAAACTTCACTTGTAGTCTCGCCTTCGGTGACATAAGTAGGCATGTTATGAAAGTGTTGGGTAAAGTCAATGAAAAGTACACTATTAGATGAAGAGTGGTTGTGAACGACATCAAGATCTTATGTCAAGTCATTGTCAACAATTTGAATATTCTCCACAAGACCATCATTGGATGTAGGCCGATCCCAAAAAAAATTTTATGATTAGCATTCTCGATGACCCACCGGTGATTATTGTTTTGATTTCTTAGAGAAGGTTCTGGGATGTAGAACACTTGTTTAACATGGGAGGCAAATATGAGTTGATCGTCTTTATCCCATTCGTGTTCTATGTTGATACTAATGATATTATTGTCGTATGAAACACCCCTTAGAGTATCAAACCCTTTGTAATGAAATAGGACTATTGAATACCTATTTGCATAATATAACTCAATAATCTCTTCAACTTGCCTATAATATTTTTCACCATTCTCTCCCTCCACTAAAATACCATAGTTTTGCATTGTGCATTCGCGTCACTATCAACTACCATAAACCTAACACCGTTGACTATGCAAGCAGTGTAACTATAGGCATTTACATCCTCGCCCATTGAAAGAGCATACAACTCTGAGTAAAATTTTTGAGAATTTTGTATTTTCATCGAATAAACCTAAGAAAATAAAAAATAATGTGTCTTATATATGAATTATCTAACAAATATATAGCAACACGTGTAAATTTTTGAGAATTTTGTATTTTCATCAAATAAACCTAAGAAAATAAAAAATAATATATCTTTTATATGAATTACCTAACAAATGTATAGTAGCACGTGTTATATATGGATTACCTTCTTGAGAAACCATGTTAGAAATTTGGTTTTCATATCCTCATGTGGACATTCAGATTTAAATTCACTATGATAAAAATATACAATAAGTGAGGAATGAAATATATTTAACTAATGATAAAAAGTTAAAGATAGAAAATTTTACTTCATGTAGCCTCTGACTTCTTGATAGCTATCGAGGACAAACCATTCTAACTTAAGCTTTTCACTTGGAGTAAAATATTTCATCTTTGTTGTGCTAGCCGGGCGACATTTAGACTCAAACGCATACACGTTTCTTTTTCGATAATGACATCCTCGTTTCTGTCAGGGTTATTGAACTGAGTCTCAACATCTTGAAGGTATCTCGAACAAAATGATAGATCTTCTTCAGCAACATAACCTTTAGCTATACAATCTTCTGGCCTTGCTTTGTTTCTGACATAGTTTTTTAGTTTTTTCATATATCTTTCAAACGGATACATCCATCTCATACCTAGGAGAACGTTTCACGGTTCCCTCTAGAAGGTCGAGACATTATATCAAAATCTTTCAATGAAGAACCATTAACAGAATGACACATCGTACCTCTTCTGATCATCTGATACTATGCCAAATCATACCTTTTATCGTGTGCCTTGAAGAATACAAACGTCGTAGTCTCGGGGTTAAAGGAAACCATCGTAACACCTTGTGAGGTAACTTCTTGCCCTTTGTATTTGTATCGACCCACCTACTCTCATTACAAACGAGTCATTTTTCTAAGAAAAGGTTTTTTCCCAAGAAAAGAGCGCTATCATATTTTGTAAGAGTATACTTAGAGACTGATGCAACCAAAGAGCTCTCAGCATGCACATGTGAAGTACAAGGAAAGTTACTTTGGAAGATTTGATGCAACTCAATGAAATTCACTAAGTATCAAATCTTACGAAGCGAAAAGACCATTTCTTCTAAAGCCAAAGATGAAGTCTTTTGAAGCTTTAAGACAAAGTTTTCCGAAGCCAAGAGACTGATTTCTTCTGAAGATAGAGAAGACATGTTTTATCTGATTTACTTTTGACAAAAGCTAAACCACTTTTCGCTGTCATCTTTGATGACTCACTAACTTATATGAGTTGGTGAAAAGTCCATACTTTTGTCAACTGTAGATTATGGTCATATGTTTGTAACTTTCTACTTATGCACTTTTATCCTTTTTGTAATATATTAGGATGTGAGCTATGACATATCATAGTCACTGGTCAAAAGGCAATCTGCCTTTTGACTTTACATTGATTTTGTTGTCTAGATTAGTCTTTCTAGCTGGCCTTTAAAGTATGATCGGCTGTAGTATGTAGTATAAATGTCTCATGTTACAAGTCCATTGGACAAGCAATTGTAACAATCGTAAACATTTAAGAGCAATATACAGCATTCTTGAAAACCAATTGCTTGTGTTCTTTTGTGTTCTTTACAGTTTGTTCTTTGTTTCATCAAACCGGTTCCCTATTTAATCTGTTAAGTATTCTAAGTCTCTACAACCTTTGTGAAACTGTTGCATTGGTCCCCTGCCCAGGTCCTTCAATTAGTATCAGAGCATCTCAGGCTTTTGATTGTAAGATCTCACCATCTTAAATCCCTTCAGTTTCATAAAATACTTACCAGCTCAAATGGCAGCTCTTTCAAAAGTTGGTATGGAAACTGGTATCATGATAAAATCTCCATTGATCACCTCCTGATGACTTTGATACTTGGTGCCAAAAAATAGAAGGCTTCATCAAGTCTCAAGACAGCAGGATGTGGAGATCTGTTGTCACCGGACCTCACATCCTAAGCACCACTTTATCTACTGGTGGTGGTGGGATGATACCAAAGGAAGTGGCTGACTATTCTGAAGAAGATTGGAAGAAGATAGACATAGATCATAAGGCCATGACCACTCTTCAAGCTGCTCTACCCAACTCTATACAGAGGCTTCAAGAAGTGCCAAACTACTAAGCAGCTCTAGGATGCACTAAAGCTCATGTATGAGGGGTTTGATGAGACTACTAAGCAACTTTAGGATAAGCAGCTCTGGGATGCACTAAAGCTCATGTATGAGGGGTCTGATGAGACATTGTGAGAAAGTTCATGTTCTCTCTTCCTAGACAATGGACTCACTACCATGTACCTGTTAAAAGAACTAAAAACCTCTCCACCCTTACTCTCACAAAGCTGTATGGTATCATAATGGTTACCAAAAGGAGATGAACATGCAAAATCCATCTAGCAGCTCTTTAAGCAATCAACAGAATTCAGCCTTCCATATGGTTGAAACGGATAACAAAGAACCACAGCATCATCTCATATGCTTCCCTGAAAACTTATAAAAGGATACTTTCATCACCTTCCTGGAGACACCAAGGGAGAGCTACATCCAAGAAAGCCCATTTCAAGAGACAAACTCATCATAAGCCTTTGTGTCTGCTGATGAAAGTTATGGAAACTTTCACTTCACTCTTGGAGACTTGGATTGTATTCATCCATATGATCTAGAATACATGGAGATAGTCCAGCAAATGGCTCATCTCACTCATAAAGCCAAGAAGTTCTACAAGAAAACTGGAAGAAAGTTTCCTAGCAATGTGGCCAGTCAAAAGTTTGGATGGATAAAAGCAAGGTAAAATGTTACAACTGTAACCAAATAGGACACTTTGCTAGGGAGTGCAAGGCACCAAGGACAAATGGTGGCCAAGCACAATCCAGACCAAACTACACTGATAGAGTTCACAGATCTAAGAAGCCAAGCTAACATAAACAACAAGTTGTTGTTGCTATTGAAGAAGGAGGATTTGAGTGGAGCTTTCAGGTGGAAGATAATTCTCAAAATCAAGAACTAATGGCTGACCATAAAGAAGCCATGGTATTAGAACATCTTCGTACACCTGAATGCATTGCTAAAGTTAACATGTATATGTCTTATAACCTGGAAGTGAGATCTGACCTTGAGTACTTGAATATTTTAAAAGCTGATTTCAAAAGAGTAGAAAATGATTATAAAATTAAAATAAAAGATTTAGAGAAAGCAATTTCTACTCTTAAGCATGAGCACACAAATTACAGGACTCAAATCAAAGATCTCATAACCGAGTTAACTGAATGCCAGGTTGAGCTTGTGATAAGCAAAAACAAGGAAGAAAAGTGTGTTCTTAAAGAGCAAACCTTCAAAAACATAATATCCTCATCCTTGCATGTAAAGATTTGTTATCAAAACAGGCAGGGACTAGGTTCAAGTGAGATAGCTCCTCTACACATACTACTATCTGTAAGATGGCAGGGACTAGGTTCAAGTGAGATAGCTCCTCTAACACACTACTATCTGTAAGATCTCCAATGTGGAAATTGTCAAGATGAGATGCCCGTCATTGATCCTATCCAAGAAAAGGATGAAGATGAAGAGGAGATAGTGAAGGATGAACTTGAAGTGAGTAACAAGGGTGATGTGTGTGCGTTGTAATGAGATTTTAAGTGTTTAAACGTTAAATATTACGTATGATTATTCGTTTATATGCATGTGATTGAGTTGAATAGGTTGACTATGAGTTGGAAGTGATTTTGTAGGAAAAACAAGGAATTTGAAAGCTTACATGATAAAACAAGTCATTGGAGGGGTCAAGAAACGAAGTTTCAAAGTGCAGCAGAAAGGCTTCCACCGTAGCCTACTGTAGCCACCGTAGGCTACGCCAGCTCAAGTAAAAAATCAGCAGAATACACCCCACCGTAGGCTACGCTGGATGGCGTAGCCTACGCCAGGACCCTTTTCAAAAACCCTTAAATACGCGTTTTATTTAGGTTTTAGCCACCACTTGATTCCCATTCGACCTAGAACGTTTAGAGACGAATTTTTGGCGATCTGAGATCAAAAATTCATCATTCCAACTCTCAAAAACAAGATACAATCATCCGGAATGCAAATCAACAACGGTTTTGAAGATCATTCAAGAACAATGAGCGGCTAATCCTCTCGTGATCGACTTCGGGTATTAGGTTTTTAGGTTTTTGTTTTTGTTTAACTTTGTTGGGATTAAACTTTAGAACCTGTTAAGTTCTTTTATGAGTTTAACTTGTGTTTTGATTATTTAAACAACGATGTTGGTAAACTTTTAGTTGAATATCATTTAATCTTCCGGAAATTATATGATTGCAAGTTTTGGTTTCTAATTGAATTGGTATTGAGTATCAAGACCCATTAAGTCCTGATTATCGATATCACTTAATCATAGCACGTATAGAGTCCCTATTAAGGATTTTCCTTGAAGTTAAACTAAACAATTGCTGAAAACCAAACCTAGAACCGAAGTGGATTACTTTCTCTTATAATCGTTTTCTTAATCAAGTTTGATTCTTTCAAAGTTGTTTTCTTAGTTTATTTATTAATTACTCCAAAAATCCAATTTTCACAGCCAAGAGGCAATAGTTAAGTAATTTGTTAATTTAATTAATCATTATTTTCTAAATCAAAGTACAATACACCGACCACTAATTCCACGAGGATCGACAACCCTACTTACCCTAACTAGTTTAAGGTGAATAGGAACACACATTTTAACATCTTATTTGATTGATACTTCGACATCGATCAAATTTTGGCGCCGTTGCCGGGGAATCGGTGCGCTTGGTGTTTTGTTATTTTATTTGAAAAAAAAAAATCTTTTTTGTTACTTGTTTTATTTTAATTGTTTTTATTTTCGTGTTACGCTTGGTAGTTTAAGTGTGCAGGTGACAGATTGTATGCATACTCGATATTCGGGCAGGAAATCACCGCTAGTGTTTGATCCAGAGATAGAGAAATCAGCAAGGTATAATCGTGTCTTGCATCGATCAGGGTTACCAACTACATCAATTTCACAAGCCATTGATCAAGAAGCTGATAGTTTGTCTGATTCAACTAACATGGATAATGCAAACAACCAACCACCTCAAAATCCAAACCCTCTTCCCAATAACCAAAATCAAAACCCAAATCCACTCCCACCACCAAATAACAACCGCAACAACCTGAATCAACCACTACCCAACAATAATATGAATCAAAATAACCTCAATCAAGGAGATGACTTTGATCATGTGAGCATGCATAGTGTTCACACGGGTGATGAAGATTATGAAGATGAGTGGAATAACAATGAAGAACCCTATAATGGTGCAAATTATGATGCTTGGGATGGGAATTTCGGTGGAGGTAATGGACAAAATGGAAATAACAATTGGAGGAACAACCAATATGGATGGAATGCACCACGTATCAATCAACAACGAGGTGGAGTCAATAATAATTTCAATCAACCAAGAAGACCTCACAGAGCTCAAGTACAAGGTGTGGATAGCCATTTCAGACCGGCTATTTCTGAAAACCCGAATCCTATCGCACCTCCAAACCGTAGGGGAAGATCTTTTGGTACGTCCTCACTACCTAACCATTCTTCCTGCATTTAGAGGCACTACAACGGAAGAACCATATGTACATCTTGCTGAATTTGATGCCATATGTAGTACTATCGGTGGAAACCACTTCACACAAGATGAAGTAAGACTGAGATTGTTTCAATTTACTTTGAAAGATAGAGCTAAGCAATGGTTCCTCACTTTGCCTGACAACAGTATTCATACTTGGCAAGAGATGCAAAGGGTTTTCCTTAAAGAATATTATTCTATGGGAAAGACAAGTGATGCAAGAGAAGCCATTCGATCTTTTCAACAACAAGTGGGTGAGCAATTTCATGAGGCATTTACAAGATTCAAGGAATTGATCCGCATGTGTCCTCATCATGGTATTGAAAGGTGGGAATTGATTAAGGCATTTTCAGATGGACTAACACCGGAAGAAAGGAAATACTTGTATTCTACAAGTAATGGAACATTCTTATCTAATCATGAAGATATGGATTGGGAATTCCTAGAACGAATGTGCAAGAATTCCAAAGCTCAAGCTTCGGCTAGTAGACGGTCAAAGCCCGCTCCGGCAAGGTCAACCACCATTGATTATGAGAGTAAAGAAAGAATTGCATCTTTGGAAAGACAATTGGCCAAGTTAGGACATGCAGGGACTAAAGATGTAGCTTCAATTGGATTTAATGTATGCAATGAATGTGGTGACTTGGGGCATGCAAGTGCAAAGTGTCCGTTGTTTTTAGGTCAACATGAAGAGGTGAATCAAGTATATGGAGAGAGAAAACAGTTTGATATGAACTCCAATACTTATCACCCTAGTTTGAGGAATCATCCACACTTTCAGTATGGAAATGCTTCAAACCAGATGAACCCTAATTTTCAAGGTAATAATCAAGGTGGTCAAGCTTATCAGAACCGAGAACAAGGGAATTATAATCAAAGTGGTTATCAAAGAACTTCATATTCTCAAGGAAACAATCAAGGAAACTACAATCATAGGGATCAACAAGGTAGTTCATCACGCAACTATCAAAGTAATTCTCAATCGGGACAACTTGGTGGTGAAGAGTCTACAAATGCAAAGTTGGATGCTTTGATGAACATGATGAAAGAGAATATGAAAGAGAACAAGAGAGAAAATGAAATTAGGGACAAGGCTTATAAAGCCTTAAATAAACAAGTGGGTCAACTTGCAGAGGATGTTGCTCAAATTAAAAGGAACCATGGAAAGCTACCGAGTGATACCACGGTCAATCCTCAACATCAAGGAACCAACACACAAAATATGAGAAATGTTCATATTAATTCGGTTAGTATCCTTCCTGACTCTGAAATTTTTGATAATGACTTTACTTCTTTTTCACAACAAGTTGCAGATAAGGAAGAGAAAGCCGATACGATGGAAGAGAGTGACCCAGGTGCACCCATCATTCCAATCAAAGTAGGAAAGTTGAAGATAAAAAGAGCACTTTTGGATTATGGAGCAGCTGTCAGTATCTTGCCAGGTATGTTATATGATCAGTATGACTTCGGTCCTTTAGAGAAAGTTGACACCATTGTGGTGTTAGCTGACTTGACTCAAAAATGTCCTCGGGGGATGGTAAAGAATGTTATAATCAAGTTGGGAGAATTTTACTACCCTGTGGACTTTATGGTGCTCGATTTTGCACCAGTGAGAACGAATGAGCAACCGAATGTCATATTGGGTCGACCATTTTTAGCAACTGCGAATGCTCAAATCAATTGTCGGGATGGAACAATTGACATGACTTACGAAACTGTAAGTTACGTTTTAATGTATTTACCAAGTCGATTAATTATTTTGTTAATCATAAAGTTTTTGTGGCAGATATGACTAACGTGTGTGTTCCTACTTATACTTCACATGTAAGCATGAACACCACTTTTAAGAATGATTTTGAGTATGATAGGGATAAGCATGTGGAGTTGAAGGAATTGGTGGATTTAAAAGAAAAGAAAGAGCCAATTATGAAGTTGGAAACAAAAGATGTGAAACCTAAAATGAAGAAAAAAGTTGGCGATCCACTTGATCCTATAAAAGACAGAGTTGAGGCATTAATGTTTGGGCCACAATACGATCTAGTTGAAGAACTGCCGGATCATTTGAAGAATACTGGAGTCAAGCATCCTACTCGACCACCATGAGTGGTCGCAGGTACGGTCTGGCTGAAGACCTAAAACTTAGCGCTAATCGGGAGGCAACCCGAATTTAATTTTTATGTTTTGTGTTTGATATGTCTATTTAAGTAGTTTATTTTGATAATCGTTACGTTTGTGTCTGGGTCGGTTCGGGTTGGAAAAGTCGTTTGTGTTGATTAATTGAATAAATTGATTTTCAAAGAAGAAAAAAAAAACTCACACACTTAACTTAAATATCACACATTGGGGACAATGTATCTCAAGTGTGGGGATGAGGGAAAATTTGGAAAAATTTTATTGTTTTTAAGCAATCCAATCAAACATGAAAACGACAAGCATATCAATTGAGTCTTGCCATGTTTGATGTAAGGGTCCTTAGTCATGGTCTAATTCTACGATAGCAAAAATAATTATGTTAGCAAGGTTTTACAAAAAAATTAAGAACTGTCTAGTTAGGGTTAACAGGCTAATGGTGTAATAAAAACATGCACACACCGGCAACCCTAATTCCTACTTGGTGAGATTTTGAAGCTTACTAGATTGTTAGTTCACATAAAAAGTGTTTCAATAGTTGAGTGTAGGCCATATGATTCTTTGTTTTAGAACTTGTGTGATTTGATACATACCAAGACGGTGAATTTGATAAATGCACATAGATGATAGAGGCAAACTAGGATTCCCTTCTCTTTTAACACCATTTCTTGTGATGCATCAGTTTACCTAAAATTCCCCTTAGTAGCCACTTTCGAGCCTTAAACCGTTTATTTTGACAAACCCATATCAATAAAACCCAAATCAAATTTTACCCAATGTGACCAAGTTACCACTGTTGATAACATTCAGACTAGCTTCAGTATTTGATTTATGATAAATAATAATAATAATAATAATAATAATAAAAATAAAAAAAATAAAAATAAAAAAAGAAAAAAAAAAGAAAAAAGAGAAAAAAAAAGAGAGAAAGAAAAGAAAGATGCAAATTATTGGTTATGGGTTAAATATGCACCCATGTGTTTGCTTTGTTTGAATAATAGTTATGTCAATAAGGATGTCAACAGTTGGTATTGCATTGATTTATATTTTAGCCACACTCACAGCCAATCATTCCTACCTTAACCTAAGCCCAAAACCCGTAAGTCCTTTTGATGTGTGCATTGTCAATTTATTATCGTGGAAGTTTGATTGTCACCCAAGCATATGATAACAAAGTTTTATATGTGGACCTTTTGAGTGATATATTGGTGCAATTTTCACCGATCCAGAAATAAACTGAGATGAGTGACAAATGGTGAGGGGTGTGTTGCATGACAATAAAAGCCGGAAGCTTGTTAGGTTTAATTAGTCGGATTCTATTTTGAATTAAATGTAACATCCTTTACTTGCTAGCCAAATGTGATTATTGCAATTCTGGAATGGGCATGACTTTGGACTATCGCTAAGGCGTGCAAGGGATTTTGGTTTATAATGTTGTTAAATGTTTTGAATTAGATTTGCTTGAGGGCAAGCAAAGCTTAAGTGTGGGGATGTGATGTGTGTGCGTTGGAATGAGATTTTAAGTGTTTAAACGTTAAATATTACGTATGATTATTCGTATATGCATGTGATTGAGTTGAATAGGTTGACTATGAGTTGGAAGTGATTTTGTAGGAAAAACAAGGAATTTGGAAGCTTACATGATAAAACAAGTCATTGGAGGGGTCAAGAAACGAAGTTTCAAAGTGCAGCAGAAAGGCTTCCACCGTAGCCTACTGTATCCACCGTAGGCTACGCCAGCTCAAGTAAAAAATCAGCAGAATACACCCCACCGTAGGCTACGCTGGCTGGCGTAGCCTACGCCAGGACCCTTTTCAAAAACCCTTAAATACGCGTTTTATTTAGGTTTTAGCCACCACTTGATTCCCATTAAACCTAGAACGTTTAGAGACGAATTTTTGGCGATCTGAGATCAAAAATTCATCATTCCAACTCTCAAAAACAAGATACAATCATCCGGAATGCAAATCAACAACGGTTTTGAAGATCATTCAAGAACAATGAGCGGCTAATCCTCTCGTGATCGACTTCGGGTATTAGGTTTTGTGTGATTAGGTTTTTGTTTTTGTTTAACTTTGTTGGGATTAAACTTTAGAACCCGTTAAGTTCTTTTATGAGTTTAACTTGTGTTTTGATTATTTAAACAACGATGTTGGTAAACTTTTAGTTGAATATCATTTAATCTTCCGGAAATTATATGATTGCAAGTTTTGGTTTCTAATTGAATTGGTATTGTGTATCAAGACCCATTAAGTCCTGATTATTGATATCACTTAATCATAGCACGTATAGAGTCCCTATTAAGGATTTTCCTTGAAGTTAAACTAAACAATTACTGAAAACCAAACCTAGAACCGAAGTGGATTACTTTCTCTTATAATCGTTTTCTTAATCAAGTTTGATTCTTTCAAAGTTGTTTTCTTAGTTTATTTATTAATTATTCCAAAAATCCAATTTTCACAGCCAAGAGGCAATAGTTAAGTAATTTGTTAATTTAATTAATCATTATTTTCTAAATCAAAGTACAATACACCGACCACTAATTCCACGAGGATCGACAACCCTACTTACCCTAACTAGTTTAAGGTGAATAGGAACACACATTTTAACATCTTATTTGATTGATACTTCGACATCGATCAAATGGTTATCCTAAGAAGGATCACTATTCTCCTGGATAGAAGAAAAAACCATGGATGACCAAGTCTGCTAGAAATAACTTGATCAAGGCAGCCAAAAGAAAATCAAAGAAACCCCAAGAGATCAAGGCCACTTTCAATTCTAAGAAAAAACAAGTTTTTATTTCTAATGGGTTGAAGTGGTAAAGACTGAAGACTCAACTATAAACTCTAGTGCCAGGAGTCCTAGTTCATGTCCAAATCATCCTGGTCAAAAGAAGAAGACTGATCAAATGTGCACCACTGCTGCACAGCCTGAACCATCTAGTTCCAAGAGCAAGCCTCACCCTTAAAAGCCTGATGTATCATCTATGAAGATGAAGAAGGAAGTGGAAAGAGATCAAGCTCAGTCATCTACTAAGAAGAAGACTTTTAGAAGTATGCCAGTGCATCATATGTGGTGTTACCTCTCACTTTGCTAAGGATTGCATCTACAATCCCGAGAGTACCATCCATATGACCAAAAAGAAAACTTCTGAGAAGCAGAAAAAGAATATGGATTTAGAAGGAAAAACTTTTCGTTTCGAAAGCTCCAAAGTGAAGAAGAAGATATATGAAAAGTTATCTTCGGAAGAAAATTTGGTCTCAGAAGAAAGGAATGCTTCCGAAGCACTGAAGTCTGCTGTAGTGGATGCAAAAGCTTACAAAGGTTCAGTCTTCAAAACTTTTAAAGTTGTTAAAACTTCCAAAGTCTTGAAGATCAAGTCTAGTCTTTCAAAGATGGTGTGGAAGATGAAGGAAGACCATATGACTGAGGTTTTTTCATCAACAACAGTCAAAGATCCTCAAATCTTAAATATAGAATAAATAACTGTTGAACAATCTTCAGTTCATCTTGATGAGCCCAAAACCAATAAGGCTTGGGTTTCCAAATGTAACTAACCATCTCTTTCAGTGTAGGAACAACTGAATACCAAGGGAAATGTATGAATTATTAATAATGGATGTTCTAGACACATATCATGCAATGGCTCTTTGCTTCATAACTTTGAGAAAATTGATAGAGGGCTAGTTGCTTTTGGAGGAAAATCGGGTGGTTACATCACTGGAAGGGCCAGTTGCCTGGTGATAACAGATGAGTTCACATGATATACTTGGGTCTTCTTTCTTAGAACTAAGGATGAGACCCCTGAGATCTTAAAGAACTTCATTCTAAAAATTGAGAATCAATGTGATCACAAGATCAAAATCATAAGACGTGATCAAGGAACCAAATTCAAGAACCAAATCCTTGATACATTATGTGATGAAAGGATATTACAAAACAATATAGTGCTCCCAAGATTACTCAGCAAAATGGTGTTGCTGAGAGGAGAAACATGACACTTATTGAGGCTACAAGGACAATGCTCTCTGACTTTAAACTGCCCATCACCTTCTGGGTAGAGGCAGTTAACATTACCTACTATATGCAAAATAGAGTTTTAGTAGTCAAGACTCATGGTAAGACTCCATATGAACTATGGCACAAAAGAAGACCTTTTATAAGTTTCCTCAGGTCATTTGGATGTCCATGCACCATCTTGAATACCAAAGATCCAATTGCCAAATTTGATGAGAAATCAGATGATGGATGCTTTATTGGATACTCTTCTCAAGCTAAGGCTTATAGAGTATACAATCTTAGAACTAGAGTAGTTGAGGAGTCAACTAATATGACCTTCAATGAACACACACCCAGTGTGAAGGGTTCTAGTCTTGATTGGCTATTTGATCTTGATTTAGTTACCAACTGTTTTAACAAATCTTGTTAAGATGTTTCAGGATCTACAGGTAGCTTATCAACTGGAGATCCTGACCGAATATTTGAGCTTAGAAGACCAAATGATAAAATTTCTTCAACTCTAACGAACCCTTCAGTTGGAAATCCTGTCAGCACTACCATGACAAACTATTCAGTTGATACATCTGAAGTGCCTATAAATTGCAGCACTGAGGCACAAAATTCAAATGAAGAGGTTTCTAATGTAGGAGGAGATGGAGATACTGATAGTGATCAAGAATTCCATGATGCTGACAACCTCTCCATTGAAGACAACATCAATGATATTACATACTCATTAGATCAAGTCTTTCTTGATAAGTGTGCTGATGTGGTGGATGCTACTTAATCACCAGATCTGAATTTCTTAAACTTAGATCTGTGATTCCTCAACTAAGAATCCATAAGTCCCATCCTACCATAAACATCGTTAGGAATGTTAAGACTATGGTGAGAACAATAGGACAAACCCATAACAAAGATGTTTGTCTATACTCTTGTTTCCTATCCCAGATTGAGCCAAGGAAAATTGATGAAGCTTTTAAAGATAGAAGTTGGATTGAAGCAATGCATGAGAAGCTGCTTCAATTCAATAGATGAAAGGTATGGAACCTATGCCCTCTTCCTCATGGGAAGACACCAATAGGAAACAAGTGGGTTTAGCAATAATAAGGATGAGAGAGGATTTGCCATAAAAAAAAGGCAAGACTAGTTGTTCAAGGGTACATTCAAGAAGAAAAGATTGACTACGTAGATGTTTTTACTCCTGTGGCAAGACTTAAAGCTGTTAGGATATTCCTTGCTTTTGCTGCATCCAAGGATTTCAAGGTTTACCAACTTGATGTCAAGTGTGCATTTTTGTATGGAGTGATAGATAAAGAAGTTTATGTTAAATAACCACCTGACTTTGCAGACCCAGATCATCCTGATTATGTTTGCAAGCTTGACAAAGCTCTCTATGGGCTGCATCAAGCTCCAAGAAAGTGGTATGAGACGTTGTCATGGTACCTTGTCCAACATGGCTATAACAGAGGTACCATTGATAGCACACTCTTCATCAAAGAAATAGAAAAAGACATGATGTTGGTTTAAGTTTATGTAGATGACATCGTCTTTGGGTCAACTTATCCAAAGCTCTACAAAGACTTTGAGAAGCTAATGAAGAATAGATTTAAAATGAGTGCCATAGGGGAACTTAATTTCTTTTTAGCAATACAATTAAAGCAAGTTGACAATGGTATATTCATAAACCAATCAAAGTATGTGCAAGATATACTTACAAGATTTCATCTGACTAAGTGCAAGATTACTAAGAATCCCATAGCTAGAAACCACTTCTTAGGACTTGATCTTGAGGGGGAGTGTGTTGATGAACATCTCTATAGTGCTATGATTGGGTCTCTTATATATCTCACAGCCAGCAGGCCTAATATCAGGTTTGCCATATGCATATGTGCCAGATATCAAGCCTCGCCAAGATGTCACAACTGGTTGTTGTTAAGAAGATTCTTATATATCTCAAAGGTGCTCTCTGATATGGTCTAAACTATACATATTAAATATAAATATTTCTAATGTTTTTGAGTAACTCTTGAGTGGTTTTAAATGATTTTACTTATATTTGGTTCACATTCATATTTTATAAATTTCAAGAGATTATAAACTTAAAAGATATACTTTTTAACTAAATAGTTCGTTATTAAACAATTTTTTATCGTAGCTAAATCTTAAATAGAAATCTTAAACATAATAATAATTATAATAATAATTAAATCATGATTTTAACTAAGTGTTTTATATTAAAAAAAAATCAAAATATGAATGATTTTGAAAATAAATGAAGTTCACGTGGATATACATTAAAATGAAAAGGGTTATTTTGACTTTTCAAGCAAATATCATAAAATCTGAAATTCATAAATTTTTTATTTGGATGTTATGTTGAAGGCCCACGTGACAAGAAATAAAGCACATCAAATTATTGAAGAAAAAATAATCTAGTTGTCTATTATTTTTTTCCTATAAAAGCTTGAAGGTGACGGCAGAGAACAAAAAAAAGGAGATCCGCAGGGTTCAACTTGGAACTTTTGAGTACGATTAGAGAGCAATATTATAGTTAAGAGAAAGATCGGGGAGCAAGGATTAAAGTATTCAAACATTAAAGATTATGTTCTCAATTAAACATGTGTATTGTTTTATGCTTGAAAGTTATTACCATGCTCATGTATGCTTGATCTTGATTGGTTGCATTACATCTAGATTAGGATTTACACGTTAAAATTAATTACTTTGTGTTTTTAATTTTATACTTTGATTAGAGATAATCTTAGAGCATTGGTTGTGATTTGATGGTATTTTTTAATGTGCTACCTTATTTAAAACCTAGGGGTGATAGATATTGCTTAAAACTTTCTACCCGTTGCTTGTTAGGTTTAGATTTCGTGATAGCGTGTTTCGCCTTTCATTCGTGGTGTTGGTGTTTTAGGGTATTTAATAAGATTTAATTAAGTTGTCATTTGTCTTAGGGTTGAAAAATATAATCTTAAAGACATTGTGGTAGAAACCCTAGGGGTGATCTTCCATTAGACTTTTTAATAAACCTATCTAGTGCTTTACACGTGTCTTTGGTTTTCTTAGGGAGTAGCAACATACCTAGTTAACCACAGATCCATGTTTTTAGAGATAACCATACGAGTTATTACCTTTGTGTCATTACATGTTAGTTGGATTCCTACCAAGGTAGTTATTTAATATCTGATCGTATTCAAGTTTCCACGTTTGAATTCTCATTTGTTTATTTCATTCGTCACGTTTAGATTAATTAATTTTAGTTAAATTGTTTATTTTTTATTAAAAATTACTTAAAATAATTAAATTGATTAGGTTAGAAGTCGATAGAGGTTTAGTAATGAAAGCCGCCAAAAGTGTCTCTAGGGTTCGATATCCGAATTTACCTAGACTTTACTATATCACGACCGGTCACTTGTCGTTTGTGTGAAGTTTAGTTAGAAATTTCCTTTTTAAAACTAATTTGTGAAAATCTTTCGTTATAATAAATTAATATATATATATATATATATATATATATATATATATATATATATATATATATATATTCACACATCAAGTATTTGGCGTCGTTGCCGGGGAAACTATTTTGGCGATTTCGAGAACGATCAAAGTCGAAGATCTAGTCATTTGTGTTTGTTTTCCCTTCTTGAGTTTAGTTTATTTTTCTAGGGTTAGTTTTTTATTTAGGTTATTTTATTTTATTTTATTTTTAAACTTTATTTTTTTATTATTTTTACTATTATCTCATCTACCTTTTTGAGCAAAATGGACATACAACAGGTTAATCAGTACATAGAACCTTGGTGCGAACTCTGTGGTGGACATCATTGGTCATATGATTGTTGTTTGCAAGACTGGTTCACATAATGGGTTATACTGGATGCTGAACAGAGGAAGGGAGAAATAAAGACAATGATCGCTCATAAAGAATCTACGCGTCAGAAAAATCAAACTCGTAGAGTTTATGATTTAAAGGGAAATCTTTTAGGTTATAAAGATTCATTTGGAAATATGAAAGAGCAAATCCCACAATCGTTGACAATGATGTACAATGTGCAACAGTCATTTGACCCCTACTGGACAATCAACTATGAGCCAGATGTCCATGGAGAGTATCTATCAAGCCTTGGGTCGGTTCCACGTTGTATGTCATACTTGTTTTGTAATGATGACATGATGCAAGATTCAGTGGTCGAGGACACCCATGAGGATGATCTTAGTAAAGAGATAGAAGTGGTTCCCCCGAGCCTCACTGAGGGGGTAGCTGCAACTCATGCTATTCCATCGTGGGAAGATGAATTTGGTGATGAGTTGGTGGATTTACAAACTACTATAGAAGGAAAATTTGACCCACTTGGTGATCTTGAGGAGTTAGAAGCACTATTACATAGAGAGCCAATTGTGGGAATCAAAAAAGAACTACACCATGAGGTTGAGGAGAAAGTGGTTGTGGCGTTAGAGATAATCGACCCGCCACAAAAGAGTTGTGATAGCCAACCTATAGAAGAGAGTGATGGTGGATCACCACCCCAATCAAAAACACCACCGGAGAGGGCAAGAAAACATGTGAACCAACGCATGGTAAGAATGCAAAGACTGTCCATTAGTGAGCATGTAAGTATACCGTATTGCAGAAATGACCGCGACCATCACTACATGCCTCAAATCAAGTTTGGTCCAGGTAGATTTAAATCTTGGTGGCCTCGAGTATATTTTTTAGAGATTTGATGAATTCTGCCGATGGATTCTTCCCAACCAACAAAAAACTAAATATATTAAATGGAACTAGTGGGAAGAGGATAAAGGAGAAGCCACCTGATTGAAAATACATGTATGGTTCGAGTCAGGCTGACGACTCGTAAATAAACCAAGCGCTTCCGGGAGGCAACCCGAGGGTTTGTTTTTATTTTTTGCATTTTAGTTTACTTTTTATTTTTAATTCTTCATACCGGATGCTTCTGTGTTTGTTTTTAATTTCAGGTTATTGCTCAGAGCTTAATGATCATCTTCTTGAGATTCTTAGTCAAGTTAAAGTGTGAGGATGGCACGTACATTTTCAGTGGACCTTATGTCGGTGCATGTTACATATCAGGGGAGTTTCAGTTTTGTTATTTCTTGCACTTTATTATTTTAGATGATTATATCTATTTGTTCTAACATTAGGGACAATGTTCGATTTAAGTGTGTGGATGGGGTTAGTTTGCAAAATTTTGCATTCTGGTTTGAAAAAAAAAAGCAAAAAAAATTAAATAAAAATATATATATATTTAGAAAAATAAAAATAAAAATCAAAAAAAGACAACAACAAAAAAAACACTAAGTATCACTCATCCACGCATATAAAACATGACTTGCACGAGTCATGATGTGACGTCGATTAGCGCTAACTAGTAAAACCTAGAGCATGATTTACTTATTCAAGTCACATGATTAAGTTAACTTAACAAGCGATTTTTAAAATAAAAAGGTATAGACGTCTAATTGAGTGAGGTAAACCAAGAGATGATGAACATATAATTTCCACAACTTATACCCGTATTACCTCTATTTTCATGTGAGATTGAGCCTTTAATTCTTGATTATTTGCATTTAACATGCATTTCTTTGTTTGAGCATTTATATCACACGATTACGTGCATTGTAGAACTTGTCTAGGTTATACGCGTCGAGACCACGAACTTTGAACTTTGAACTTGCACAAAAGTGATAGAGGCACCTAGGATTTAGCCTTGTGTTAAGCTTGTGACTAACCTACCCTGAAACTATCCACTAGTTAGCCACTTTGAGTCGTTTATTTACCATTTTCTTTTGTTTACACCCCATGTTAGCCTAACCTTTATTTATTTAAGTCTTTGTTATTTGTGATTCTTAAGTTAGTATTTACCATGTTTAGCCTAGCGAAGTCGGGTCTTCATAGCACCTTAGCCTTGTTTTTCCCTTGTTTACTCCTACCCATTGCCCAAGCCGCGTTACAACCTATGTTAAAACCTACTTGATTCGTGCAAAGTTCAATTGTTCGTTGGTGTTGATGTGATACCTCTACAAGCTTATGATAATGTCATGTCGTGATAACATCGAGAGTACCACAGATATAAACTAGTACCATCTTATACTAGTCCACTAAACAAACCGAGAGGAGAGAACATTGTGAGACGTTGTGGATTATTGTGTGTTTTGAGTCTTTGAATGAACTAAATTTAGTTAGTACGTCTATTTTCCAAAATCAGTATCATTCGCTTGTTAAGTTGTAATTCTATTAATTGTGATTAGATAGTTGATTGTATCTTTAGGGAAAACGGATTGTGCTAATTTGGTTTTATAATTATGTTTTCAAACTTGTTGATGTTAGATATGTAGTGGGTTGAGTTTTGCTTAGGGACAAGCAAAGTTCAAGTGTGGGGATATTTGATATGGTCTAAACTATACATATTAAATATAAATATTTCCAATGCTTTTGAGTAACTCTTGAGTGGTTTTAAATGATTTTACTTATATTTGGTTCACATTTGTATTTTACAAATTTCAAGAGATTATAAACTTAAAAGATATACTTTTTAACTAAATTTGAGACTAGTTTGTTATTAAACAATTTTTTCTCGTAGCTAAATCTTAAATAGAAATCTTAAACATAATAATAATTATAATAATAATTAAATCATGATTTCAACTAAGTGTTTTATATTAAAAAAATCAAAATATGAATGATTTTGAAAATAAATGAAGTTCACGTGGATATACATTAAAATAAAAAGGGTTATTTTGACTTTTCAAGTAAATATATAAAGTCTGAAATCCATAAATTTTTTATTTGGATGTTATGTTGAAGGCCCACATGACAAGAAATAAAGCCCATCAAATTATTGTAGAAAAAAATAATCTAATTGTCTACTATTTTTTTTTATAAAAACTTGAAGGTGACGGCAGAGAACAGAAAAAAGGAGATCCGCAGGGTTCAACTTGGAGCTTTTGAGTACGATTAGAGAGCAATATTAAAGTGGAGAGAAAGTTTGGGGAGCAAGGATTGAAGAATTCAAACATTGAAGATCATTCGGTTTCGTCTTGTTATCGATTAGTTTTGTTTGTTTCATTGATTATCTCGTCAAACTAAAGTTTGCTACTTTATTATTGTTCTTAATGTTTTTGAACGTTATGAGTAGCTAACTTTTTAGTACTACCTAAGTCGGGTTAAAAACTAATATGTTTGATTAAATATTTAGTTTTAATTTTGTATATTGTTTATTAATCTTAGAACTTGATTATGTTCTCAATTAAACATGTGTATTGTTTTATGCTTGAAAGTTATTACCATGATCATGTATGCTTGATCTTGATTGGTTACGTTACATCTAGATTAGGATTTACACGTTAAAATTAATTACTTTGTGTTTTTAATTTTATACTTTGATTAGAGATAATCTTAGGAGCATTGGTTGTGATTTGATGGTATTTTTCAATATGCTACCTTATCTAAAACCTAGGGGTGATAGATATTGCTTAAAACCTCCTACCCGTTGCTTGTTAGGTTTAGATTTCGTGAGAGCGTGTTTCGCCTTTCATTCGTGGTGTTAGTGTTTTAGGGTATTTAATTAAATTTAATTAAGTTGTCCTTTGTCTTAGGGTTAAAAAATATAATCTTAAAGACATTATGGTAGAAAACCTAGGGGTGATCTTCCATTAGACATTTTAATAAACCTATCTAGTGCTTTACACGTGTCTTTGGTTTTCTTAAGGAGTAGCAACATACCTAGTTAACCATAGATCCGTATTTTTAAGATAGCCATACGAGTTATTACCTTTGTGTCATTACATGTTAGTTGGATTCCTACCTAGGTAGTTATTTAATATATCTGATCGTAATCAAGTTTCCACGTTTGAATTCTCATTTGTTTACTTCATTCGTCGCGTTTAGATTAATTAATTTTAGTTAAATTGTTTATTTTTTTATTAAAAATTACTTAAAATAATTAAATTGATTAGGTTAGAAGTCGATAGAGGTTTAGTAATGAAAGCCGCCAAACGTGTCTCTAGGGTTCGATATCCGGATTTACCTAGACTTTACTATATCACGACCGGTACACTTGCCGTTTGTGTGAAGTTTAGTTAGAAATTTCCTTTTTAAAACTAATTTGTGAAAATCGTTCTTTATAATAAATATATATATATATATATATATATATATATATATATATATATATATATATATATATATATATATATATATATATTAAGATTCTGGATTATGGATTTAACTTCACATAGACAACAATAATGTTATCTCTATTACAGAGAACCCTGTGCAATACTCAAAGACAAAGCATATCAACATCATGTATCATTTGATAAGAGATAATTTTGAAAAGGGATTGATAAAACTAGTTAAAGTAAACACAAATGAATAATATGTTGATCTGTTCACAAAAGCCTTTGATAAACTGAGATTTAAGTATCTTGTATCAGCTATTTGTATGATTAACTTTGAGTAAATTTTCTTATATTAATTTTAAGATTACTTTTCAAATATGTGTGTCTTATGTTGTCTATATCATCACTCATAAAAGCCCTATTTATCTTGGAAAAAAAATTTCTTTTACTGATACTCAGAATTTTGAGAATTAAAGACACATTTTCTTTCGGAAGACATTAAATTAACTTCGGAAGAAAATTATGTGTTCAAAACTAACAACTACTTCATAAATTTACCTTCGGAAGAACACTGTGTTAACTTTCGAAGCTTAAATATGATTCTAAGTACTTGTATGTTTTGAAGGACAATTTTCTTCCGAAAGCAATTAAGTCTTGGAAGCTTTATTCATCCTTTCAATAAAATTCTGAAGTTTTATGTCTTCCGAAACAAAATTTGTCTAGGAAGTAAAAATACTCTAAGTATTTTTCTTCCAAAGCCATTCTTATCAGATTAAGGAATATTTTCAGAAGCCAAATTGGCTTCGGAAGTTTTTCTCAAAACTTTCGAAGATAAATTACCTTCGGAAGATTTTCTTCTTCCATGATAACTACCTTTTGGGCACTTTTTCAGAGGTGGGATTGACATTCGGATTTTAAAGTTTATCCTTTTTCATTAACTTTATCTCAAATCCTACCATATAAAAATTTGTACAACGGTTCCCCTCTTTCTTCTTCCTATTCATCTTTAAAAGTTCTAACCCTAAATTCACTCACAAAACCTCCTTGTTCTTAGCTTCCTTATCATAAAGTTTCCAAAAATGACCATCTCTCAACCCCGAAACCAACCCGATTTTTCCATGCATCTTCATAGGTAACATAATCAAGTTGCTCTGTTATCATCTGAGAAAGATCCAGGTTTCTTAAATGTTTTTCGGTTCCTTGCTCAATGTAACTACCTCACCGCCTTAACCATAGACCCTCCATTATATGAAGAACACTTCCTGGAGTTTTGTAGGACCTACCAAGAGCTGATCTTGGACGGTGAGAAGGCACTATCTACAACAGTGCAGGGGAAGTCAGTTTTCATAACTCCAGCCATAATCAACACTCATCTACAGCTAGATGATGAAGAAGGCAAACTGTCTTTCCCTAAATCGGTCGTAAATGACTCATTCTGGCAGATGGGCTACAGAGGAGACTACGCAGTCTGAACCTTCGGGAAGGGTAAGGTTTCTTACCAGTGGAAGTACCTTTTTCCATGTTGTTATTCACTCCTTATCAAACAAACATGGAGGATGGGATCAGAATTCTAAGGATTTATCATACATAGTCCATGGAATGGTCCAAGGGGTCAAGTTCAAGTACTCCTAGTTTGTTTACACAAACTTTCTTGCAAACTTAGACTCCTTAGAGTACTACACATTCCCTAGATATGTCTAGCACATTCTTAATTATGAATTGGGCTCACAGTTAAGAGGAATAGGTACTACTCTTAAATTCGGACATATGAAGCCCGACATCTTTAAAATCACAAGAAAGACCACTATTGGCTTCTCAAGGGTAGAAACAGCGATGGTCCCAAAAATGTTAGAGCTCGTTGCTTAAGGTGACAACCTAGCAACCCATTCCTGACCTTCAATATGATAAGGATATGGGATTCAGTGAGTACCATGAGTCTCTTTTCTCCTCATCTGCTTAAGGAGAGATGTGTGCTCCTACAACACCTATATCTAGCCCACATCATCCACCCCTTATTGAGGTGGAATTCCCTGAACATGATCAGGAAGTCCATATAGAAGAGGCTCTCACTTTTGCAAGTGATTACATTATTAAGACCTCAACCATGACAACCCAGCCCCTCGACGCTTCTCTTGAAGCTGTCATGGAGCAAGGGAAATCCAGCAGCCAAGAACCATAAGCTGGTGGTAAGAAAGAAGATTTTGGTCCTATTCTCTCAACCCCCCCCCCCCCCCCATGATTCTTCTGATGAAGATGAGGGGAGTCTGCAACTAAAGGTGTGAAAACTATCTAAAATTGCACCTATTTAGTTTCAAAGGTAAGTCACCTAGAATCTCAGGTGGTTACCTTGCAAAGGCAAGTCGGTGACTAGCAACTTGAGATCACCGATCTCAAGGGCAAGTTAGCTGAGAGACCTGCCAGGCAAACTCAACTAGTTCCATAAGAACCTGTGGATATGGTGGACCTAATCCTTAGCTCCTCTATGCAAGAGGGTGATGCTACCAAAAAGGGGGAGAAAGTCATATCTACAATCACAGAACGTGGGTGTTCTACCTAGAGTATGGACGTAGAGGCCTCACCATCCTCACTTGTAGTTTTCCATACTCAACAACCTTCTCAAGTCCATATTGATGTGAATGAATTGATCCAAAGCTTATTTGAGTAGGGAATTCCAAGGGCTATGTTTACCCCATCCTACCCTGCTGAAAATCCAATAATAGGATGGAGGTATGATGTTGATAGAAGATCCTTGGTACTCTCTAGATCTCAGGGGCAACAAGAAGTATTCAACTTTCAAACTTAATATATTATGAGAGCTTTTCTCTGGTTGATCTGCCACTTACCAACCCAAGTCAAAATAGGCAAGCTAACAGATTAGCTGAGAGAATTCAGCAAAGGGTGCTTGAAGAGTTCAGAAAAAGGTCCTACCTATATAGACAGAGGCTAGCAGGCAAAACTGCTGGTTAACTGGATACTGAGGCAGACCCTAAGATTAGCTTCAAAGGGGAAACCTTGGTTGAAGGCCCAACAGTTGAACCTGTGAACCTTGAGATAGGAACTACTTAAGCACCAAGTACCCTCAGTGAGGCACCAGCTGGTAAAGGTGTCTTACAGCCTCTCCCTGGCAAGAGCTCAAGTTTACACCAAGCAATGAAAGCCAAAGCTATCTCGACCCTGAGTCATACAGGCAAATGACTGAAAAAGGGATGAGGAAGATCACCTCTGAGGAGATTGAGGAAGAGAAAAGGGAGAGGAAGAGGAAGGCAAGGGAAGAGAGAATAAGAAAGACCCTAAGCTTTATGCAAACTATAATCAGGGCTGCCCCCAGGCCTAACACTTAAGAGGATGAGTTAAGGGAAACCAGATTGAACTACTTGGGGTCTAAGAACTATAACATAGATGAAATCATTTCTCTTCCCTTGGAGGAACTAAATGAACTGGCTGACACTTAGGTGTCAAAAGAGAGAAAGAAAGCTGAGGTTACAGAATTGCTGCTCAAAATCAAAGAAGAAAGAAAAAGAAAAAGAGTATACAATGCTCCTACCCTCTTTAGTTCAAGAAAGCCCTGAGGCAGAGGTTGTGGCAACTAAACAAGAAAATCAGGCAGGTAGGGAACAAGACAGGCAAAACATGATAACCTACCTGAGTGCCACAGGCCTCTATCAGGCAGCAGACCTAATTCCCTTGTCTTATGAGTATATAGAGTTTGAATACCTCAAGCAGCTTGAGCAAAGAAGTGTTGAAAAAATAAAAAGCTGCTAAAAGGAAGATGAGGGAAGAGGCTGCAAAGTCAAGAGCCACCAACCGAGCTAATAAGAAGAAGTCTGCTGACAGATTGAAGATGGTGAGCTTCTTGAAGTTGTATGGGTTCTTTGAAAGGAGACATGGTCCAATGTCTCTATCCACCATGGATGAGCACATTAGAGTGACCAAGCAGAAAATCAAGAGGGGTGGGCTAGTTGACTTGCATTTTCTACGAAGTCAGGCTGCACCTGAAGCTGAGGTCAAGGTTGAACCGTAAGAGACAAAACAACCTAGACCTAGTGCTATATCTCAGCCAGCTTCATCTTCTAACCTATAACAGGGTCCTGATCCTTCTCCTTCTGAATCTGGGAAGGAAAAGGACCCAACTGAGGAGGAAAACAAGAAACATCTAGTCCTCAGTTGAAATATAGAATATGGAAGATGATGGCTATTAGAAAGGACAAGAAGAAGAAGAAGTCCAAGGCATCCACCTCTGCACCTCAGGATGAGTCGGAACATCCTAAGGGTGATCAAGAAGAGGCTGCTCATCCAACTCCAATTAAAGTAGAGCATATTGTTTCTAAGAGACCCATCCTGTCTTGAGCATTTGCTACTAACCTAGACAGATGGTATGTCACTATAGATCAAGGGAGTCAAGATGTGTATTTCTGGCAAAACATACTTGACCTTCCTCTGCATGATCTCCATGACATGAGAAGGTACTTTGAAAGTCTGAGGAATCCTGACCAATTGATAATGAAGGGAATGGTCTTGATTATGATAAGGACTGTCAACAGATAAAGATCAAAAGGCAATCTGCCTTTTAACTTTCTTCTTATGTACTTTTATCTTTTTTGTAGTATATTAGATGTGAGCTATGGCATGTCATAGTCACTAGTCAAAAGGCAATCTGCCTTTTAACTTTACATTAATCATGTTGTCTAGATTAATGTTTCCAGTTGGCCTTCAAAATATGACCGGTTGTAGGATATAGTATAAAGTATCTCAAGTATTTCTCATTAGAACTAAGCTTTGTAACACTTTGTAAAAGGAACTTGAGAGCAATATACAGTATTCTTAAAAACCATCTTATTATGTTCTTGTTCTGTTCTTTACTTGTGGTCTTTGTTTCACTTTAAGTTGGTTCCTTATTTTATCTGCTAAGTGTTCTAAGTCTCTTCAAACCTTGTGAAATTGTTGCATTGGTCCCCTACCCTGGTCCTGCATACATATTTATATCCTAAATGAGATAAAATATTCAAAAAGCAGTCCCAAAACGGGGAAACCCCAAAATTAATTACTAAATCAATTTCGGGCGGGCATTTCTAAGCTTGTGATGATTAGAATGAAATAACAAAACCTAAAAGCTCATAATGCACAACAATAAGGAATTACTATAAAAAGTAAATAAAATGTGATATTATTTGAACAAATTGAAACACTATTGCAATTGGTTCAAAAAATGTCATATTTCATTTGATTTTTTTAGTAATTTCTTATTGTTATTCATTACTATACAAGTTCAACTCAATTAAACACCAAATTACTAAATAAGTTTCACTTAAATTAACACTTAATTACTAAAAAAATTTCAACCAACAAAACACCTAATTTAACACCTAATAACTAAACATTATTAACAAAATAACACAATTAAATAGCAAACCAAGGAATATGTTTAACAAATAACACAACCAATAAACCATTTTCCACCAATACATTATTTACCAAATAACACAACTTGTTACCCAATAACACAACTTGTTACTCAATAACACAACTAATTTAGTAAATTCATACAACTACCATAACCTAAATAATCTAATTACTAAGCACCATTAACACAATAATTTTCAACCAACAAAGCACCTACACTAGCATATAATTACTAAGCACTATAAACAAAATAACACAGTTAAATAGGATCTAAATCATTTTCAACCATTTACCAAATAAAACAACTAAATTAAAGATTTATACAACTAGCATGACCTACATAATATAACATAAAATACATATGAAAAAAAGAGATAAAAACCTCGATGGTGTAAGAGCCGAGGAAGCGTTTGGTGACAGCAGCTTTGGTGGTGGCTGTGAAGTAGTAGGCCCGGTTGGTGGTGGTGGTCGCGGTTGATACAGTGGTGGCTGACGGCTGCTCGGTGTGGGTTCAGGCGGTGGTGACCGGCGGCTGCTCGGTGGCGAGGGTTCAGGTTGGGGTAGCCCACTAGATCGGTGGAGCCCCGATTGGTGGTGGTGGTCGCGGTCGACAGCTAGATTTAGTGATGGAGTGGCGGAGAGGGAAGAGGTCTACGGTGAGGGAATCGGTGGAGGCGACGGCCATGTGGGTGGGTGTGGAGGGAAAAGGATAATGTGGAGGGAATCTAAGTTGTAGGTTTATCCTTTAACCAATAGTGGGGACATGTCGCCGCTAATAGTGCCGCCGTTATTGGTAACGTATGATAAAATTGTGAACGTTAGATCTATAGCATAATTAACGATAAGATCTAAGTAAGGAAATTGGAAATGGATCACGGATCAATAGCGATGACATGTCACCACTAATTGTATCGCTGCTAATAGTGCCGCCGCTAATGTCTCTGTTGCCGCTAATAGCGGACATTTCTTGTAGTCGTTGACAACCTGATATTAAGTTGTAGGCAAATGTTTAATACAATATGATTTATAAGTCGGAATCTGTTGTGTTACAACTCAGCTCTTATAATTACAACCAAGAAATATGCAACAAAACTGCTTTGCTTCATGAGCAGAATATGTTATGAATGAAAATCAAATGCTATATGGGTGGCATCCGGTTAAGAACCGTCATGAATTTGACGATGGTTGGGAGTTCTTTGGGTGGTCTTGTGGCGATGATGGGTTGATTTCGAGAATCAATGAAGCAAGAAATGGTAACAGTTTAACAAAGATGAATCCAAATGTGGAGGTGGTTTTGGTTCACAGCAGTAAGCAAGAAGCGGTAACGGTTTAACAAAGATGAATTCACATGTCATCTTCTCACAATCATTTTGCCACATTTCATCTTCGCACAATTATTTTATCATTTGTTATTTTCTTACAACTATTTTGTCACATGTCACTAGCATAATAAGTCAACTACTTAATGATAATATTAAATACTAATGGTTTTGTATATGCTTTCCAAATTGTTAAACAATTATTTATTAAATAAAAAAACATGTTTATTTTTGTTAAAAACATAAATTTTTTGAAACAACATTTTATGAAAGTTAAGTTTTTTAATACAAATATTTTTTTCTAAAATGACGGTGTTTGAAAATCATCTAAAAAATAAAATGTTAAAAAAACAATTTTTTTAAACAAAGCATTTTTAAAGAAGTTTAAAAAATATTGCTATTGTTTTATTACTTGACATTGTTAATTTTACATAATTTCAATCGTATCTTATCTTAAATAATAGTTTATAATTTATAAATATTGATTAATAGCTTTTAATTTAATATTTTTATTCAACCCGTATGGTACTCGAGTTTTTAAACTAGTACTATTATAATTATAAAAGAAGCTTTGAGGGGACACGTGGCAATCTTTTTATGAATGCTAAATTTTTGTTTTCCGTCTCCCTCTCCTACTAAATAAAATTGATTTTAAATAAGTAAACTAAATAAATAAATATTTTGAAATTCAAATCTTCTTATTACAATAAAAGGGAAATTGAATAAATGGTACATGTGGTTTGATCATATTGCAAATTTAGTTCTCGAGGTTTAAAAATTATAAACTTAGTCCAAAATTTTGAAAGAGATTTACAAGTTTAGTCCCCACCGTTAAGTTATGTTAGTTTTTAACAATCTATGGACTGAACTTGTAATATGATCAAATCCAAACAACCATCGATAAAAACCCAATGAAACCGTGTAGTTTCGTTTGAGCAATCACTTTTCTTTCTTTAACGTTGAACTAGTTTTGTACTTCATCTGTCATGGAATCACACAATAATATCAAAATCTTGATGTGATAAATTGACACGTAAAAGACATAATAAAAAACAAACCAAATTCCAATCTAAGACCGATTCCCTTTAGACCAAGTCGACTACTTTTATAAAATAAACATAATAAAAAATCACATCATATCAAATGAAATAAACTGATAAAAATATAAACATATATTAAAACACAGAAGAAAAAATTCAACAAATTAAGCATTTGAACATATTTTATTTATGGTGTCGTAGAAAAATATGAACTCGAAACATATTAATATTGAATCACAAAGGTAGTTTTGGCATGTAGTAATGACATGTACAATGACTCGAAAAAACTATACATACATCTTTATATACTTACGAAAATTCATTATATTCTGATGATCATACCAACGTTACCTAAGTAGGTCCTCCCTATAAGTGTGACCAACTCTAATCAACAGACAAGATGAGATAAGAAAAGACTACGAATATATTATGGTCATCCGTTTGGGTCCACTTTGTAACCTAAAAAATAAAACTTACCAAATGGGAAACGACAAACAAAACACCAATATAGTATGTTGGCCAGGATGAGGTTGAAGAGAGAAAATAAGCTATAGGTTTTTTACACTTTGAAAAGGTTTTTGATACTCTTAATATCGGGTATGAGTCACTATCAGATCAACGGTACTCTTAAGATCTTAATTAAAATATTTCAACGGTACTCTTAAAATTTCAATCGAACAATAAATAAATTTCAAGAATTAACCATTGTTTGTTTTCAATGCCATTTTCAAAATCCTACACGTTTTTTTTTTCAAATTAACTTGACTCCAAAAAATTATAGCATAAAATTCTACACATTTATGTTTGCAAACGGAATATTGACATAGGCCGGGTTGTAGTATCTTAGAACGATAGAAAATAAGATAACAAAGCATTAAGAACGTATCCTGGTTTTTACCGGCTAATAAACGTGTCGGTTTCACTTGATCCATCTAATCTACCAATTAAATTAAATTAAAGAGAGTGTACATATTGCATCAAAACTAAGCAAGTTGACCTGATATTGTTTAAAACTAAATTCAATATATAATTTCTAATTAGTTTAGTCCGCCCAGATTCGGGTTGAGAAGTTGAGTCACATGATACGTTATGAGAATCTTAAGTGAGTGTGTGTAAATGGAAGTGTGTGTATTTTAAATGGATAGATCAAAGCGTACAATCATACAATTTCATGTAGTAACCTTAGAGTTGCCACTGATTATGGCTAGATTACTGGATGATGGTAAGGGACAACAAAAACATAATGTCGACAATTATCAAAGGGGATTTGGCCCAATGGTAAAAAAATGTGTTGTAACGGTCTCTTCCTTAAAAGATGAAGATTCAAGTACTATGATATGCAAATGGTTTAGATTTAAAACTAGATTTAGAGAGTGTGTAATTTGTCTTTCGAAAAAACAAAGTGGCAGTTCCCATGGGCTTATGCATCCAGTGTGATGCTGAAATTACTCATGGAAGAATCCATACAGTGACTTGCTAAAATAACTTGAAGGCTTTGTAAATGTTTATAAACCAAATCCAAACCATCAGTTACCGGTTATGTTTGCTCACCGGTTAACGCATATGAGTGATAGAAGAATGTGTAATGGAAAAAAAAAAGTGAAAGCTGCCATCTATTTAATCTTAAATAACAGAAATATAAACTTGTCATAATTTGCATAATAGTTTAAACAAAAGTACTTCATGGAGATCCAGCTTCTCACAAAAGTAAAGTAAAAGAACCACCATGCACACTAACATAATCATCCACTTTCACTATCTATCCTCCCAGAGGTACCTGCAAACACATGATTATCATAACAATGTTTTAGACAATTAATCTTCTAAGTAGGACCAAGGTGTTGAAAAAAAAAAAAAAAAAAAAAAAAAAAACCTTTTAGTCCAATAGAACCAGATGTTAGTGGTGTCTCTCTTAAATGGTCCAGAACATATGATGTAGATTTATGAGCAAATTAGTGGATGTATGAGCTAGAAAGAAGAAAGAAGAGAAAAAAAATGTTGCAGATGGCAGTCTAAGGAGTGTTGCAAAAACGGCACCTAGCACCGATTAATTAGTAAATCGGTCAACCACCGATTCGGTTTCAACTAATCACTCAATTCAATCAAATATCAGAATCGGTCAAAATCGACCGAAAATTCCAGAAAATTAGGAAAGTTTTGGTCAAAATCAGCAAAAATCAGAGAAAGTGTCTTTTGTCTAGCGGTGCAAGGTTTTGTAGAAAATCGAATCGGGTTAAAAAATTTTGAAATTCAAATTGAATCGAATCTGAAATTGGATTTTGAATAATCGGATCGGTTTTTAAATAAACCAATATATTGAATACATGGTTTTTTAATCGAATTCGAATTTAAAAATGTACAACCAACCGATTCAAAAAACCGAATTAAATATTATATATGTTCTTTTTACTTTTTTACTTTTATATATAATATTAGCTTTAGTAACCCATGTATTATATGGGTTGAATAAATAAAAGATTAAATATAATAAATTTACTAATTATAAAACGATATTTTAAAATAATATATGATTGAAATTACGTATGGATAAAGATTGTAAGTAATAAAACAATGATATCAACGTTCTAAACTTTTGTTTTTAAACTTTTTTTTATTTTTGCAAAATTAATAAATAAGCATTTTGTTTCAAAATAAATCGTTTAATGTCATTTTTAAAAATTTTCTTATTATAACTCTCAATTTTAATTATTTTTGATATATAAAAGTTTTACTCTTTAAAACACCAAAGTTAAAGTATTTAGTATTTTTAAAAAAATTTGAACTTTTAAAAATATTTCTATTTTTATAAATATTTATTTCCCATAAATAACATTAATAAAAAGATTTTTTGAATTTATTAATAATTAATGTAATTATTTAATAAAAAAATAGAAAAAATTTAATGAGAATGAATGTGGTGATACCATGTGTTCTATTTAGTTATTTTTTTATTAGAGTAAAAATATAGTTGTTTATAGATATGATATAAATTACTTATTTTTTATATTTTTCCATAATTCAAATGAGTTCGAATAAAAAACTAATTGAAATAAACTAAATTAACTAATAATGTTATTTAAATTTTTAGATTAAAGTAGTTTTTTATAAATTAAGAAAGATATCTTTTTATTAAAATTATTTCTAAATAAATATTTTTTATAAAATAAGAAAAAAATTTAAAACATCACACTGTTTTAAAAATATAAAATATTTTAAAATTAATATTTTCAAAAATTTTAAAAATGAGAAAATATAAACATCAAAATTTTTTTAAACAAAATATAATTAAAATTGGGAGTTATAATAAGAAAGTTTTAATAATGACATTTTATTAAAAGGTTTGTTTTCAAACTAAACTTTTATTCTATTTATAATAAGAAAAATTTTAATCATATCTTATCTTTAATTGTTGTTTTATAATTAATAAATTTTTATTTTGTTTAATATATTTTTATTCAACCCATGTAATGTACGGGTTTACTAAAGCTAGATTTATAAAGAAGTTTCCCTATTAATTGTAATGTTTGAAGTTGTAGTGTAACTAATTCGTGGTATATATAATCAAAATTATTCAAATACTTTTTGTATTTAAGGTAAGGTTATAGTAAAATAATATTTAATCTAAAAGGGGAGGGTTAAGAAGGATTCTAAATTTAACACGTGTCTTTTTATTCTTTTTAAAGAAAATAATATTACGATCGGTGCGTCAAATACATCAGGTTATTGTGTTTAATATGCCAGTTCATTATGTTAAATATCAAGTTATGTGTCAAATATTTTTTTATCATTTGTTATACGTAGTTATCATTGTGTTTTACACTTTAGATCTTTTCGTATTTTTTTGTTATTATTTTTATATATTATATTAATTTGTTGTTATCTTATCATTGTATTTTACAATTAGAAGTACACAATAATGTTATTTTACTAACGTATTTTTTAAAACTTATAGTGTTTAAGAAAACAAAATCACAAATAGAAAAAAATATAATGAGACATTTTATCATTGTGTTTTATAATTTATATTTTATATTATTTTGTGTTATTTTTTATTATTTTAAATATATTATATAAATTAATTATTATTTTATCATTGTATTTTACATATTAGAAATACCAACAGTGTTATATCAACATTATTTTTTTAACAATTCATTAATTTAGAAAAACAAAATAGTATTCGGAAAAAAAATAATAATAATAGAAGACACACTGAACCGCATTAAAGACGCAATGAAACGCACAAAAGACACAATGATAAGAAGAAATCGTATGAGTTGGAAAACATAAAAAATATTCTTTTTATATAACAATATTGTAGTTGTTTTAAAGATAAAATATGTTCGGTTTTATAGTGTAGTGTTTAGAAAAACAATGTCTTAAATATAGTTTATGAACAATTAAAATAATAGAGAAGTTAAAAGAATCAACAAAAATGGCTACGAGTAAATACTCATCTAACAAACTTTTTCATTATAATTTGATCTCAATCATTGATTAAGAAAATTAATTGTTAAGATTACTTCTTATACTTTTTAGATTTAAAACTCTTTTTACTTGAACTCCTAGATTGTGTTTAATCATATAATTAGCATGTGTATAAAAGATAATTAATATAGCCTAGTTTATAAAAGACAATTTTACCCTCCTAAACTAATAAAAATTAATGATTCTAACAAGTGAGCATACAATTTATGAGGAAGTTTACTATACAAAGTAATATTTTTGTGAGAAGTGTAAGAATTTATGATGAACAGTTCAGATTAGTTGTTACACCCCCGTCGCAACGGACACGAGAGTGCAACATAATAATTTCATTGCTCATGGTACAAAGATTAAAAACTAAGGCAACACATAATTATTTTAATTTCATAATTGATTAAACACTTGTTTAAAACACAATGAATAAAGCATAACACAATTCAACATAACCAATGATAGTTTTATTATTTTTAACTAAGTCCCAAAGCGTCCTAAGTGATCTTCAAGAGGTCTAGCTCACATGCATGTATAGAAAAGGGTCAACTAAAAGTTGGTTGAAACAAAGTTTGAAAGAAATAAATAAGTTTGCATAAAAGTTACAATATCATTTACAAGTTTATCACATAAGCACAATAATATCAAACACATGATCCATGCAATTAAACCAAAAAGCTTAAGTTTATGTGTCCACAATCCTCAAGATTTTTTAAGTTTATGTATGATCTTCAATTCCACGTGTTGTTCATAAAGTATGTTTCCGGTTTCCCACCTATAGCAATATTAGTACTACCGTAGGCTTGTACTCAAGTTAATGATTTCAACGCTATCATATTGTGTCAAAACATATAATTGAGTTTCTTGTTTAAGAACTTGTTTTGTAAAAATGTTTAAGTGTGCCAACGTGTACATGTTCCACCCCAAATCAAACAGTTTAAAATGGGGCTATATATCTCACCTTGTATGCTGATGGTCGTAGAGTGCATAAAAAAGCTTGGATATTCAAGAGTCAAATATGATGTTCTAAAAGATAAAATAATAAATTAGGATCAAAATTCATTATAAGAAGTTTGGATGTTTAGAGAATGCGAAGAGGCAAAAGTTAAATTAAAAAAGGATTATTGCACTAATTTTATATTCAGAATAGAATGTTTGGTACATGTTTGAACTGGTTTTAAAAATATCAAGCGGTTTTAGAGGATTATGAAAATTCATAGTCAACTAGTTCAGAGTCTCTCGGACAACTTTCGTTTAGAAATTTTTTTATGAAAAGACCTGAAACATGTCAAACACAGCAGCACAAAACAGAAGGTGCTGAAACGCACACTTATCTTATGAAGGTTGTTGTGGAGTCTTCCGATTGAGTTGGAAGTCGTATAAAGTATTTAAAAAGTTGAATCGACAAACTTAATCATGGAGTCTGAGTTTGATCGAATTTAGTTTGTTATTAACAAGTTTGTTATTACATTCTATCCAAATTCTAGTGAGGCACTTAAGTGTACTTTTAAAATTGTTAAAGCGCGAAACAAGTGAGAACGAGTCTTAATATGTCAATATATAGTATATTCGAGTCCATTTGAGTTATAAAGAACTTTCTAAGATGTCGGCATAGCCATCGTTAGGGAAAAAATATTGTAGAATAGCCGAATGCGGTGACATAGTCGTCCATGTGCAAGCGAGATCTTTGCTTATGTTAGGATGTTGTTAGTTTGATTTAGGCATGTTAGTGAATGTTAGAGGGTTAAAGTTAATGATCAAATGATCATAATTAAAATTTAAAGATATTTAGTAAAAGAAATAATAAAAGTAAGAATAAAAAGTCATGAGAACAGTAAGTGAATTAAGTTATTGATGGGTTTGTTTATCCTTTTTAATCCTTTCATACATCATACTACAATATAGTGTATGTTTGAATGTTAAAGTGGTTTCTTAGACTAAAATAAAATAAAGAAAATTAAAATAACATAAAAGACATGCATAATCAAAAAGCAAGACATGATTAAAGATTACCTTAATATTGTGTATGTTTTAGAGTCTCTGGTTATGACTCACCAACAACGTTATTGCTTATGTGTTTTAACTCGTGATACTAGAGCTAGAGGTGTCGGGAGGCATTAGCTGGATCAAAAAGACTTAGTAGCTGTGAATAGATAAGATCTTCAAATATAAGATAGTGGTTGGATTAGAACTGCCAAGGGCAGTGTATTAATGTATTTTGTATTTTAAATGTGCTAGACGTGCGGATTTTGTAAACACTAATAAGTTTTAATCCAGCCTAGTTTTGTGGTCTTGTATTGAACTCAAGGAGATTATTTTAATTTGGGTTTGGGATTAATTATTGGTTCTTAGGTATGTATGGATTAGGGTTTAATTATTGGTTTTTAGGTATGTAGTAAGGTTATTTTTATCATTCTACCAAAACTTAAAAGAGAAATATAACGGCGTTAGGTTTTTGAACTCAAATAGAAACAAAATGAAAAGTTAGGGAGGTAATTACGATTATGAGACTTTAGAGATTCAAGTAGTTAAAATTGGCAAACCTCAAAGATGCAAATAGTAATCTACTCTTAAGAATATTTTTGACATGTTTTTGTGTTTAGAACACAATGAAAGAGAACTCTTCAATAATCATGCATATGTTATTGTATACTAGGTTAGGTCACGTATACTACATGGTTGATGAAAATAATATATTGCAAGATTTTAAATTTGAATTTAGATTGATTTTTTATGTTTACATGGCAAGATGTAAATATACACCGACTTTATAAATTACATATTGTTAGTGTAAGAAATTTAAAAAATAATATAATTATTATAATTAATTTGAGATTAGAAAACAACAAATTCTAGATTTTTGAGAAATTGAACGATCTAAAATAGATTGAAAGGTAGTGAAGTTAAAACCATATTTGAAGCCTAGAAAATTGATATGCTTTGTAATAGTTATTTCAAAATTTAAGCATAGTATATGTTCATTATCAAAATACTTAAATTTTAAACATTTTTCATTAAGCAATGACTTATGAATACAAAATATTTATTTTCATGTAGATCATTTTTAAACGTTATAAAATATTATGTTCCATGCGTTGGGTTGTATTTTGATATCTTGGAATTACTATAAAAATAATTTAATTATAAAGTTAAGTATTGAAATTTTTAAGAATAGATATAATAAATAATTATATTAAATTAAAATGTACCTGCTCATTCATATATGTATTTCATCTTTCTTGTGAACATTAACTTTTTTTCAAAGTCTAATTATTCATACTATAATTGTGCGATCATATTTCTTCATTTCAAAATCATTCAAAAAAAGTAAAACTTTTTAGTTTTATTTTTTGTGAAGTAATTTCATAAAACAATATGAGTAAACAAAAAGCAATAATTTTATCTTTAAGTCCCTAACTCACCTTTATGAATTATTCATTCAAAAATACAAAGATGATTTGAATCATATTTATATTAATTCTTTTAAATAATGTTTAAATCCGAAGATTACTATGGTATCAACTTTTTAATATCTTTTATTCATAGATCATTGAATTTTGTTTCTAAAACAAGTTTCCATTTTATGACATAAATTGTTTATAATGAATGATAATTTATCGTATAATTTTGATTATAAATTGTCTTTAACTTAAATATTAATATTAATTTTAAGTTTTAATATAATTGAATGATAATTTATTGTATTTTTATTGCACTAAGGTATTATTTTCGAAACAGTTACTTCTTTAATATATATGTAAATTTTAAGAAAATTTAAAAATTAAGAAGTTCATGTATAATCAGTAATTCAATACACTTTATTTTATTTTATATTAAACTTTAATATGAAAACGATTTAAACTTAAATTATATCAATTTCTAATATGAAAACTATTTGAAATATTAATTACGGCAACTGTTTATTTGTTATTTAAAATGATTAATAAATACATGTTTTAAATTAAAAATCATAGCTTTCAAAATTAAATGCAATCACAATTTAATAAAATCTAAGCGGAAAAACTCAATTGGGGAGGCTCTCGTTAATTGCTACGTGTCCCTAGAAAACCTTACCGGTTGTCACGTGTCCTTAGAAAACTTTATTTTATTAGAGATAATAGATAATAGATTATTGTGGTTATCGACACTTAAAATAGATTAGCTTCTTTCACAAGTTTTGAGTCTATATATATCTTATTGTATCTTATTATATGACACAACTAATCAATGAAATAAACATATCTTTCTCATCCTATATCTTTTCTCATATCTTATGCTATTAGGCTAGTTTTACAACACATTATCAGCATAAAACTTCGACAGTTTATTGTCATGATGTTGTAACGATCAAAGTTCTTGCAAATGATTTTCGTTGCTTCAACAAACACCCTCGGATGTTTATTATCAACTTTGATTATGTCTTTAAACAAGCCACCTACATCATCTGATTGTATGTAATCCTTTCGTGTTCTTTCTTTCTAAGTGTTTTAAGGAACTGTATGTGATCTGTTTTTGACTTAGAATATTAGAATATTAGTTTAGAAACTCGTATACTATATAATTGAATGAAATATATTAAATTAAGTGTTACTAATTAATATATAGTTTTTGAAATAAATTTTGATTGAATTACGTATAGTTAACTACATTTGGTAATAAAACAATAGCAATATCTTTTTCGAACTTTCATCATTAAAGAACTTTTGTTTTAAAAAGTTGTTTCAAAAAATACTATTTTTTATATGTATTTTTTAAGTTCTTTGTTTAAAAAACTTCATATTTCATAAAATTTTGTTTTTAAAGAAATTACATTTTTAATGAAAAGAAACATGTTTTTAATTTATTAGAAAAATCTGTTTTATAATTTAAAAAATATATCATTAGCATTTAATGTTATTAATGGTTGATTTGCTTAGATAGTGACACATGACCGAATGGGATGCAAGAAGACATGTGTCAAATTTTATTTGGTTTGTTAGAAAAATGTTGATTTACTTGTGATTAGAATTTAAAGGAACACGTAAAACAAATCTTATATTGTGATTTCGATAAGTTTTTTAGAGTTTTAAAAATCATTCCCTTTCCCGGTGAGGTTTAAAAGTACATAAATGCCTCTCACATTAGGTGCACATGATAACTTCCTAACAGGTAAATAAATGGTGTTAACGAAAATAGATGAAAATTGCAAGTTTTTTAAATGTTAGGGACACAGGGGGAAAAATTATTTTTGAATGAAAATAAAAAAATACACTAAACCTTAGAAACAAAAATAAAAATTTTCTCAAAAAAAATTCTAAAACATCAAACTTTATAAAAAAAATAGCATCTTTTTTATTGAGTTAAAGAAACGTCTTTTTTTATTGTGTTATATTTTCTTATAATCATTTGTAATAGTTAATTTTTTTTCATATTGATATGATTAAATTATCATTTGAATAAAACTATTAATGAAAGTACATTTTCCCTAAATAAGTATATTTATATTTTTGAAAACTACTAGATTGATTACATTCTTGATCGATTTAATAAATTATATAAATTAACCCATCACTGAATAAAGTATTTGTATTTTATATTTTTTTATTAATGTGATTTGATCTAGGTTTATTATCAATAATCTTACCGCGTCATCGCAACCACTGCACATGGAGGCGGTATTGCCTCAACATCTCGGTCACCACATCAGCAGTGAACACTCCACTGCTACACACCCTTCCATTGTCCTTTGTTGATGAGCTTAATGGGCATGGCATTGCGAAGGTTCACCGTCCATGGTGTTGTGGTGCCCTTTTCACCTCCGGATCAGCTTTCCACTTCTCACCGCACAACCACTAAAGTTAGTCTAAGAACACACTTCTTGGTTTTCAAGAAACATAAATAAATATCTTGGTCTGTCATTGGTCCTAGAACCCGACTGCCTAAATTCGACAACACATCGATGTAGGAACTAAGATGGCGATGATCCACTTTTTTTTAAATTATTATTTTTAACATGAAAATAGTTTTAAAGTTGTACGACACATGACATGTAAATTCGATTTGGGTTGTGCGCTAACCGTAAGTTATCAGGGCTACAAAATGATTAGATCTATTTATTGAGCTGATGAAGTCTTAAAAAATTGAGTGGGCTATTGCGTACGTGGGCCAAGACTTTAGGTGTATTAAATCATTTACAGTTTCACTTTCACGTAAAGAGCTTGGATTTGGAATAAACTAGGTTCAAATACAAAATGTATTTTTATTACAAAGTGTGAAAAGACACAATGAGTCAAAAAAATTCAAAAAAAAAATTATATCTCACAATCTAAATCGAATTTCAAAAAAGTAATTCCGAACTTTTGTTCCCCCAGCCGTTCTCAATAAGAAAAAAAATAAACGAAAAATAAAAAATTTACGTTTTTTTATTCTGTCATTTACGAAAAATAAAAATGACGTCATTGTGTCATTATGAAAGACACAATGGCGTCATTGTGTCATTATGAAAGACACAATGGCGTCATTGTTATTATGAAAGACACAATGACGTCATTGTGTCATTATGAAAGACACAATGGCGTCATTGTGTCATTATGAAAGACACAATGGCGTCATTGTGTCATAAAAGACATAATGAATTTTTTTATTTTTTATTTATTTTTTTTCTGAAAGAGGACGACAAGAGGAACAGAGAATTCGAAATACTTTTTTGAAATTCGATTTAGATTATAAGATATAATTTTTTTTGTGTGATTTTTTTAACCTCATTGTGTCTTCTCACACTTTGTAGCAAAAATACACTTTATGGCAAAAATACACTTTGTGAATAAATGATTACTTTATTGTTACTTTTCTAAAAATTTTAGTTAATCAAATAGTACCTTCTATGTACCTTTCGAATAAAAAATGACATAAAAATGTCGACTTAAGAATTATGCTTCTTAAAAACATTTAAAGGTAACAAAATGAGATATAAATATAATTGCAACATGTACAATTTATATGTCCAAACACATGAATATTAAAATATAAAATTATAAAATAAAAATTAAGATTGAAAAAACCAATAAATTAACAAATCTAAAGATCTAATCTTTCAACAGAAAAGCAAATATAAAGTTCAGCAAGAGAGCCCCTTATATTAGAAATTAACAACGTAAATAAAAGATGGAGGGAAAAAATACAAGTGGAATTGACATGAAGTTCAGTAAATACACACAGAAACAACAATGGCTTAATGGACAGTTTAGACAACATTTAATGACCATGCCAAAAGCCACAACCTTTGAAGAACCGACCGTAGAAGAAACCATTGTCAGCGGACGATTCACACTCAATTATGAATCGACTAGGTAAATTAAACAAGTCACTCTCTTATCTCTTATGTCAAAACGAACCTACACGCCATGAGGTATATGAGATACCTGTGCTTAAGTTAAGCTTAAAAACACTTGAAAACGACATTATCTAAAAGCTCTTAAACACATCATTTACTAACTAATTCAAAGTTTTATAAAATATTGCAATGTTATAAAAGATTGATTCAATCAAGAGATCCCTGAAAGAATTTCCTCCAAAAATAAAACTTCAACACAACTTAAGTAGTGTTTCATACCAATTCTACACACAAAAATGACTACAAATGTCTCTCTTTTGATCTCTTCCTCCTATACTATAAGTTGTCACATGCAATCTAACATGATGTTAATTAACATAAAAACCAAGATGAATTTTTGTAATATTTACACAATATCTGATCCTTGTTGCAAACTATTTACCAAGAATCATTAAATCAAATAAGATAATTGAGAGATAGAATCATTAACAGCCAAACGGAATATTCCGATATGGACATAACTATATACCTGCACTTTATCTACAAAACATCATTTCATACAGCAGGCTGTTGGTCTAAAGTGTCCCTGCTCACAACTTCAAACCGATTCTGATCATGAAAACTTAAAATTCCCCGATTTCCAATCTCAAAACTTGTATATTATAGAGTGAATTAGTCGGTCCGGTTCAATGGTTGAGGTCCATGCTTTGTTGCCAATATATAATGGTGCAATTTGAAGGTAAAGTATTGAGGAGAGCTGGATTTTACTAGAGAAAGTATTGTTGACATGTAGGTTTGGGGTCCATATATTGTTGCATTTTTATTCACAGCTGAACTTCCTGCAGGCACTATCAGGGATTATACAGTGCTTGTGAACAAGGTATAATGCTTATGCTGTTTTTCCGACAAGTGGCAATTATGACCCATTTACTTACCAATGGGTCGGTCCGGGCTATGTTTTATCTCTAAGACAGGTCAAAGAAATCAATAAAAAGGATATCGATAATAGTTCAGGTTACTATATCTCTAACAAGTCAAATGGTTTCGATTTTTTGGAGGAAAAAAAAAACAATAAAAAAGAAACATGTCAAATGGGTTAATATAGAATACCACTAAAACGAAAACACGTTAAATGGGTCTTGCAGATTAAATGTCATACAACTTGCTAAATCTTATCATTCAAGAAATTAGGTTAGTATCATAACACAGAGAAATATATTTTTTGATCGTATTTAAGACATTATTAACAAAAGAATATTTTTTAAAAATGTGAATAAAAGGTGTTCCCAATCAAACCAACTCAATCCTGACGGTCTCAAGTCTCAACCAGTAAAACGTGACCTGCTTTGGCACATCAACCCGGCCGACCCATCCATTTTGCCTAACCATGAAATAATGTCAGGGGTATCAACTTTACCTGAATGATCTTTGCTTCAAACCTATGATACAATAGACTTTGACCGCTTTGACATTGCTTTTACACACATCTGCTCGCTAGCTTCATCTGGAAAGTTTTGGTCTGAGAATTCTGCAAATAAATAAATGAATTTGAGTTTACCATGAAAACTTAACATCCAATACATTAAACCACTAGGATATATCCATTTTCACAATTCAAAACTTTTATCGTTTCTCCTTGACAATCATATCTCTATTTCTTTTCAGGTCATACAAATGAGGACAACTAATGAAAGTATTGAATTGTGGTAAAGTAAATGGCTTTAATGCCATATACAAAGATTCAGTTGTTGTGTAGATGATCTTGCACTTTTCAAGTTTTCTTTCCAATAACATGGTGATTTACGAGATTCGTGACTCGACATAATCTTCAATGACTTTCTATTCTTCTTGACTTTACTTAAACTGAAATGCGCTCTCAATTTCCCTAGCCCAAAAAACATAGCTCGATAACTAACTTAAAAATTGAAAAATTCTAAATTCCAAGTATAAGTTAATTCCACAAGAATCGATTCAAGCAATCAACAAGCCATTTACAACACTAGAGCGTCGTTCAATCAACTAATGAAGCGATTTACAAACTCAACCCTTCAAGGGGTAGCACAATGGTAAGCACATGAGAGGTTCGAATCCAACATCCACTAGTTTCTGGCTTTAACCCCTTGAAGGTCATCGTCAAGCGCAAGTTGTGTTTTATCTAGTCTCATTGGTTAGTAGGGCATTGCTTTTCTAGTGCCCGGTTTTCACAATTATCGAAAAAAAAATTCAAACTCATTCATAAGAGAACCAAGCACTGAATGATATCTAACAAACTTGGAAAATATGCAAGTAAAACTATTGGGAAATGCATTAGATGAATAAATTTCCAAGATTAGCATTAAATGATAAAACAAGCTTATGTGACAAAACAAGAACATATGCTACTACCATATACATGCTGCATGGACATTATCGAAACGGAAATTAAGTGTTAGAAAACCAAAAGATTTCATTTCCGTACCCGCACCTGTACCCTTGATGCAAGAAAGATTTTATGCCTGAAATCTTTTTGGACACAAATACTAACATGAAATATTAGTAATCACCTTCAAAGTAATCAAGGGAGTTCCCATGCCTTTCAAAACTCTGCTTTGTACTTACTCCAGCCTCATTGAAAAAACTATTATTGTCTCGTGGGCACAAATTCATAGCAGTGCCGCTATCCTGCATTTTGGCTGCTCTTACAAAGCATTGTTTACCTGCACGCCTGGGATGGTTTTTCAATATAGACCGATGCAACTGCCTAACAAATGATGATTCCAAATGATCAAGATACAGATCATGCTTCTCATTTGTCCATGTTGTCTGTTACAAAATGACAGCTCACTCACAAATTGGTATTCGCATTATGCCATTATGCAAGTGAAACAATAGAAGACTAGATATTAGCTAAAAGGAACTAGCCCTTAAAATGACTGGTGGTATTTTAAGCAGCTTTAAAAGGTAAGAAACAAACAAAACAAACAAACATACCCAGTATGTCCCACCATAGTAAACATTAAGCAAGGTCTGGGAGGGATAGGGTGGTGGCAAGCCTTTCCTCTATCCTGGGAGACAGAGAGACCGCTTCCAATGAGACCCCCGACTCTAAACGTTTTCAATAGATAATAAGACATATCTTGTATAATAGGGTAGCATACACAAGTAAAGACCCTAGCCTTAATCTTGCACTAAGACTTAACAGCTTTAAAAGGTAAGAAAGAATGTAAAATACATTAAGTAGATGAAAAAGTGCTTGGATATATATTAAGCAAGGTCTCTGACGTCTCCTGGGGGTTTTTACACCTACAATTGATAAGTGCATCACACAAGAGAAACTGTATTGACCTGAATACCTTTGATGAAATGTTCTAATTTCTAAATAAGAAAGATTCATCTGAATGAGGTAGGTTAGGTTCTAATATATTGCAAAAACAACCAAGAAATTACTGTAATTTAGCAAAGTTGATGATCCAGGTCCCAATAAGTGTAACAGATTTAGGAAAAAGAAGTGTAAAAATCAAAGTAATTTCAGGATGGAATCAGCCAATCTTATCACAAGATAGAGTGTCTTCACTGGAAGGAAAAAACAACGCGTGATCTCGGATTAGCAAATTAAACAGATTAGGAAACTAGCATCCAAGAGATTACCTGTACTTAACATGTAATGAGTTCATTCAGAGTAAAGTCTCCAAAACAAGTTTCCCACACAATCAGAAGTTCTTACTTTAGCAATACATCTTTCAACCATCAATGAGCCATTCAGCAGTTACCATTACACAAAATCCACACTCTATGTTCTCATCCCCATGGCTATTCCTCCAACAAAATCACCTTATTCCAATCTGTTCTAACCTAACCAAACCACCACATACTAACAAAATCAACACAAATCTCCATCCGTCGGTGCGTTTACTGTTTACGCCTTTCACAGAAACAAAAAACCAAATCTCCAATCAACAGTCCAAAAAAAACATAAACCTAAATCACTACACAGATATACGTCCACATCAGTTCAATCACCTTCATCTACAACAATAACGCGCAGAACACAACACAACACATCACATATACAATCAACATAATTACATAAACAACACACAAAATCACATACACAATCAACATAATCTCATAAATAAAAAAAGAAGCTACCTCCGCTGAATTTCCGATCGGATGCAGCCTAACATCAGAGCTCTCAACAGTCACAAACGAGTTGGAGATCACGTCCGATTCCGGTGGACTCAACTCGTAATCGCCGCCGTGAGCGACGGAGAGATCTGCTACCACCGGAGGAGACGGCGAATTACGCCGGCGAGTGGCTTCCATTTGGCTGTGAAGATAACCGTAGAAGCTTACACAAAAACCGAATTTAGGGGCGGAGGAGAGAGAAGCGGTGGCCGGAGTTAATATTATTATTATTAATATTATACACACATGGCGACGCTTTTACACGTGCCATCGTCATATGTGTGTGCCACGTCAGAAAGGGGCAAGTAGTGGTATGTGACAATATCTCTGGCTACTGTGAGCCAGATATTTTTAATCATCTCTGTGAGTTGATATCATCCTTACATGTATGGGTTAGGTACAGAAATAAAGATAATAATAAATATAAATGTTATTAATAAATAAATGTTAGATGAGTTCAAAAGTTTTCTGACAATTTGAATTATGAAAAATTGTATGAAGTCACACTAAATTGTTGAATTCTGGAACCACGGTCGAGGGAGTATGTTATCGGGTAGCTAAATGGTCACATCAGTCTCCCCTTTCCGACCGAACCATCCACACATTTACAAGCAGACAGTGATTCCAGTGACCGAAGGTCGCTCACCCCCCCCCCCCCCCCCCCCCCCCCCCCCTCTCGTTTTAGAAGCCACATGACTGGGATTGTGTTTTTTGGATATCTATGGCCACAATGATCTCTCCCTCCCCGATGCCACACTGCCCACCCTTAGGACGAAGCAAATGATGAATCACGGTATGGAGACCGAATTATCAATTAATACTCTATTTTTGTTTGCTTGTGTTAATTTAAGGTTGTTTTTTCATGCTAGGGGGGAGAAAGTACCCTTGCAACATGACGGATGGCTAACTTGGAAGGGTGGTTATGCTAGTGAGAGGAGGAACACCACCTTACATGGTTAAATGAGTGGCGAAGGATGGCTTGTGTTATGCATGAATAGGAGCAATCATTCTTTTAAAAATAAATAAAAACAAAATGTTAAAAGTAAATCTTTTTCTTTTTCATGTAATGTTTTTTTATTAATAGATTATACACTCGTCTATTACACGGAAAGAATAATTAAAAAAAATGTAATTCATAAATGTTTATATATTTCTTTTGACTAAAATTACGTATTAATATAAGATGCACCATATCTTTAATGAACAAATCCCAAACACCCTCGGTAGAATATCAATTAAAAAAACAAACATTTAAAAAGGTAACCGGAGTTGCGCCAACTTGGTTTAAATCTCTATACTTTTAATTCTTCCACATTCATAGCATTACCAAAGGCCGCCCAAAAATCCAGAATGCCATATTAAAGCCACAAACCTAAATTTATAGGACAATCAAAAAGCCCTGGTTCATCCAAAAAGTTAAAAAGTTGAAATGGGATATAGAAGTCAAATTACAAATAAGAGAAATTAATGATGTACCTATCAATAGCTTATTCAAAGATCACGAATTAGGGTAGAGTTCAATCAGGGCTGGTTCATCCAACAAAATAAAATTTTCAAAGCAAATGGATGGTTGGGGATGACGATGATGGTTAGTGCTTGGCCGGGGCTTGTGCTTGCGGCAATAGTGTTGATGGCTGGCTTTGAGTTATTAGATATGGTTTGCATCGGGGAAGAAATGATTTTGGACTATTTGGAGAACAGAGAGAAGATGGAGTTGGTCAAGGGTCCGTGTTATATCTAGATAGGTTAGATATGGTTTGTGAAAAATTTTATTATAATGATTTAAGTGTTAACACGTGTACACTTAATATAAACAGTTATATAAGTAGGATGCTTTATTTAATAAAAATTTATAAAATTTAGTATTATTCTAATTTTATATATTATTATATAGGGGCCGGTTACTATACAAATTGTAATTTTTGTGCGAAGCGTACGAAGTAACCAGAGAGTGACACGTGTTTTTTGGCGGAGGGCTAGTTTCGTACGTGTTATAATTACGCATAAAAGGTACATAATTACGTAAGTTATATTTATAATTACGCAAGTTATATATGTTATTACGCAAGTTATATTTTATCTTTAATCTGAACCGTTTATCGCTTAGATCAATGGTTGTTATCATTTCATACACTTCGCACGAATTGTTTATTTTGTAGCGTAAACTTTCTCTTATTATATTATTATAAACAAACTAAATGAGTAGTTTAGTTATGATTTTTAAATTCTAGCCATATTAGTTTTTTTAATAATTTTCACATTTAATCCTAGCTTTTGATTTTTTGACTTTGAAAACTAAAGTTTAGGATTTACAGTTTGGCCATCAAAGTATTAGAACCTGTGACCCCTCGAGCTAATGGATGGGTCGACATACAAGAATAGGGGTCGGAAACATAAATGAGAAGGGTTTAAATGAAAATTTTCAAAGGAACTGAGAATCGTGAACCATAACGGAGCGCTATGGGTGTTGTGTATCAGGCTTAATGGATCGCCTATAAAGGAGTTCGGGATCAGGACTCAAGGTATCATAGTGCACCGCTAAGAGAATATACTAACGGTTCGCTAAGGTGGTCGCGAACTGCCGTGGATGGGCTTAACGGTTCGCGAGGTGTATTCGATTGATATATGAGAATATTCCATTTGGAAATTTGAATATCCCTTTTGGAGGTGGTGGTTGATGGCCAAAGAAGGGGTAGCGGTCTGCTATGGAGCCCAGTCAAGCAAAAATGGAATAAAACCTCATAAATAATTAGACAATATAAACATGTTTGTGTAAGCAAATTGTTTATCAAATCAAATCTCACTAATGCCCTCACACTTAAGGAAGTGCCCGTCAACATATATGTCACTCCAAGTGTCACAACATGATGGTGGGTAGGTTAAGTGCCCCGGCCGACCGAATCCCAACGCGTCACAATATAGGAATAGTAGACAGCTCATAGGATCATGCACTCTCGGGTTGCAAACAGCCCTAGAGATCCTACACTCTCTTGTGACAAACAACATTAGTAATCCTGCATTTTCAACCAATCCCGAAGGATTACAACCCTAGCGATCGGTGACTCATTGTTGAGCCCATCCTTACACCAAAACCTTAAAGTGAGGCCCCTACTACCTCGATGGATCCAACTAAATGTATATATGTCCTGAGGTATCAGTCCAGAGCTCATCTACTCACCTTAATGATTTGCCCGTGACTACAATGACCAACATGTATGCCATCCCATCATGGACTATTTTACTTACCACCGCATACACACAAAAGGACAGTTATACTCACAGCGATAAGCTTTCGAGCGTGTCTGTATACCGTTCAATGAGTGTCACGAGCATCTCGCAACTCTGATCACACAAACATTCACGTCAAGACCTAGTTTATTGAACATGAAATCCCTTGGGTCATCCCACCCGATATAATAACCTGACATGTTGTTGTTACGATTGTGACCTTGAGCTAGAGTTCTGCGGCTCAGGTCGATATTTCCATCGCAACTCTTAGCGTCATTCATCAAAGAGTTAGGGTTTACGCATACTCCCGACATATTACCAGACTTAATCACCACACGAAATCCATATCATGTAAATCTCGTGACAACCTCACGGTTATGAAATGGATCTTTATTACACATTTTATACTTATATCGGATCTTGTTCCATCATAAATCTATTTTTCAAAACATGATCATTCCTAGACCATTACAACCATATGCATCCTAATCACTATCTACCAGTTTGGTTTCTTTCAAAACCCCGGTTTACTCAAAGGATCCGTAATGATCCACGAATACACCACCGAGCGATCCAACATTACAATGGGGTTTTGCATGTCACATACATGCTCATATATAGTCATAACTTGTATTCATAAGCGTTTAAGGCTTACCGGAGAAAACGGAGTTTTTAAGTATCAATTCTAAGCCAAGACAACCGCAACAAACGCAACCACGTGTCTTGTTAGTCACACCAAGCCTACCAAAACGTTGGTATTATAGAGAGAGATGAGATCGGGTAGAGAGAGAGTGGATCGAGAATGAGATGGAGATTATGGTTCAAAATCGAATTTTCGGGTTTTTATACCATTTTGCCCGACTGGGGTCCTGGCAATCTGCTACCGACTTAAAATGACATATTCGAATATTTCAAATGAAATATTCGCATCTTGAAAGGGAATATTCATCGCGGATTGTTAAGCTTGATTATGGCAGTCCGCGACCACCCATCTTGGCTTCGAACGAAGCTGTTTTATGGTCAGCTCGACTCTATCGGGTGTGAACATTTTGGGGGATGTGCTGGTCAAATGGACAAATAAGAGAAAAAGTTGGTTAAATGGATATTTTTAGAATTTTCTCGTTTGTTTATCCAGGGGCACACCAAAAAGCTAAAAATTCAACCATCTTCAAATTTTATTGTGATTTACCTTGAATTAACGAGAAACCATAAACAAAGGTGAGGATTTCTTAAAAACTGATGTATGGTTTATTTAAGAGCTAGGTACCAGGAAAAAATATGACGATTTTTAAGCCTACTTTTTTTCGTGTTTTAGTTCTAAGATTACCCATTCCAACATTATAGTTCGACCAATTAAACAGAAAAGATATAACTTATTGAGGTTTAGGTGAGGAACAAAGGACAACCGTTGCCATCAAACATAAAAAAAAATACATCAATACTGTTTCTTGATGTTGGCTTGTCATTTCTGGTGAAGCCATGAGATTTATTAGTGTACTTACCAACAGGCTACCAAAGGAATTTAGTTTTTGTAACCGGTCAACAGAGAGAAGCTCTAAAAACTTTAAGCGAGTTCGTTTTTTAAATATTTGGTCTGTGGATTACCGAAGGATAGGTGGTCGTTAATGATTCTCATAAAACAATGAAATCAAAAGATCTTTAGTATCTGTCAATAGAACCTCGAGAAGATTTTTTAAGGATTTTAGTGTTGTGTTGTGGGCTCCGATCCATCTTGGGTCGGGCCCTGAAACAGCCCGCAAACAAGCTGCAGAAAGGGGGTTAGGGGCAGCCGGCCCTAACCCTAATCTGCCACAACTTATTTTTGTTAAGTTTTTATTGTCATTTATTACAAATACCCACATATGTACTTGTAGTCTTTGAGTCTTGAAAGTAATAAAAAGAAACCCTGGTTCGTAGCCCCTGGACGTAGGTCAATTCTTGACCGAACCACGTTAAATCGCTATGTTCTTTACTACTTTGATTATATATTCTGTGCTCGTGTGATTGTGTGTGTGTTTCTGCCGAGAACATCAAAACACTGCTGCTGTCTTTCTACTGCTGCTGCCGCCAAAGCTGCAATCAGCAAGGCTGCTGATTGCCATCGACAACCACCAGCAACCGCTATTACAGCCGCCGCAAAGGGGTTTTGCTGCTGCCAAGAATAGGTTACTGCTCTGTTCTTTTCTGTGTGCTGCTGCTGCTGTTTCCTTTTTTTCGGCCCTGTTTCTGATCAAAGAACAGCCTTCAAAACAGGTTCTGTTTTATGTTTGTTCTGTTCAGTTTGATTAGTTCAAGTTGTTGGCTGTTCGGTGAATCTTATTCCACTACGTAGTAATTTTATGTTATTGCCATTATTGCTATCGTGATCTCGTCACTCGTTTTAGAAATCAATTAGAAATACCGACAAGTTCTTAAGGCCCGAGCCGTAGTATTGTATTAATTTTCATGCCCTATCTGAATCCTCGGGTCAGCCGCGTACACGTAATACCTAACAAGTGGTATCAGAGCCTTAGTTGCTCTCATCCTTTGATCTCCGGTATTATAGATGATGAGGGTAAAACAAGAATCGAGAAGTTTGATGGCATCAATTTTGGATGGTGGAAGATGCAGATTGAGGACTTACTTGTTCAGAAAGATTTGAGTGCAACACTGCTTGTTGATAAACCTAAAAGCATGAAAGATGTTGATTGGGCTGCACTAGATAGGATAGCTGTTGCTGTGATTAGACTCTCGCCGACAAAGAATGTTGCCTTTAACATTCTAAAGGAAACAACAGCCAAAGGTGTCATGGATGCACTGTCTAACATGTACGAGAAGCTGTCGGCAGCCAACAAGGTCTTTCTAATTCGGGAACTTGTAAACACGAGATTAAAGGAAGGTGGTTCTGTTAACACTCACATAAACAACTTTAACTCTATTATCTCTGCCTAGTGTCTGTCGATATCAAATTCGATGATGAAGTCCTAGCCCTACTATTGCTATCCTCATTACCTGAAAGCTGGTCAGGAACCATTACAGCGTTAGTAGTTGGTCTGGGAACACTAAGCTTAAACTTGATGGAGTTCGCGACTTGATTATGAGTGAGGACATTAGAAGGAGGAGCACTTGTGAGTCTTCCAGTTCCTTGTTGAGTACTGAAGGCAGAGGAAGGAAGAATGAACAAGGTGGTAATAGGGGCCAATCTAAATCAAAGAGAAGAAGTAAATCAAGACCAAGAAAAGATATTACTTGCTCGAATTGTAAGGAGACTAGGCACTTCAGAAGTCAATGTCCTAAACCATCAACATCTAAAGAAAAGAAAGAGGTTAACGGTGCTACAGATGATACAGATGATGATACTCTTATTTGTTGCGTTGAGAATACCACTGAGTCATGGATCATGGATTCTGGCGCTTCTTTTCACGCTACCTTTAGCTCAAAGAAGATGAAGAATTTGAGAACCAGAAACTTTGGCAAGATTCGTTTGGCTAATGATCAGACTCTGGATATTACTGGGATGGGAGACATTGATCTGAAGACTCCTCTAGGAAATACATGGACACTAAAAGATGTTAGGGTAACTCCTAAGTTGAGGAAGATGCTAATCTCTATTGGGCAGCTAGATGACCAAGGTTATGATGTGTTGTTCGAGGGTGGACAATGGAAAGTCGTCAAAGGAAACTCGGTAGTTCTTGTGGGAAAAAGAAAGGTACTTTATACATGGTTGAGGTACCAGCAGGTGACGTGAATGCAGTAACCAGTGACCAAGTCAATCCAGTCTGTGGCATCAACGACTTGGTCATATGAGTGAGAAAGGCATGAAGATACTAGCAAAGAAAGGTAAACTCCCAGACTTGAAGAAAGTAGAACTTGAAACCGGATTCTGCGAACCATGTGTGCTTGGTAAGAAGAAACGTGTTACTTTTATGAAGATGGGAATGACACCTAAGGCTGAAAAACTTGAACTTGTCCATAATGATGTGTTTGGACCAACTCCTGTGACATCATTAGGAGGCTCCAGCTATTATGTTACCTTCATTGATGATGCGACGCGCAAGGTATGGGTTTATTTTCTCAAGAACAAGTATGATGTGTTTGATGTTTTCAAGAAATGGAAAGCAGCTGTTGAGATAGAAACCAATCTGAAGGTGAAGTGCATAAAATTAGATAATAGGGGAATATATCAGTAATGAATTTGTGAATTACTGTGCTGAAAGAGGAATCAAGATGATCAAGACTATTCCCGGGACTCCCCAACAAAACAGAGTAGCTGAGAGAATGAACAGGATGTTGAATGAACGAGCCAGGAGCATGAGACTAAATGCAAGGCTTCCCAAAACCTTTTGGGCTGATGCAGTTAACACTGCTGCATATCTAATAAACAGAGGACCTTCGGTTCCTCTTAGTTTCAAAATACCAAAGAGGAATGGCTTGGAAGAGAGGTTAGTTACAAACATCTAAAGGTATTTGGTTGTGAGCCTACACTGGTGTGAAAGACTTTGAGAGGGATAAGCTTGATCCCAAGGCAAAGAAATGCACCTTCATTGGATATGGATCTGAATCGATGGGATATAGGCTTTGGGATTTTGAAGCCAGAAAAACTATCAGGAGTCGAGATCCGGTCTTTAATGAAGCTAAACTCTATAAAGACAAGGATTCAACCATACCAGAAACTCGTAAAGATCAGGTGGTGTTTGAAGATGATAACCAGAGTTCAGAAAGCCACTGGTCAGAGACCAAAAGTCAAAATACAGAAGAAGAAAGTTCAGAAACTGAAGATAATGATCAGAAAGAATTTGGTGAACAAGATCTCTTTGATAGTGGGAGTTCAGATCCTGTGGATGAACAGTCCCCACCAGCAAATGATTCAGGAAATTCAAATACTTCACATTGGGTTAGGAGGTCTACTCGAACGTCTGTACCTCCTAAACGATATTCTCCATCAGTTAACTATCTTCTTCTCACTGAAAATGGTGAACCACAGTGCTACTCAGAGGCTATTAGTGCGAAAGATTCGTCTCAGTGGGAGCGGGCAATGAAAGAAGAAATGGTTCACTTGAAAGGAACCAAACTTGGGTTCTTACTAAACTTCCCGCAGGGAAGAAGGCGCTTTAAAACAGATGGGTAGATAGAATCAAGGATGAAAGTGATGGAACTAAGAGATACAAAGCAAGATTGGTAGTGAAGGGGTTCCAACAAAAGCACGAGGTTGATTACAATGAAATATTTTCTCCTGTGGTTAAAATGACTACAATCAGACTGGTGCTTAGTATAGTGGCTACAGAAAACTTACATCTAGAGTAGCTAGATGTAAAGACAGCTTTTCTGCATGGCGACCTTGAGAAGGATATCTATATGGCACAGCCAGAGGGTTTTCAGACAGCTGGTAAGGAAAACATGGTGTGCAAACTAAAGAAGAGTCTTTATGGTTTGAAGTAGGCTCCCAGGCAGTGGTATATCAAGTTTGATGATTTTATGGGCAGAAATGGGTATAGGAGATGTGAGATGGATCACTGCTGCTATCTCAAGAAATTCAAAAATTCTTATATCATTCTTCTCCTTTATTTGGATGATATGCTGATAGCCGGTTCCGACATGTCAGAGATCAACAAATTAAAACGACAGATGTCTAAAGAGTTTGAAATGAAAGATCTAGGTCCAGCTAAGCAATACTTGGCATAAGCATCACCAGAAATCAGAAAAACGGTTCTTTAATATTGTCTCAAGAGAAGTATATTAAGAAAATATTAGAGAAGTTTAAGATGAATCATGAGAAGACAACTACCCGAAATACACCACTGGGTAGTCATATTAAGCTTTCTAAAGATCAGTCTCTAAAGACAGATGAAGACAAGGCCGACATGGCAAAGGTTCCTTACGCATCAGCTGTGAGCAGTCTTATGTATGCAATGGTATGCATAAGGCCTGATATTGCTCATGCAGTGGGAGTTGTTAGCAGGTTTATGTCCAATCCAAGGAGAGAACACTGGGAAGCAGTTAAATGGCTGCTTAGATATTTGAAGGGTACTTCAAAGATGGCTTTATGTTTCAGGGGTAGAGATGCAATTCTCAAGGGTCATTCTGATGCAGATTTGGGTGGATATAAAGAGACCTACAAGAGTACAACAGGGTATGTGTTTACTATGGGGGATATTGCAATATGTTGGATGTCTAGGCTCCAAAAGAGCGTGGCACTTTCAACTACAGAGGCTGAGTATATGGCAGCCGCTGAGGCCAGCAAAGAGCTTGTTTGGTTGAAAACTTTTCTGGGTGAATTAGACAGAAAACAGGCAGAGTATCCGTTGTACTGTGATAATGAAAATGTTGTGAAACTTGCAAAGAATCCAGTTTATCATGGGAAGACTAAGCACATTCATATGAGGTATCATTTCATCAGGGGCTAATCAGTGATGGTACTATCCAGTTGAATAACATCAAAAGGGACAGGAATCCAGCTGATATGCTCACTAAAGTTGTCACGTTGGATAAACTGAAGCTCTGTGTAGCTTCAGTTGGCCTTCAGGGTTAATTGCAAATGAAGGCGGCTACGGATCAGGTGGTATGAAAGGTTCTTTTCATAAAAGTTCAAGATTACAGAAGTACGAGACAAGTGCAGGTGCAAATGTTTCACGCATTCAGGTGGAAGAAGGTTGAAGTGTTTGACGCATTGATGTGGAGGGCTAGTAAAGATGTTTCGAAGCCCAAGTGGGAGATTGTTGTGTTGTGGGCTCCGATCCATCTTGGGTCGGGCCCTGAAACAACTTATTTTTGTTAAGTTTTTATTGTCTTTTATTATAAATACCCACATATGTACTTGTAATCTTTGAGTCTTGAAAGTAATAAAAAGAAACCCTAGTTTGTAGCTCGTGGACGTAAGTCAATTCTTGACCGAACCACGTTAAATCGCTGTGTTCTTTACTGCTTTGATTATATATTCTGTGCTCGTGTGATTGTGTGTGTGTTTCTGCCGAGAACATCAAAACACTGCTGCTGTCTTTCTACTGCTGCTGCTGCCGCCAAAGCTGCAATCAGCAAGGCTGCTGATTGCCATCGATAACCACAGCAACCGCTATTACAGCCGCCGCAAAGGGTTTTGCTGCTGCCAAGAACAGGCTACTGCTCTGTTCTTTTCTGTGTGCTGCTGCTGCTGTTTTCTTTTTTTCGGCCCTATTTCTGATCAAAGATCAGCCTTCAAAAAAGGTTATGTTTTGTGTTTGTTCTGTTCAGTTTGATTAGTTCAAGTTGTTGGCTGTTCGGTGAATCTATTCCGCTGCGTAGTAATTTTATGTTATTGCCAGTATTGCTATCATTATCTCGTCACTCGTTTTAGAAATTAATTAGAAATACCGAAAAGTTCTTAAGCCCCGAGCCGTAGTATTGTATTGATTTCCGTGCCCTATTCAAATCCTCGAGTCAGCCGCGTACACGTAATACCTAACATTTAGTGGATTATATTGGTGATCCTTCGGTAATTATCCGTCCTTAATACTCGTTAAAAACGGAACGTACATAACAAAAAATATTAGTGCATCTATCGTAATGGTATAAATTTAAAGAGACGAAGCTTACAAAAACAGAAAGTTTTAGTGCCTCTGTAGTAAAGTGGTATGTGTTGGTCCATAAACCTTTACATGTTTTATAAGTTTCTTTCAATATATGTACAAATGGCACATTGACGTTACTGTATTATTGTTTTACAAATACAATGTTGATTCTATACCTTAAATAGACAATTAATTTTTCTTCAGTCATGTCTTTTAAAAAATATATATGCTGGAGTATATTATTGTAGTTTTAACTTTTAAGTCAAACCTATTAAATAATTATTAGTTCATGTATAATAGTTGTACACAACTTTATTATTATTTTAAATAAAAAAGTAGCAATTTGCCATTTTTTTCACTTAACGCTCACACTATCTTCATTTGATCTCAAAAAGGTAAGTAGACACTTGTTCTTTTTTCATTTCTTTAATTAAAAAAAGACAAAAGTTAATAAAAAGATATTTAATTAGTTTGATAGATATTTTAAAATAATTTAATGATCGTGATATCAAATATCATGTGACATATTATGTAACCGTTTTAAAAGTAGAAGATTTGATTGACACCAGCCTTTGTTAAGTTCAATGTTTAAAGACAAAAATTAAAACATGTTGTGGCATGTACAACTATTTTCATGTGAACGTCGAAGTGATTCTTGTGTTAAACAGTTTTCACCTTTTATATTTAAAAAATTGTCCCCTTTACCTTTTTGGTGTAGTATAAACGTATAATAGTCAAGTACGTAAGGTCGATATTTGTTTTATTGGGATACCAACAACATAATGTTGTAGAAATAATTTAATTATAATATAAATATGAAATTGACTTATTAAGGGTGAGCGGCTATAGAATACGTAGTAAAAACCGTATAAAGTATCATATATTATATATTTATTAAAAGTATTAAAAAGTTTTATTAGAAGTATTACAAACGAAACCTGTTTAAATGATCATATATATCTTTAAACTATGATACATTATTGAAATAAAGCCTAACAAATATATTCTCTATAGTACTCATGACGATCGAAGCTTAAACGTTTAAACTAGAATGAAATAATGAATATGTTAATATAACAAAAAATACAGTCTCATAGAAACATATAAGTAGCAAAACTTTGTGGTGGTGAATGGAGGGGCCAAGAGGCATGACGACATACTACGATGACAAGAGTTAAGACTGCAATAGTAGGATCTCTGAATGTGGAAACACAACGACGATGAATGAGATAATTGTGGTGACATAGAGACGGCAAGAGGAAACAACTAAAACCTAATAACACGTACGTACGATACTTTTTACCACGATGAGAGGGCAAAGAAAAGAAAGAAGTCGTCGCATAAAGGGGAAGATGTGGCAACAAGAGCACTGATCCACTAAGATTATGGGTAAAACCAAAGAAAAAACATAAGAAGGAAGAAAAAATAAAAGAAAACAAGATCCCTGGTTATTATACCATATAGATATGGTAAAAACCGTGTAAGGTATTATACATTTTGATTAAATATTTATAAGATTACAATGAAGATAATTACAAAAGAAACATAATCAAATCATATAATCTAATTATGTTACAAGATTTTAAAGGATACCGAAAGGCCGCAACATATACATTATCTCTAATACGACCCGACGATCAGAACCAAAATGACATAAAAATAAGAGTTAAATGTGTTTTTCATCCATGTGTTTTTCATCTCTGTGTTTTTACAAAAAATATCATTTGAGTTCAAAAGTTTAAATTTAATTATTTGAATCCAAATGTTTTACAAAAACTGTCATTTGAATCCATTTAACTACTTCTAATTAACACCGTTAACTTCTTCGGTTAAGTTTCCTACGTTAGGAATATTTTTGTCAATACAATTACAAAATAAAAAACATCTCTACGTGAGAGGTTTTATGCGTCCAGTCTCGTTTGTTAATAACATTACGATTTGAATCCACCTATTAAATCAAATGAAATATAATGACTTGTTTGTTTAAGGGTATTAAAGTTACTTCACATGTGTTTGTTTTTTAGTCAAAGCAATTATAAATTTAGTATGACTTGTTTGTTTATTTATATTTTTTTGTGACATATTTTATAAAATTAAAAATGAGTAACTTTTAAGTGGGTATCATAATATTTTATTTTATTTAATAGGTGGATTCAAATCGTAATGGTGATAACCAAACAAGACTGAATACATAAAACATTTTACTTAGAGTTGATTTTTAATTTTATAACTGTTTTAACAAAAATACCCATAATATAGGAAATTTAACAAAAAAAGTTAACGATATTAATTAGAAATAATTAAATGAATTCAAATGATATTTTTTATGAAATATTTGAATGCAAATGATAAAATTTAAACTTTTGGACTCAAATAACAATTTCTATAAAACCTCATGATAAAAAATGCATTTAACTCTAAAAATAATAATGTTATAGGATGTTGCTTATTACGTGTTTAATAACATGTTATGTTTAGCTTTTGTTCTTTAACTCCACTATGAGAAAAAGCCCCTACGGTGAAGACATAGTGTTGTGTCGCTATAGGTCATCCTATGGCAACGAAATGTTTTCGTCATAGGTTCAGTTTAGGTTTTAGCTATAGTAGACTTATGTGAAGACAAGTTGTCGCCTTAAGGTTACCTTTAGTGACAATACAAGGTCGTCGCCATGTGCGGTTGCCATAGATCCATTTTTTTAACATTTTGATTAATTATGGAATTATAAAATTTTTAATTGCATCCTATGACGATAACAAGTCATTGCCATAGATTAAAAAAATTGTCTTTTTCTTCTAAAATAACTTTGAGGGAAATAATCCAGCAAACTTCTATAACAATGACATGTCATCGTCATAGGGTAAAATGATACCATCATACCGTTAGAATTAATATAGGACTCATTTCTTGTCGTCGCCTTAGCCTCATTTTCTTGTAGTGCTCGTTTAGTTATATACGTCTCATTTAGTTAAATGCGTCGTCATTGAACAATTATACGATCATACCGTTGAAATTAATATAAGAAGTAAATAATATTTTATAAGGTCAATAGCCTTAGCATTTACGACTTGTTTAACATTTTCTCATCAAAACTCATTTACAACCCAACAACTTTTGTAACATATTTATAATCTGTCAATCCTTTTGACTAGTTCAGAAGAATGGGTTTTACACATGTTATCCGTTTATGTGATTTTAAGTGTGTCCAAGGGTTTAATCCTTTAACATATATAAATAAACAAATATATAGGTCGTGTTCGAGTTCATCAATCCAATCGATACTGGATTGAAATCTCTTAGACTTGATGCATAGAGATAAGATGATAGAAACAAATATCGATAGTTTTCAAGGAGCTATTAAATAATTTCTAACGGTAGCAAGTATCTAGTTACATTCTTCTTACAATTGTACACCAACATTTTGCTCCAAAAACCAATTTATGATTCCAAATTTAGGTCGAAAAACTTTATCCCATGTAATACTGGTATTGTAACATCACTCAGTATATGCATACCAAATGTAATAAAACAAGGCACATAGAGAGAGAGAACGAGACCTTTGTTGGCCGGCTTAACCAACACGAATAAGGAACATTACGCGTTAAATAATTAAACTATGAATTAAAGTCTCTTTAGTTTCGTATATACGCATATATGATATAAGATATATATCTTCCATCACATTTGTGAAGAAAAAAGTGTAACGATTCTATGTAGAACGAGTCTTGATCGTTTAGTGTATTAGTATATAGATTTAACCGCTCCTTGATTTCAACTTTTATGTATGTATCGATTATGTTTATCACAGTATATATTATGCATGACAAACTAAAAAGTACATGGTATATATGGTTTGTTACACCAATACATTAGTTAGAAAGAACTGATTAAAGAGTTTATTTTAATTTTTTAAACATCACGCATATATACATACACAAAACCACATATATACATGACTTATATACCAAACTACATGTAGCCTAATGGTACACTTACAAGTCAAAAGTGGCGAGGATTCAAATCCTGTTAGACGAATGATATACATTAGGCTATGCATTATGGATTCGTGGTGTTACTAAAAAGTGTTGTCACGTCGTGTAAGTAGTGAGTGTGACCACCGTTAATATACACTCACTAAATATGTGTTGTAGTGTTGGTGTGAATGTGAGGAAAAAAAAGAGATGGTGATATATAATGTTGTGATTGGTGGATCAAAATAAAAAATAATCAAAAGAGACCCCTTGCCTAACCCTGTGAGTAGCCTCCCAGATGCACACTCACTCAAGCCCCGTAGGGAGGTGTTCACCACCATGACGGACTAGGTGGCCACTCACGTCCACAACACATAGCATTAGAATCTCTTATTTTGTTAATGTTTAGTCTTAAATAATTCTCCAAGAGCAGCCACTTGACAACGTAACCATGACTCTAATATCAAATAATGCGAAAACAGAAGCAATGAATTAACTTAAAGATCTAATGGTAATCAAAGACCATAAACTAAACCGAATGTTTCAAAAACAATGCTCTTATATTTTTTTTTAAATCGACAACCATCATCACTTTCTAACAACAATCAATGTTATTCATAAATTATAATGTTTAAAACTCAATGATAATGTTAAATCCTAACAAACAAAAGATAAACACTAATATAAAGATAAACACTAATAACATGATAAACATAATAAATAATCAAATTTAACCTTATAGAATCTCCAGAATCGAACATGTGGATTTTGATATTTCATGTTCTTCATATTCATTCATGCTACCACGAAACAAAACAAATTAAAACCAAAACACTAAAACAAAGACTAGTTAAACATTAGAAAGATCTAGGATTAACAATTAATTATTATTAGGTTAATAAAATATACAGAATCTAAGGTTGATTCCTTCTTAATTCACTCTCTCTAAACCCTAAAATCTCTTCACTTTCAACAACTCAAATCACACACTCAATTCTATTCTTCTATTCTGCAAACTCTATCATCGGCTGTGCAAAAGCTCCATGAACCGAACATGCAACCACCTGCGCCCATCTCTTCAACCTCATCTTCACCCTAATCGGATCATCATCTACACAATTCAAACCAAACATCAATCAAAACACAAAACTCAATCGTATATCATTATATCAATCAGGAAGCTAGGAGAAACTGAAAAAACTCATAAACAAAACCTAAGCCTTTAATTTGGTTAAAGTTCATGGTTCTTAGTGTTTTTGAATAAAAAAGTACACATTTATACTCTTGTGACACCTTTTTTTAACATAACTTAAATCATGGATCAATGGCTTAGTTTTTATTTAAGAGTTTTTTCGATTTTTCTTGGCTTTCAAATAAACTTTGCCTTGTATCAATCATAATATTATATATTTCAATCTCATACTCGGATCAACAATGAAGCCCGAAGACGCATCGGATACCGAAGAACACTCCGATTCCATCGACGAGCACATCGAGATATTACCAAACTGGCGATTAACAGCAGTATACAATTCAAGTGCAGGAAACACTCGTTTGAGTTTCGGATCCAATTCACTCATCGGATCCAGTCGGAACCCTAGCTCGACGCAGGCTTTGAGCTCCTTAATATCATCATCGGTGACGTCAAACTCATCCACGGCGGCGTCGACGCTCATGCTGCGGCGGAGCAAACGGCGGCGACGGTGTTTGAGCTTGAGGTTCTCCCATTGTTTGTCGCGGTGGAGGTCCGGTGACCATGAGCGGTTTTTGAAGAGAGTCGCCGGAAAAGAGGTGTTGGAGGCGGCCATCGGATCGGAACCACCGTCTGCGGCGGAGGGATTACCGGCGAGAATGATGGAGATGAAGGAATATACGATATGGGATCGAGAGCACCTGCTGTGTATATATATATATATATATATAAAAGAGTTTGTGTTTATGATGATAATAATATTATTGTGAGGGTTTGTAGATTCTGTGTGGGCCCGGTTTGTGTTGGGCTTTGCTACTATTTTGTGAGTTTGTGGAAAGTTATTATTATTGTTTTTGTTTTTGTTTATTTTTTTTTTCTTTTTGAAGTAAATTTTTGTTGTTTAACTTTTATACGACCACTTCATGATGGTTAAATTGAGATGGTTCGTGGTAAAAGTACACCTTCATTTGTATTTGTTGTATACCATGTTTATGTTTCCACGTTGGTAATGCATTCTATTTTCATACTAAAACTTAAAATATACGTAGTTGATTTGATGTTTTCAAAAGGAGTATTCTGAAAATTTAAAGAGTGAGTTTAGTTAATCCTTTTCTTTTGTCAAGTGACTTTTTCGGTTGAATAAAATTTGAAGTTGTATGATATACCAAGTTTTGGATAAATAATTTATTGTTTTTTTAATTAATTATAAGAAATTAGTGATAAAAATATAGAGTAAACATATATTGTAGCTTTTGTATACAACATATAAAAACTTCTATTTTTCTAGTTGCCTTGTAGTATAAGTATAACAATAAAACTATCTTCAATTGTTAAAAAAAGTATGACACCTCTTAATTCATATCGACTTTATTTTAAATTATAAATAAAAAGAAATATTTGGTAGAGACAGTAAGTGGTTATACCAGAAAATAATGTGGTCATTAATGTGATGTATAATTCGACATAGTTGCTAGTAAATTGTAATATGTGAAATACAAGTTACTTCAATAATAACAATAGATAATTTCTCCATTACTCTACTATTAAAAATAATTAAAGTGTAGAAATAATATCTATTATATTGATATATCAGATGCACAGATATATATTCTTTTACGGTGCAATTGTGCAAAACATATTATATGTATGCACTTTTTACGTGTTGCGGTTTATGGTGATCAAATCAAGGAAAAAAACAACAAAACAAAAAACTTATACTTGCATCTAGCAATAACTACATCTGATATTTAAGGGCAAACTTATAATAAGTATGAATGACATATAGTTTTTGTTCTAGGTATTTTATTTTGGGAAAATTAACAAAATGTCCTATTGACCATCTTTTTCTTTTAAAAAGTCAATTTTACTAACTCACCCCTAAAAATATCCCCACCCAATAGAGTCGTCTCCGACCATAAAATAGAGTCGTCCGAATCTAAGTAAGTCTGTCCGATCCTGCTTAAGTTCGTCCGAACCTTTTTTTTGTTCGTACGAACCTGTTTAGACACGTGTATCTTCATTTGTGCCGCTCATCTTGTGTTTGAACGAACCTTTTTTGCAGAAGGAATGCCCATGTTGGGAGAAAAAGTTGGTCAAATGGACATTTTTAGATTTTTCTTTTATTTTTCAATGAATACAAATATAAAACTTTTTGTGAATTAATGAAAATAACTCTTTAACGTCTTGGAGCAGGTTATCAAACTAGCTCAGGGTGTTAAAATGATGGTATACATAACATGTTATGTCACTTTGGTCGCGTAATTAATTTTATGAACAGCATGACATGCGATCATCTTTGCATACGTCGCGGTACAAATGATGAAACGTCACATTACTTTCGTTCCCTTCATGGTGGGGTATCACATGTACACTCGTTAACTTGGATTTTTTTTCATTTATAAAAGTTATATTTCATAGGTAAAAATGTTTGACACCTTTAATAACCATAAGTTGAACAATTAATTATATGAAAACTTACATGGAGTTCATTGTCTTTTTACGTATATGATTTCCCTAAAATCATCTGTTTATCTTGAAAAGTAATATATCGCACACTTATATGTTTATCTTAAAAAAATATCACACTTACATGATCATAATGGGTCATTTTCTTGATTATGCTTTTCATGATATTATTGTTTTGTCTCATAATGTACACTTAAAAGAATTGACATAATATAAAGTTTCATAGATCATGTGATCATTTAAATTCAAAGTGACAATTCATTTCTCTTTTTTTTTTTTGGTACTTTAACAGGTAACTATTATTTTACTAATTAATATAAAGTTGGCCTAAGTATCTTTAAGAAAATTACCACCTTTTAAAAATAATTATTAAAAAAACAACATTCATAAATACGACCAGTCTTATAGATTCAGTCATAAGTAAATCTTTTAAATTTACATAATTTAGTTAAATCCCTTAAATGGTTGGTCTGATATTAATAATAATTACATGTAAATGTCGACAGAATACGTTTGAACTTATTAGGAGAAAGAACATCAATGAGTTATAGCATATAAATGCAATGTAGTTTAGTTTGGTTAAGTTGTTTATGATGTTTGGATTTCAAAATCAAAAGAACAATAAATACTAGTTAGCGAATGAGAACACCACCAAGTATATTTTTGAAACAGTAAAAATTAAATGAGTAAATTACCATTTGCATTCCTGACGTTTGTTCATTTTAACCATTTGTATCCCTATAGTTTTAAAGTTGTCTATTTTAACCGTTTGCATCCCTATAGTTTTAAAGTCTCGATTTGCCACCTAACGTTTCATTTTTTTATCTATTTGAGTCCTAACCCTGACGCCGTTAGATTTAACCATTAGTTTTGATAAACTGACAAAAATACCCTTGAACCCCACTTTATTAAAACCACTCCCATCCTAACCTTCCCCTCCTCATCTTATCAAACTAACATCATCATTATCATCAACATGGTCCCCCTTCACCTCCACCCACCATTCTCTCTCTCTCTCTCTCATCTCTCTCTCTCCTTCCCGATAGTACACCATTTTTCCGCCACCGCCACCGCCAGATCACAACCACCACGACCATCTTCGCTCGCCATGTAACCACGGACTTCCATCATTACGCTCTATCTCTCTCTCTCTCTCACAGTAGTACATCATCACCGCCACTGCTACTGTCGGACCACAACCACCAACACACCACTGTGTAACCACCCTTCACACCACCATCTCTCTCTCTCTTTCTCTCCTCTCCTCTCCTCTCTTTCGCAGATCTAGAAATTATTTGAATCAACTTCGTCGGCTCCATCGATGGCGAGGATGAGCTTGTGGTGATCGTCGAGGACTGATAAGGGGATCCCGAGGGAGGCGGCTTGTTCTTGGGTTCGTTTTGAAGTGGGTATGCCGACGATGTCTTTGAGGTCGCCGGCGGCAAGGAGTTCGCCGATCTTGGAGACAACGAGGGCGGCGGTGGAGCCGGTTAGCTTTTGAGGTACTCGACGGCCTTGTCGGTGGCGAGCTTTTTGAGGTCGTCTTGGGTTAGGGGTTGGACGGGGGATGGGGCGGAGAAGGCTTTGATGGTGAGGTGTCGAGGGGTGGTGGAGGGAGGCGAGTGGTGGTGATGGTGGTGTTGACGACGGCATTGTGGTGGCGGTGGTGGCGGAGGGTGGAGGAGAACGGTGGTCGGGTGAGGAGAGATAGGAAAGACATGGTGGTATGTGGGTGTGGTGTTGGGTCATTAAGAAGTGGATTTGTTTATGAAAATATGATTAAAAGAAAATAACAAAAATACCCTTACAAAAGACAAATGATATGTGGCCTGTTAACAGACTTGACTAACACCGTTAGTCATTTAAATTCAAATGGTTACATAATAAAAACATTAGTGATGCAAACGGTTAAAACTATAAACGTCAGGTATACAAATCGAGGCTTTGAAACTATAGTGATGCAAACGGTTAAAATGAACAAACGTCAGGGATGCAAATGGTGGATGCCCATTTTATCAGAGTAGGAAGATTGAAAAATGCTAAAAGCCTATTGTTTCAAAACAATTAAAAATTTATTTAAAACTGAAATTATGAATTATCACAACATATTAAAAGATTAAATATTTATTCGTAAAAGTTAAGGAAAAAAAACTATTTAAAACTTCTATTATCACAAGAGATTAAAAGATTTGAGGTGGATACCCATAAAAAGTCTAAACAAAGTCAATAAAAATTTATCTAAAACTACTATATCACAAAAGATTTAAAGATTAAATATTTTATCAAACAACAGATTAAATATAAAAATTAATAACCCAATCAAATTTCCTTAAGGTCATACACTAAAATACCTCATTTTCAAATCCATTTTAGGCCTTCAAACATCTGGATTAATAAGAAAGATCAACAACAGTCCAGATTAACCAAACGTTCATGTAGCAGAATCTACATCTATAAAAGTGGTAACATACCAGATATACATATAAGTTGAATCTTACTGTTACCTTTTGTTATCTTGTGGAATTGATTCTTGAATTTAACCGATAACCCTTGCAATCAACCCAGGCTTGTGGTTATATACATTATAGAACCACCCAAATGGTCATGGACTCAAGCATGTTCTGCTTTTTTACTTCCATGCACTTAACTTGCTCGGTATTCAAAAACGAGGCCCGAGGCTACACTTTTTGCTCTACCATGGCCAAAAAACTTGGCGATGATAGCCAATGCAAATTCCGGGGCGCTTGAAAGACCGCGACATGTGATTAGTCTACCGTCAACCACGACTTGTGAACCGACTATAGTGTTGCTATCAAGCATGCTCAGCACAGATGGATGAGCTGTTGCTTTCTTGTTCTGGAAGAAAAGTATAAATTTCAAATAATATAAACCAATTTATGTTAAAGCGTAAAAAAAAAAACTAATTTGCAAGTTTTTTACTTACTTGGAGCAGGCCTTGTTTCTGAAGAATTGAAGGTGAAGAGCAAATCGCCCCATATTTTCGTCCGCTAGAAACTTGTTCTTTAAGCAACTTCTTCAAAATCCTGGATTTGTGTAATCGCTCGACACCAGAATTCCCTCCCTAGGATTAGTATCCAGAAACAAGATTAGGATAATATAGCTTAAAATGAGAGGACATTAATAAAAAGATAGAGTAAATTACACAGACCAAATAGAGAAAATTGCACGAATGGTCCATGCGGTAAGGTCATAGAGGTTTGATCCTTTCTTTTTAGAAATTACATCCATGGTCTTCAGTGCTCACTCAGCAGTAACACAATTGGTGTATATTTCATGGTCTAGCTCCTTGCTACCTCCATTTATATATTTTAAACCGGTGTTCCTAGAAAAGTAACACATATGGTCCTTGGTACTAACTGGCGATGAAAATTCTATTAAGTTTTGGTAAAATGAGTATCATACCCATTTCACATGTGTTAAATGAAAATTTTAATGCCTGGCAGTAACATGTTACGGGTCAGAAAACTCTTAGATCAAACCCGTAATTTCTTAAAAGAAAGGAACAAAACCGCTATATGGGGCCTTACCACATGGACCATTATTTTACTCATAAAAATATAGGTTTAAACTCACTGGTAGGATAACCAAGTCAAACACAGATTCAGCAGCATTCTTAAGTAACTTGTCTGCAATGACTTTATTCCATGGGACCCAACCACCGACAAAGTTTTTTCAACTGAAGCAACTGTAACATCTAGCTTAGCTCTTCGTAGAATATCTACAATCGTAACCACTTCAATATCTTCGGATCCATTTGCAACTGGAATGAGAACCTGTTGTGATGAAGAATCTAATACAGTTAATTAAGCCCGGCCAAACATGTGGGTCAAGGTGGGTAACAGGTCAAAACAGGTTTTTTCCATCACATATGAAGCTTACTATATGGACGGCTCAATCATTGCTCTTTTCTCACCAACATCTACATTAACTACCTTTAGTAGCCTACTATAAAGTTTGTTCGGTTCAATAGAGCCAACCAAATATTGTACTTTCTCATCTTTAGCGAGTATCAAATTTCAAATATAAACCTTCAAACAATTAGCTATAAATGTAAACTAAACCGTAACTAAATACCAAGAACTAGAAAAGATGAAACTCTTACACGAGGTGTATGATCAACAGCCCACTCAACTTCATTGAACTCTTCCTTCCGAGAAACCTCATCAGCAGTATCCATTAACTAGTACATAAATGAAAAAAAAAAAACGAGTTAACTCAAATTTATCATCCATAATTGCATATCAAAGAATTTACAACTAGTAAGGAATTTAAATAAGTAATATTTGAATTTGATGGTCGTAAATTGCAAATGACTTAGATAAAACCTTCTTTCAGTATCCATAATGAATACAACTTTCAAACCTAAAACGAAATGTCAGATTGAAATACCAGAAATTTCCCCATCTCCATGGAAGCAGACTCCCCGAAAAGTTGTTCAACTAGTGATACAGAAAACTGAAAGGAAGTACCAGGGCCACGACTTGTTGTCAATTCTTCAGAAACTTGAAGATTTGTTTTAATGGCCCGAAAACTCGGGAGCTTGTGAAAAAATGCTGGATGACAAGTTGTCTGAAAGAAGGAATGCACAATTATAATCAGAACAACATACCATGCATGCAGTATCCTTTAAATTATTTAAAAAAAAAAACATAGTAATAAGATGAAGCATATATATAAACCTTTTTTCTCTTGAGAAGACCCCAGGGCAAAAGTGTGACTGCTGGAGCAGCACAAATAGCACCATATAACCGTTTCTCCTCAGCTTGCTTCTTGGTAATTGCTTCTAGTGTTTTACAATCTCTCAAACGAACAGAACCAGGCATGCCTCCCTAGAGAAACATACATGAGATGAATAACCAGAAATACCCATGAAAGCTAATAAAGTGTACAGAAGTAAACTTCAAAGAACTAGGTTTGAAGTTCGGAGAGCTTACAGGAAGAGCGACTAGATCATATATTTGATCTGAACATTCAGAAATGGATATATCAGCAACAAGTGTGGTGCCACCAGAAAGTTTAACTTCTAGCTCAGGCTCCACTGACGCAAGGACCACATCAGCGCCAGCTTGGCGGAGCACATTCACCATTATAACAGCTTCCATTTCTTCTGTACCAAGCCCAATCGGGATCAAAACCTACAAAAACCCGACATAAAACCCACAAGTGGAGTTTGTTCAAATGAATACATGTTACTCTTCAAACCTCAATCCTATAATTTATATAAATGGTATAATTTTTACAGTAAAATATGATGCAGTGTTAATCAGATGAAAAACCAATATACAAAATGGTAAGTGAGATGGACTAACTTTTATAAACTATGTTGCGGTCCAACATGTGTATATATGTTGGTTTAGTACGTTTCCTGGTCAGCATTGGCCTAAAATTTTGATTTCTGAAATTTTAATATCTTATCAGTAGATTAACGTCAGTAACTAAAATAGAAATGAAACAAATGTACAAAGAATTTTTGTGCAATAAACAAATGTAGAGGTTTCATGCAATAAAGAAATGTATGGCAAGTTTCATGCAATAAACCCTTCTGTTTAATCTAAAACTAGAAACACCAAGTGTTCTAATAGTCCAAGAAAGAACGGTGATCTAAAAAGCCTTAAGCAGATCAAGGATTAAGCAACTCCATTTTTTCATCCTATTCATCTTAATTTAGCCATAAGTTCACCAAGAATTAATATATTTATGCTACACTAATCTTGTGTAAGTGACTTTTTGTGACCCAACATTCCATCCCCTAATTCTTTATATAGGTCATATTGTCTTTTACCGTCAACTTCACTAGATAAAAGCACAGATAAATTTTCATTATTCTAACTCATACTTTTCAGATGATAAAAACTCATCATTTCTCAAGTTTGTTTAATATCTATTTCACATAACAAAAGATTGTTTTCCCTATTAACTTCCTAAGCAAGCACATCTTCTATTTCCCTATACACAGTGTTATTTTACATATTCATGGACTTTTTGGTCAAATCCAATCTAATATCTTAGATTCCAAGGTGCTCCTCTTAACTCTATCTTCTCATATTAACATACTACCGAGTCTTTCTATCTTCTCATATTAACATACTACCGAGTCTTAACAACCACACTAAATTCACCTTATCATCATTACCTTCCAGTAGGATCTGAAAGAGTACGTAATGTACAGGGTGCTGTCTTACCTCCTTTCATATTCAATAAGTTATCTTAACCTCCACAACCATAATATCTTATTTTTTGTCATTCTAAATTGATTCTTTTTTTCATAATTTCTGTCACTGATGCGGGCCCAAGTGTTGAAGACCGGGCCTTAATGTTTTTGGAGGCCCAAGACCGCGCTGCACGAAAATGGGCATAACCTGGGCTACGAGCCTCCGTTTCTGACGTGCTACTAGTCAAAACGACCGTGGAAACGAGGGCTACGTCACGGTAACCGGCCGTAGGCGGGTTATCCCGTTATTTTTCCAAAATAAGGCCTCTAAATGGGTTTTTGGGCCACTTTTAGTTTTTTTTCTAGTTTTTCGGTTTTGTTTTGGGCTTTTGTTTGGCCCATGGTTGTTTGTTTTGGGCCCATTCGAATTTTGGCTTGTTATTTAAACTGTCTTGGTGTAATGTGAATGGACACTGGATCATTTCTGAAAATAACAGTTTGTCTCTTCAAATTCGGGACTTTTGGGGTCGAATTTGGGTTTGGGTGAAGAACATCACGGGTATTCGCAGAATCAACGTGTTTGAGCTTCGATTCATACCGTGCGCTACATCAGTTGGTATCAGAGCCAAATTCCTGGCTCAAAATGCCTCCAAGAAGAAACAACAGGCCAATCGATGAAGTTTATGAACGGGAGTTGGAGCAACGCTTTATGGCAAGAGTGGAGCAACGATTGGATCAAGTGGTCGATCAATTGACTGATCGGATGGCTGACTTGATGAATCGTAGAAGGCAGGCTCCCAACAATGGAGATGGGTCTGATTTTGAGAATCCATTTTATGATGATGATGGTTGGTCTTCCGAAGGGAACCCAGAAAGGCGACCAAGGCGTGAACATGGAGGTGGGAATAGACGTTGGGGCACTGGGATTAGAATTGATATCCCAGAGTTTGATAGGACTAGTTTGAACCCAGAAGGGTTTATTGATTGGCTGGCTACCGTAGTAGAGGTATTTGAATTCAAAGAGGTGCCTGAAGACAAGCGGGTGCCTTTGATCGCTACCAGGTTACGTGGTAGGGCATCAGCGTGGTGGCAACAGTTGAAATTGACACGCAACAGGGTTGGAAAATCAAGGATTGTGACGTGGGCCAAGATGAAAAAGTGCATGCGTTCTAATTTTTTGCCTCATAATCTTCAACGTTTGATGTACCAGCGTCTGCAGAATTTGAAACAGGGGTCTAAATCGGTTGATGACTACACAACCGAGTTTTATCAATTGATTGCTCGAAATGATATCCAAGAATCTGAGGAACAACTTGTTGCTAGGTATATCAGGGGTTTGAGGGTTCAGATCATGGACTCTGTAAACCTTTTCGATCCGTTAACGATTGTTGAAGCACACCAACATGCGTTGGCTTTTGAGAAGCAAAACCGTCGGGTGGGCGGTTCGTATTCTTCTGCCCCGGTTGGTGGAAATTCTGGATCGGGTAGCGGGGCCAATCGTGCTGGGTCCAATCAACAGATACCCATGGCGACTAATACCGGTTCACCTCCTAAGGGTGCTAGTAGTAGTCGCGCTAAACGTTTTGGTTGTGAGGAGACAGGCCATCGGTACGCTGATTGTAAGAAGGCGAGTAAGCGCCATATGTTTGTTGAATCTGAGGATGAACAACAGGAAGATTATGAAGAATCCCCAGTATTTGATGAAGAGCCCGAATATGAAGAAGAATTTGTGACTGGAGATGTTGGGGTGAACTTGGTGGTTAGGCGAGTTTGCTATGCACCAAAGGCAGATGACGATGACTGGCTTAAACACAACATCTTTCACTCAACTTGTACTGTCTTGGGAAAGGTTTGCACCTTTCTTATCGATTCGGGAAGCTGTGATAATTTAGTTTCTGAAGAAGCTGTCAAAAAGTTAGCTTTGAAGACAGAGAATCGTTCAAAACCTTATAAGCTCCAGTGGCTCAAGAACGGTGGCGAGGTAATGGTTTCTAAACGAGCTCTTGTTTCTTTTTCTGTTGGTACGACATACAGGGATGATGTCTGGTGTGATTTGGTACCCATGGATGCATGTCATTTGTTGTTGGGTAGACCTTGGGAGTATGACCGCAGTATCGAACATAATGGGCGGTCTAACACTTACAGCTTTTTGTTTGGCGGTGTGAAAATTACCCTAGTTCCTAGCAAGCCGAAGGAGTTATCCACGAAGCCGTCAGGTAATCTTTTAACTCTTAGTCAATTTGAAGATGAAATGGAGGAGGCAGGAAATGTTTTTGTGTTGATAGGGAAGGAAGTGCCTGAAGGGGTTGGAATTCCTGATGATATGATTCCTTTACTTGAGGAATTTTCTGATGTTTTCCCTAACGAGTTACCTGATGGATTACCACCTTTGCGTGACATCCAACATCACATTGATTTAGAGCCTGGTTCACAATTGCCCAATAAGCCACATTACAGGATGAGCCCGGGAGAGCATGAGGAGTTGCGTAGACAGGTTGAAGAGTTGGTTTCTAAAGGCCATGTTCGTGAAAGTATGAGCCCTTGTGTTGTTCCTGCTTTGTTGACCCCGAAGAAGGATGGCACTTGGCGTATGTGTGTTGACAGTCGAGCCATCAACAAGATTACTGTGAGGTACAGGTTTCCTATTTCCCGACTTGATGATTTACTTGACCAGATTAGTGGTGTTGCTGTTTTCACGAAGTTAGATTTGAAAAGTGGATACCACCAAATTCGTCTAAGACCTGGAGACGAATGGAAAACTGCCTTCAAGATTCGTGAGGGGTTGTACGAATGGTTGGTAATGCCTTTTGGTTTATCAAACGCACCCGGCACTTTTATGCGTGTGATGAATCAGTTGCTCAGGCCATTTATTGGGAAGTTTGTGGTTGTATATTTTGATGATATTCTTATTTATAGTGCTTCCGTCAGTGAGCATGTCATACACGTCAAGCAGGTCTTGACCTTACTTCGTAGGGATAGTTTCTATGCAGCTGTAAAGAAGTGTGTGTTCATGACCCCTAAAGTTCTGTTTTTGGGGTATGTTGTTTCTGGTGACGGGATACAGGTGGATGAATCTAAAGTAGCAGCTGTTCAAAACTAGCCAACCCCTACTACCATTACTGAAGTTCGTAGCTTTCATGGCCTTCTTTTTATAGAAGGTTTATTCCATATTTCAGTTCTATTATGGCCTCAGTGACAGACTGCATGAAGGGGAAAATATTTGTTTGGACAGAAGAACCTGAGCGGGCTTTTCAAGTTGTAAAAGACAAGCTCACTACAGCTCCAATTCTGGTATTGCCTGATTTTTCTCAAGTTTTTGAACTTCATACAGATGCATCAAAGGTTGGGATTGGCGGAGTTCTCAGCCACGGTGGTCGGCCTGTTGCTTATTTTAGTGAGAAATTGACAGGGCCAAAGTTGAGGTATAGTACTTATGACCTGGAGTTTTATGCAGTGGTCCAAGCTGTAAAGCATTGGCGTCATTATTTGTTTCATAAAGAGTTTGTTTTGTTCACTGATCATGACTCTTTAAGGCATATTCGCACACAAGACAAGGTATCCCATAAGCATGGGCGCTGGTTGGCATTTATTGAAAAGTTCACTTTTGTGATCAAACACAAGACTGGTGTTTCAAACAGAGTTGCTGATGCTTTAAGCAGAAGGAGTAATTTGCTTGTTTCTATGAGAGTTGATGTGCCAGGTCTTGATGTCATTCGTGAGCAGCAAATCATTGATCCATATTTTTCAGTTGTTATGCAGGGTATGCAAACCGGGCAGAAGTCAGATTTTCTTTTATATGATGGTTTTCTGTTCAAAGGAAATCAGCTATGTATTCCTGATTCTAGCCTTCGCTTGCAAATTATTAAGGAATTACATGGTGAAGGGCATTTTGGTCGTGATCGTACTTTACAGTTGGTGCAAACTTCTTATTTTTGGCCTACTATGAGAAAAGAAGTGGATCGTTATGTAAAGAGATGTCGCATTTGCCAAGTTTCAAAGGGCACGACTACTAATGCGGGTCTCTATATGCCTTTGCCAATTCCTTCGCAGCCATGGGTCGATATTAGTATGGATTTTGTGTTGGGGTTACCTCGTACTCAGAGAGGTAATGATTCTATTTTTGTCGTTGTTGATCGGTTTTCTAAGATGGTCCATTTTATTCCTTGCAAGAAGACAACTGATGCTATTAATGTAGCACAACTTTTCTTTCGTGATGTGTATCGTTTGCATAGGCTGCCTTCTTCTATTGTGTCTGATCGGGATACTCGGTTTCTAAGTCATTTTTGGCGTACATCATGGAAGATGGTGAATACTCAACTTAACTTCAGTAGTGCTTACCATCCATAAACAGATGGTCAAACTGAAGTTGTTAATCGATCACTTGGTAATTTGTTGCGGTGTTTGGTTGGTGATCATGAGAAAGCGTGGGATCAAAAACTGTGCCAAGCTGAGTTTGCTCATAATCATGCCGTTAATCGGAGCACCGGGTTTAGCCCATTTCAAGTAGTTTACTCATCTCAGCCCCGAGGACCACTTGATTTAATGTTACTTCCAATTTTTGGCCGTGTTCCAAAGAAAGTTCAAGATTTCGTAGAGGGGTTGCATGAAGTTCATAAGGCAGTTCATGATAATTTGGCCCAAGCCAATGCGAAGTATAAGAAGGCTGTTGACCAAAAACGTAGGCATGTTGATTTTGAAGAAGGTGATTTCGTATGGGCTGTTTTAACTAAAGATCGTTTTTCAGTGGGAGACTACAACAAGCTTTCAGCCAAGAAGATTGGGCCTGTTGAAATTGTGCAGAAGATAAACCCCAATGCTTACAAGCTGAAATTGCCTAGTCACATTCGTTGTTCAGACGTGTTTAACGTGAAACATTTGTTGCCATACTATTGTGACTCTTCTGATGATGAACCTGACGTGAATTCGAGGGCGAATTTTGTCTACCCAGGGGGGAATGATGCGGGCCCAAGTGTTGAAGAACGGGCCTTAATGTTTTTGGAGGCCCAAGACCGCGCTGCACGAAAATGGACATAACCTGGGCTACGAGCCTCCCTTTCTGACGTGCTACCAGTCAAAACGACCGTGGAATCGAGGGCTACGTCACGGTAACCAGCCGTAGGCGGGTTATCCCGTTATTTTTCCAAAATAAGGCCTCTAAATGGGTTTTTGGGCCACTTTTTTTTTTTTCTAGTTTTTCTGTTTTGTTTTGGGCTTTTGTTTGGCCCATGGTTGTTTGTTTTGGGCCCATTCGAATTTTGGCTTGTTATTTAAACTGTCCTGGTGTAATGTGAATGGACACTGGATCATTTCTGAAAATAACAGTTTGTCTCTTCAAATTCGGGACTTTTGGGGTCGAATTTGGGTTTGGGTGAAGAACATCACGGGTATTCGCAGAATCAACGTGTTTGAGCTTCGATTTCGTACCGTGCGCTACATCAGTCACCCCAGTTTTCCTTGAATCTAAATGAATCCATATCAATTTAAATCCTAAAATCAAAGCATCCCTTCTCCTTATCTGCCTTCCAATTCAAAAAAATGTGAGAACTACATAAAAGTAGCTCTAATTACTTGAGAAAGCATTAAATTTTAGTAATCTAAAACAACTCATTAGATAACACTAAAGATAGAGAAGACGCACTCTAATTCTGACAATAGGATAGCATTTTACTCTGGCTTGCAAGAAATTTGATCGAAACAACCAAATTCTGACTAATTACCCTCAACTTTATCACCCGAAAGCAACACATACTCCTAATCATCACAATTTCTAAGGAAAACATTCTACAATCGCATAAATAAACGATTAAAACAAACAAACAACAAATTTCTGTCGCACAGAAGATTACGGAGTATAAGAACATAGAACCTTCTTGAGTGGTAAGGAGTCGGATACTACAGCATGCTCTAGTGCGATTTCAATTGTAGAAGCGCCGGCGGTGGCGGTGGCGGTGGCGGTGGGGGTGGGGGTCCTTATGTGCGATGGAGATATTAAGGTTTTGGGGGGGTTTGAGTGGAAATTGCAGGAGGTGAGTGGTTGCCACCGGTGAATAATGGCAGAGTAGTGGTTTGGTGATGGGCGAAGAGGTGTGAGAGCCGTCGTCATCGGGAAATTTGAGAGTGGAAGAGACGATAGAGAAGCCATGAGAGACTTCACTAGGCTACTGCACTGCAATGTCAGCTTATCTAGTTCCTATGTATTTTTACTATCAAAGTTTACTAAAATCTTTTAAAAATGGATATCAATTTTCAAAAATACAAGTCTCATGGACATCAATCAATACGACAATCTGAATAGTTTGTTTGGGACTTGTCGGCCTAGTCGACGCCTTTGGCACTAAAATACATGAAATTTCTGCTGGTTAAGCCTACAACATGTAGAAGGCTTAGCCGACTTCATTGATCAAGCCGATAGATACGACTCATAGGAAGAAACTTCAGCATTTACTTGGTCTGGAAATCTACTACGAGGTAACTCAACCTACATCTTGCCACGTGTAGCACCCTCAATGCCTCCACGGGGGGAGTTTCGCCCATTTCATCGCTATAGGCGTCGGCTAAGCTATTAGCCTGCTTAGCTGGCAAGTCCCAAACTGACGATTAAGAGTTACTGGATCGGCTGATGTTCATGTGACATGTAGGCTGAAAATTGATGTTTATTTTTGACAAAATTTTGGTCAACTCTTATCATTTTGATAATTAACCCAAAAATAAACATATTCACAACTAGCCAATCATTAAAAAGCATATTGAATCCATAAGAAAATCCACTTATACCATGTCACGTGTTACTTCACGGTAACGTACTAGCCCTTAGCCTAACGGCTAGGCTTTTGCCTTCAAAGAATATGTGACAGGGTCAAAGTTTCATTGAAGGAAAAAGCTAGCCTTTAGCCTTCCAAGTTCCATGCATGCAAGAGGCTAGTCGTTAGCCTAAGGGCTAGCAAGTAGTTACAAAATAGCCATGGGCATGTGGTAGGTTATAAGTGGGCATCTTTGTATGCCGATTGTACTTTGCAGTGATCAATTTAGTCCATTTCACTAATTGTCATTTTGAAAATTGTTAAGTTTTATGAAATTATCATTATTTCCTACCCAACGTTCCCCCTCTGATCGCTATCTACCCTTCCCTCTGCCTCCCTTCTCCTATCCCACAATTAGACCGGTTAACACTTTTTTCTTACCCATACGAGATCTCCTCCAATTGACACTATGTTCACCTGTGATAGTTTCTCATTTTAGCTTATCCTTTCTCCCCTCTAATATAACATGAACGATTACTCTTGATCTTTGCACCTCTCCCTTCTCCTCCACATACTTCCTTAGTCCCTCTATCTCATGATCTCATATTTTGTAGCCCATGTCACCCCAAACCACATGTTACAACTTGATAACTATATTGAAACCGCTAACACTTTCCGCCACCCATTCTAAACCAGTGTTGAGAATGGGGGATCCTCATGACGGATGTTGTAGTGTGAAACCATGTGTGCTAGTGGATCATCTAATTCGTCAAATCTGTGATCTTCATCAAATTTTATGTAATTGACCACCGAAAAGGATATGGAGAGGCGAAAGAATGAAAGATGATGCAAAAAAAGAAACTAAAGATACTTGGATTGGTAGCACAATAATAAAAGTCAATAACTTTAAAAAGTCTACTCGTGTACAGATTTGATTAAAAGTAGTTAATGACTCTAAAAAAGAAAATACGGAGGGACGGGGTGTTTGGGTAAGTTTATGTTATTTATTTTTATTTTTGTTTTGCCAATAAAATGATTTTTTCACATAGTGACATTAGAAATAAACAAATGTCCACTCGACGTAACAAATGTGTTGATAAATTTAACATTTGAAAGCTTCAAAGCTTGGGATAAAACATTTGGATAACTAGATTAGTAAAGATAAACGAAGTTTATGTGTAAATCAAATCTATAATGGTTAGTTAAAAAATACGAATTATACCATTAATGTTGATAATCATATTTAATTTAAGTAACTCTTTAGATAAGAAAATTTCAAACGACATAAACCAAACAAGCGCCCATGGCCTAATGGATAAGGCGTCTGACTTCTAATCAGGCGATTGTGGGTTCGAGTCCCACTGGGCGTTTTTCCTTTTTTTTTTTATAATACTTCTACTGAATTTACTTTATGGATTTTAGTTTTGATTTCTTGTTTATAAGATGGGATTTTAGTTTTGATTTCTTGCTTATAAGATGGTATTGCATTTATTCCTGGTAGGGTGCCAAATGGTCGGGTTGACGGGTCAACCCGAAAATTTTGTCAAACACATGAATCCGAATACAATACGCGGATTGACACGAAGATGACCCGTTTTAACTTGATTTTTTATAAAATTTTTACATGTTAGTCCCTCTAAAATTGCAAATTTACAACTAAAAATGCAAATAAGTATAAATAATTATTTTTAAACTGTAAAACTTGATAATTTTCCTTTTAACTGTAAAATTTTAACATAAAATGAAGGTCCAGGCTAACATAAAATGGTTGATATAGAACACATATTAATTTTATCTATTAATTTAGCACAATGGGTGGACAAGAAATTGACCTGAATATGTCTAGACTAAACCCATACGAACTTCATAACCGAGTGTGACGTGCCCCGTCTAATCAGATCAATACAACCTTTTTTGTGATGCTCATGTTTGTTGCAGATTTGTATTAGAAGAAGGAAATGAAATGTTGGTTGCTAATACTTTGTTTCTATACCAGAAAACATTTTCATTGAAATACTTTACAATATAATGTGTCAAAGGCTTAAACCAGCACCTGCAAATACTTGCATTATGGTTTAAAGCTCAACAATTGATTTTTGATACTAGTATCATATATTTAAGGGATCTGCCTTTTTTTTTTCTTTTTTGTAATTATCAACATGTATATACGCATGTAATTTGATTATTTGTTTCTTGTGCTTCAAATTTGAGAAAACTTTTATATCATTTAAGCATAATACGCACAGAACTTTTATATCATACATGCGTTATACAGTTAACATGCATCTAAAGGGTCCCTGGTTAGAGTCACTTAGAGATAATGTTTATCTATATCTATACTACTATATAATACAAAAGCCATGGGTAGATTGATAATTTTCTATTTTTATAAGACACCTAAAACAACTATTTAAACATATGGTACAAATATTTTACGCAAGTGTTCCTAAATTGTACTTATTTAATAAACTTATTCCAATTAATACATGAGTTAATGCATATGATTAAATTCAATATATTAAGTATTACTTTATTTATAATAAGTTAAATTAATATTATTTATTTTTTTTATTTATATTTTTACTATTTAAATTAAGTATTATATTATTAACTAAATAATATTTATCAAATATTTACATAGTAGTAATAATAATAATAATAATAATAATAATAATAATAATAATAATAATAATAATAATAATAATAATAATAATATAATCAATATTAAGGCTGGTCGTGAAAGAGACTCGGTAGCACCCGCGCATCACGCGAGCCAATTTATTGTACATAACATATAGAAAACAATAATGAATATTTATATTATCTATACTATTTATAAACCATTTTAGGATGTCAAAATAATAATTTTATCTTGACCTTAATACACCTATAGGATGGTAATATTATGGTGAATTTTAATTTAGTTTTTTTAATCCATATTAATTCAGTGACTTTAACAACAACAACAACAACAATAATAATAATAGTATTAAAAGTAATTAAAATAGTTATTTATAAAATAAAAACAATTATAGTAATAAGTAATAATATGTAATAATATACAAGTTATCAAACTAAAAATATACAAGCTCTCAAAACTGCTTCAAGGTTAATCATAAAAATATAATGGTTATAAATCTAAATTTATCGTTATGATGTGCTAAATTATATCAACGTTTCGACATGATTTTTTTTCCAAAACAGAGTTGTCAATATAATTTTTATCCATATCTACGGATTGAATACTAATATACAAATAATCGAAATCAAGTTTTATAAATTTTAACAACCCGCGGCAAAGTGCGGGTTCACGCACTAGTATGTAAAAAAACAGCTAATTAGGATGGATTAGAGGGGAAGGGATTGGATATCGTATGTAATACAACACAAAGAAATTTTGTAGTTCAAAATTCTTTTTTTTGTTGAACAGCAAGCTATATTTAGTAATTAGTAACACCAAATTAGTATTATACACCAATGCAAAGATTTCAAACCTGAACTTTCAAGAGGGCATAGCCTCTCACCTCCTTCTTGGTCTATTAAACTAATAGATGATTGGCTTTAAAATTCTTGTTAAAGGAAGAATTCTAATGATAAAGTTTGTTTGCAGTGAGAATACAAACAATATACCTAATCACTTTAGAGATAAATATTTAGATATCTTAGCTTACTCGAGTTACAACAAAGTCTCTCAAAGACCTAAGATGTAACCTGAGGTCACATGGAATCTCCTGACTTTATAGAGTGAAACCACATCTACCTTTAGATATATCATATTAGTGGAGAATACCGTACACAATAATGTCAAATGTCCCCCATGCTACACGACATGAGCTTTTTTCCACGCTATGCGACACGTGTTTAGTTTTTGTTGCCTTAGCTAGTCGAAAACCATAAAAGTGAATACCAAAGCGGGTTTCGATAATACCAGTGCCAACAACGATACATTTTGCTCATAATCAGTTCAGTTCGTCACCATAACGATAACTACACTCGCTATAGCCTATGATACAAGAAAAATACTCAATTTAAATACAATTTCGTTTTAAAAAAATTATATCAGAATGTCAATAACAAAAACAAAAGACAAACATGCATTTCGTTTATAAAAGAAGTTAACGAACTAAAATTTTTATAGAAAATGAAATTATTAGAAAACCAAATGCATATAAAGTATAATTTATATATATAGTAGATGTGAAAAATAAAGGAAAAAAACTAATCCATTCAACTTATTTGTCAAAATTATAAATTAAAAATATAAAAAATTTAGGTGCAGTATTTAAATAGGGGCATTTACATATTTTTTTTCCTAAACTCATTAATTACACTTTTACCCTAGCTAAAAATTTTAATTACATATTTCTCCTTTCTAAAATATATATTGCATATTTACCCATTTTTAATAAAATTTGTTATTGATTGATTATTGTATCCATATTTTTTTAAAAACATCAATCACATATTTCGTCAAGTTCAGCCTTTTATATAAATAAATAATAATAAATTACAACTTTAAATACGAAAAGTTTAAAACTTCTTTTGAAAATGATAATCACCGATAATCAAAGTTATATATCCATATACAAAGCACAATTGTTAAAGCTTTAAAAAATTATAATAACAAAACAACAATACGTAAAAATCCTTTAGTAAAAACAAAACAAAATAGTCATTTGATAGGTTGATTTTAATAAAATAAATAAATATGTAATATGTATTATTAGGAAGGGAAATATGTATTATGGTTTTAAGAATGGAAAATATATAAAAATTCCTTAAAAAGTTAGAAAATTACTATTCCTCTAAATGAGATATTGTTATTACAGAAAAAGGAAAGTATATATAAAAAAAAAATTTAAGCATAAACTATATATAGTATGAGGGTGGAAATAAAGTTTTAAAAAGAAAACTAAATCCTAAAACTTTTCTCATAGAATCTAATCTAATAAAACAAAATCTCTATATGGCACATGACTATTTTATAGCATGTCCACGTCATCATCACCTAGGATTGTACATGTGTCACCACCATAATAAATTATAATTATAATAAAAATATTGACTACAAAAAAGTTTTCTTAATAACTCTCATTTAATACCATACTAATCAAGATATATTCTTTATATAAATAAATAATATTTTATTAAAAAAAGTTTAATGAGACTTAATTTTGTTAAAATATAATTTAATTTGTAGTTAAGCATTGTTAAAACTAAAAAACTTCAAAAAGATATATAAAGAGATTTATGGATATTTATGAATAATAAAATCTTTTTTCTTTTTATATATTATTTATTACTTAAAAATGTTTGTTATATATAATAATTTTATTGATATGTTATCTATAACATATATTAGATTAAACATATATATAATCTACTATATAACTTTTAATTTCAACACGTGTAACATACGGGTATCTAACCTTGTTATAAATAGAAGCACAAACTTTATTGGTAATATTTAGTATATTACAAAGTTTACGATTCCTCTCAATGAGATTAAAGTTATATATAATAAGCATTTGTGTATGAGTGCAAATAATATCAAATACACTATAAAAGATTGTGCATTCTCTATAATATATAAAAACCAAAAATGTGCAAAGGCCTAAGGCCCAAAATGATTGTGTTCCTAATATATATCGTGTTATTCCATCTATAATTATCGATGAATTACCAAGGGAAACAACATAAATATCATCGGTGATTTTATAGACGGATTTAGAGAACGGATCAGAGTCACATGAATACAATAAATTGAGACTTTTATTAACTAAGACTTCAACCATTAAAGTTATTTTGACCCTATTTTGATTGAAGTTTTAGTCACAAACATTTGGTACACCTTGTGAACTGTTGTGTCACTATATATATTATGCCGGCGTAAAATTTTCTAACAAATTCAACACAAATTTTGAACGTCTAGCTGGAAAACATCTTTGATAAAATGGAAATCTATAAAGGTGAATCGTTCATTCTATATTAAACATATTTTTTTTATGTTACAAATGAAAATTTAATCTTCATTAAATAAATAATTATTATTATTAGTTTATTAGTTGTTTGATAAAGTTTAAAGTAAATTAGAATTAAGTTTGATTATTTATTTGATTATCTAATAGAGTTTGAGTTGGTTTAAAAGCAGTATTGATTTAGTATAAATAGATTGTTAAAGGTTTTTGTAAAAATGTTGTTTTCTTTTTATTGAATTTGGTGCTAATTGTATTTGTTCGATCTAAATATTTCCAACAATTGGTATCAGAGCCAATCGAAGAGGCTCCAATCCAAAAGCCAAGAAAAATAGGAGGTGTGGTTGCTGGTGTGTTCATCGATGGAATTTAAAAAAAAAAAAGTAAGAACACAAGCTCCTCACTTATTCATAGACAGCTAAGGAAGAATTGAAGCAAGCAATGAAGCAAGCAATCAAGTAAGGAGGCTTCTGAACTTTTAATGGAGAAAATAAGAAGAGAAAAAAAAAGAAGCATGTACGTCATTTATTGAAGCAGCCAAGCAAGCAGGTTGCCTGCTGAACTAATTAAGTGTCGTAGACAAAATAAGGGACCAAATCGGTTATGTTCATTAACAAGGTGAGATTGGAAGACGATCGTGGGAGGAAGAAGACGTGAAGATTGAGCAAGAGAAAGATTGAAGAGGTTTTGTGTAAGCAAAAGTTCAAAACCATCAAAAAGGTTTTAGTGAGCCGAGAAGAAATTATACCATCATTTAAAACTTAAGGGAATGAATAGTAGTTTTTTTAATTTTAGTCCGTTAGATTGTAAATCTACGGCTGTGATTGTAGTGCAGGTTCTCAGTCTCAGTGTTTGAGTAACAAGAGCTCGAACTCGCTCCGCCATTTCCTCTGTCTTTTCCTATCTTTAATTAAAGAGACCCATACATACAAAGATCTAGGTAGTTCATCTCCTTCTAAAAAGTAAAATCCTCATCCCGTGCTACGAGTGTTCGAGTTTTTATTTGAAATTTTTTATATCTATATAAGTATGTATCTATCTAAAATATATGCATGTTGGATTCGGCTAAATCCTTTTAGTAAAAGACTGGGCCGAGCTTCATTGAAATTCAATTAAGAGAGCGAATGTTATCTCTTCTTAACCTTATCGTTATCCGTATCCAAAGTATCCATTGCCTGGAACTCAAATGTGATCTCCCTCCATACTTCACAAACAACAGCTAGTTCAGGACTCCATTTGGTAGCCTCAAGGATAATTTCATTACCTTTAGTAGCAAGATCACGTCCCTCATTACGAGCTTGTACACATGCTTCTAAAGCTACTTGATTAGCTACGGCGCCAGGTGCATTCCCCCAAGGGTGCCCTAAAGTTCCTCCACCGAACTGTAGTATGGAATCATCCACAAGATCTCGGTCAGAGTAGGCATATGCCAAACGTGAATACCCCCCGAAGCTACAACAAACTGCCCGGGAATAGTTGAAAAAGATACAAAGTACAAGATCCGAGGTTGAATCTAACGTTTCAATCACCAAAACAATAAACCAAATAAAATTTTACAAACCTAAATTAAGTGAAGGTACTTAATCCTTGGCAAAAGAAGTAAGAAAATCAAAAGATATGAAATCATGAAGACTCAATGCTTAAAATAGAGGAGACAAAACAATGCAAAATCCCAGAATTACAAGACACAAATAGACCAACAACAACGCATATGATAAAGACACATCTACTTCACATCTACATACATTATTGTACATATAATTATAAGCAAATACATCCATCATGAATCCAAACTCTATATAAAGGAACAACATATTATGCTAATTCCAGAAGCAATTGGACCTTATATTACAATTTCATAAACAAACATCCCTTTCTAACCCTAAAATCCTAAATTTCCCGCCAATTTCCATCACTCTATAGCATCAATGCAGAATCCAATTTCACTTACCTCTTAAACCTTGAAAGAACCTGATCGAAATAGTTGGTAGAGAAAAACCATGGTTGTCTACCACGATGTACACCATGGACATCCCACGTCAATGCCATTGTCGGAGCCATGGTAGCTGCCGATCTCCTCCTTGTCATCGGGAAAAAAACCATCGCCACCAAGAGGAAACCTTAAGTACCATTGCCAACACCATGATTACACCTCCAAGGAGACCTAGGATGTTGCAGCCACTATCATTGCCCAAAAGGGGAGTCAGTTCGTTAAGGCAAGAACTAGAGCCAGCATCGGAGAGATAGACGGCTATGCCATGGGAGACCAATGGATGCGACAACCACCACCATCGCCACCATTAAATCTCTCTCTAGAGGTAAAAGGCCACCATCAGCTCCGTCACATCTCTTCTGAGAGGCTAGCAAAAAGGACAATCGTGCTTTTTTGTTGTTGTACAAAATGTAAGGGTGGTGGGGGTGCCCATACCACACCGCCACCACACCACACACACCCCCACCAATCAAATAATACCACATCACACTACACTACACCATACCACACCAATTTGAGGGGACACTCACACCATACCACAACTTTGGTTTACTTTTGGACATGCTTCATTTGCTTTGCTCTTCTTCTTAGAACACATTTGGCATGGTTCTCGAACCTTGTTTAGAGATGTTTTCACTGGTATTGACCCAGATCTGGATGCTCAAGTAGAATTTGGAGCATTCCAAAAACTTGGAGATTCAACTACAAGAAGACAAGTAGTCTGATACAACATTTCTTTGGTCTCTTTTAGTCGCAGAAGAACCAAGGCATTTAGGATTCTGTGTTAACCACTGTTGGTGTTGATTTGTTGTTCTCCAGAATGTTGTTTCTGCATGTACTATGGCCAGGGTCGGTAAATCAACTAGAGCGGTTGCCTGGGGACCCTCTGTTCAAGGGACTCCCAACTTTCTTCTAGCTAGGGTTTATAGTTTTTGAGGTTTGATGGTTTATGAAGAGAAAAGGGAACAAAAAGATTGACGGTTTCTGCAGAGAAAGGGGAAGAAAACATAACCACGATACCTGCCAACAATCAAATGATTAGTGAATCTCGGAGAGATATTTCTATTATACAATTAGTTTCTTTCTCTTCTAGTTTTCTATCTCCCATCTATCTATTTACTTTAGTTATTCACTAGAGCAATTATGATCTGGAAGTCGATCCGGGGAAAGTGTTTGAGGAGCTCAACGGACCTTTTGGATCTTATAAAACCCTTTCTGACTTTAGATTGATACAAAAACTACTTTTTGTGCAACCTAGTATATTTCAGATATCAATTAAAAGTTGTTAGACGGAGCTGCTTAATGTTTTTTAGATGGAGAAATAATACTCTATTTCAAATCACGCGAGCAGACATTATTTAAAACTTAAGGGAATGAATTGTAGTTTCTTAATTTTAGCCCGTTAGATCGTAAATGTAAACCCACGGCTATGGTTATAGTGCAGGTTTAAGTGGGGTGAATTGTGATACGTATAACACCTGGCGGATTGTAAAAAAGGAAGAGATAGTTGAATAGAGTCGATTGATTTGATGAATCTAATAGTGCATCTAGAATGTGCATGCAAGGCCCCGTTAGGCACACATAAAAACATGTCGCGCAGAAAGATGATTAATACTCGTGCAACGCGCGAAAAAGAATACTACTAGTAAGTTTTAAAAAAAGGTTTTGTATGAGTCGAAAAGACTAAGGTCCTGAGTGAGCTAAGAAGAACGGTTCTATGTGAACCGGTGAAGACCAAGAGAAGAAGACAATCTATGATCAAAACAACGATTCTATGTGCGTCTATTGAGGGGGGAAAAAAAGCTATGTGATTCTATGTGAGTCAAAAAGGAGATCGTTGAAAGCAACCGAGACGATATAAGAAGGTATCGAGGAGATGGTCATGATTATTATCATGATGAAGATGCTGAGATGAGTACCGAGACGATATAAGAAGGTATCGAGGAGATGGTCATGATTATTATCATGATGAAGATGTTGAGATGAGTGGACCAGATGATGATGGTCCGTGTGAAAGAAGGTTGGATCAAAAGAAGAAGACCGGATGATGATGGTCCGTGTGAAAGAAGGTTGGATCAAAAGAAGAAGACGAGATAAATGGTCCTAGTAGGAGTAAAGTAGATGAGTTACGGTTCTTGTTGTGAATTCAAGATTTAGGAGGTACAAATCAAGATTAAAGGAAAGAATGAAGATTTAATTTTGATTAAATAAAAATAATAGTAACTATTATTAGTTTATTAGTTGTTTGATAAAGTTTGAAGTAGATTAGGATTGAGTGTGATTATTTATTTGATTCTCTAATAGAATTTGAGTTTTTTTTAGAGTAGTATTGGTTTATTATAAATAGATGGTTAGGATTTTTGTAAAAATGTGGTTTTGTTTTGAATAAATTTAGTGTTTATCGTTTTGCTTGATCCAATATTTTAAAAAAGACAGGGTATTAATACAATTCATTCAAAAAGTTTTATTTTTGTCCATAGAGTTCCATAGGTAACTCATTAGTGTTAATCAGTGTTTAGTTTTGATATGAAAAATTGATTATTAGAATAATTTATTAGACATAGTTGAGGCTCGATCTTTTTTGCTTCAAAACTAGTAGCAAGTTGCACCTTGCGCTAACTATTTATTAATCTTACAAGGGTGGCTTGGCGGACGCAATCACAGACACGATCGGACTTCGAACAACACGGGTTCCATTCAGCTCATGCCAACTTAAATACCCACAGTTGCCAAAATGCCCACCGTAGGTCGGAGGCGCATCACTTATATCAACATCAACACTCGCCTCAAACTTAGCCTTACTGTATCTCCCTTTAAAAAGATCATTGAAGGCTTCACAACAACATTCATACCCATGGGCGGAGTACTCACCTCCGCCATATACAAAGAACTAAACATCCTCACATTCGTTAACACTCTTTGAAACGTGTAATGAGTGGTATTCGTGTTGTTTAACACTAGAATAAACGATGGGTAGTTAAGATCAAGGGTTGCATTCGTGCAATTGATATCTGATTTCTTTGAAATGATTCAAATTTGGTCTTTTGTATAGTTCAATACACATAGATAGTTGACGTAGTCCTGTGCTTGAATGTCATAAACCAGACCAGGGTCCATGGCTTTATTTGGGTTAACATGCCCTGGACCATAGTCTAGAGGGTGCCATGGTCTCTAGTCGTCATGTTCATGATTACGCTATGATTGTTGTCGAGTATATCGGCTGTTGTCATCATTGCAGATCTGATAGCAGCCGGACTCCAATCGTGATGGGTTGATTTCAGTAATGCAACAATTCCTACAACATGTGGAGAAGCCATGGATGTACCGGATTCCAGCTTGTAATCACTAAGCAGGTAATCATCCCCGATGTGCTCACTAATTCGATTAGGCGCCCACGCAGCTAAGATATCGACTCCTTGAGTTAAGAAATCATGTTTTAGGATCCATGGAGATCGACGTCCGGTCCTCTGGAAGAGAAGTATGCAACCTTTGGAGATGGCTTAACACCTAATACAGTTTTACCATACTTAACACTAATACTTGCATTTTTGTATTGATTATGTACTTTTTTAACTTATATCTGGCCTTCGATTCGAGTATAATGAACGACAAGTTGAACTCTTTTGGCCGACGAAAGTTACTGTCGTATGCACTGAAGATAGCTCGGCAGCCCCAGAAGTTTCAAGTTCTGACACTACCATTCCATCACCGAAAATGTACTTGCCTTGAACATCGGTGGGATCAAGCGGATTATAGTCATAAGTTTCTTTGCTTTTATTTCCATACCCATAGTAGATAGGAACCCTATCTACCAATAGATTTTTGGGGAAAACAGATCTCCCGATTAGGGTTCCATAGTTTGGATCACTAGGTGTAATATAGCCCGCAAAATCACGATCTATGTTACCTGCACCAACAGTGGTGATCCATGGAGCCCCATTTGTGATAGTGTATTCATGAGGACCCCCATTACCAGCAGAGTAAGATACAAAATCCCTTTTTCCAAAGCTGCACACGCCCCGATCGCGATAGGGTTTGGTAAAATGGTGTCTCTTTGAACCCTAATGACAATGACATTATATCCACGCCATCTTCTATCGCTGGATCCATTCCACCTAGTGTGTCACTTGCTGTAGCATCATATGAACTGTCCAAGAACAATACTTTGTACATGGCTAACCGCGCTTTTGGGGCTATTCCAGTGGTTGTCCCCTTGGCATAACCAAAAAAATTAGCAAAGTGCACAGGACTACCCGTAGCTGTTAAAGATGTGTGTGTCCCATGCCCTTCAAAATCTCTAGGGGAATCATAGTCCTTTGTTGTTGAAATGTTCTCCTTTAGATGCTTCATCCTTTGGCTAAACGAACGCGCACCAATAACCTTTTTATTATAGAAACCTTTGGTTTCACAAGCTCCACGCCAACGAGAAGGTACTTCCGACATCCCTTTGTAGTTAAAGCTCTCACTTTTAGGCCAAATTCCTGTGTCTAGTATGCCAATAATCATATCTTCACTAAAACCAGAAGCCGGCCATAGTCCACATGTTTCTTTAGTCCCAAAAACTTAGGCGTATGCGTCGTGTGACGTTGTCCACTTGTACCCCCAAATGTTGCAAGATGGCCTGGCATCTTTTCAAGCTGCTTGAGTTGTGATTTCGTGAGGACTGCGCTAAATCCATCCATCATATGGTTATATGTGTAGAGATGCATCGCGGGAACTTCATCCGTTAGCAATGAACGCATATAGAAGTATACCAATTATGGTGATTAAAAAAGGGTGGTGGCATCATTTATTTGTCCATGAGAACAATGTAAGCTTGACGATTATTTGATGAAGATGATAATGACTTGATTAATATGATTATAAAAACAAAAATGAAGAAGACGAAACGAAGATTCATAGATTATGCCATTTGGCTTGGATATGTTGTGAAGTGACAACATAGATGTCAAACATATATAGTTCAAATTGCCGAAAGGTTGATGCCATTTTAGGATATGTTGTTTTGTAACATTACTAAAAGACCACATTGTTACTTTAGAGGATAAAATAACAAAGATTCAAGCCTGGAGTTATGTGTTGGATAGTATGATAACTTGGTGATGTAAGGGGTTTGGAATGATGTTTATCATGGTTAAGTGGTTAACTTTAATATATTTTATGTGTTTAAGTAGAAGAAATTGTATGGAATAAGTTAACTACGATGATTTGGTGTTTTATAGATAAACGGAATCATTTGATGTGTTTTGAAGATGATACAAAAGGATGATAAATGAATATCATGATAGATTAGGAGATAGAGAATTCAATTACGAGAACGTGGCCGCAAACGGGGAGGAAAACGGAGTCCGAACGAAGAAGTTATGAAGGAAACAAGAATCAGAAAAAGCCTTCCAGCGTAACTTACGGTGGAATCAGGTCCTACGGTATAGGCCTCCAGCATAAGTTACGTTGGAAACATGACCTACGGTTCATCAGTCAAAAATTGAGCAGAAAGCCTCTAGCGTAACTTACGGTGTTCAAGTGACCTACGGTACGTGATGCGCTGAAATCACTTATAAGACGGAAAAAATTAGGTTTTCAGGGTTATCTTTCATTCCAAGCCGTCCCCAAGCCCTAGGAACGAACCCAAGTGATCCAAAAGGCTCCTGGAGGTGATTTCAAGGCTCAAGATCTTGTTTTTATCATTCGGTTTCAATCTTTAACGTTAGATACAATGTTTACCTTCGACTTTGATTTGTTTTTCGTTTCCATGTCTGGCTAATCCACCCGTGATCTTCTCCGGGTGTTAGGGTTTATACTATGACTTGTTTTTGATGGTTTTGGTTGAGTTAATGTTTGAACACGGTAGTTTAAGCCAAGTAACATTATTTATTGTTTAGAGATTCTAAAATACGTGTGTTGCTTTCAATTCAATTGTTCCTGTTTGATTGTTTTAGATTTCTTTTCATCTGGAAACATCAATTTTGGATGGGGTTGGGTAATACAAACGTAGGATATGATTCGAGTAGTTCATTAACAATAGTCTCATTCAATCTATTGTCTTTAACCAAATTAACCAGGTTATGTCCATGTGACCACTTTTAACTGTCAAAGCAAGTCTAAGTTGTAAACCTTAACCCGGAGGGGATTACTCTTTCCCATCATTGTTTACAATCAATTTTACTTTTCAACTTCAACTACTTTTTGCAATTTAGTTAATTTACAAGTATTTTCAATAAAGCTTTCAACTTTATGAATTAACTACACTTTCCACATATTCCCTGTGGATCGACCGACTTACCCTAGCTATCTTAGGTGAAGTTTGGACCATTATAAATTGTTTTTGATTAGGCTTGACAACCCGCATCAAAATGGCGTCGTTGCCGGGGAATTAGTTCGCAAAGTGTTTCGTTTGATTTTTAGTTTGTTTTGCTTATTTTATTATTCTCTTTTCTTTGTTACACTAGGTGTGCTTGTGTGTGCAGGTGACAACTCCATGCATGCATACCCGGTACGCAAGGAACAAATCTCCGTTAGTGTTTGATCCCGAAATTGAGAAGACCGCTCGAAGAAATCGAGCACAATCCAGAACAAAAACTCAATCAACAAGTGTAGCCAAAGAGTGTAAGATGGAAAATCCAAACCCACCACCACCATTAACCAAAATCCACCTAATGACTAACCGCCAAATCCACCACAAAACCAACCGCCACCAAACAAACCAATGACCCATTAGCATATCCGAATTTACAACCACAAAACAACCCACAAAGACAAAATCCACTGGCTCAAAACCAGCCACCTCAGAGACAAAATCTCTACCCTCAACCAAGACAGAACCCCTACCAACAAGGACTTCCAAGACAAATCCGAGACAGCAAAGGGGGGTTAACAGGTTCGAACATGAAGAGGAGAGATTTGAGAGGTTGAGTATCCAATCTTGGATGATGAGGTGGATGGACAGGATGATGGCTATGAAATGAATATGATGATAAGGAGATTCAATACAATGAACCCAATAACAACCAAGGCCAATACAAAGAAAATGAACCACCAAGGCAGCAAAGGCAGAATCAGGCCCAAGGTCAAGGTAGAAGGCAAGAATTTCCTCAGGTGAATCAAAACCCGGGATTCAACCTTACCAAGCTATCTTTCAAGGCGTTGACATCCATTTTCGTCCCACCATAGCTGGAGCTGCATCACCCATAGTTAGACCACAAGTTAGAGGGAGGTCATTCGAGATTAGATCTAACAGTCTGACTATTCTCTTGGAATTTCATGGGTTGTCTAAGGAAGAACCTTATTTACATCTGAATGAGTGTAGTGCCATCTGCGAGACCATTGGGGCACAAGGCTTTACACCAGAGGAAGTGATGTTGGACCTGTTCCAATTTACATTGAAAGGAAATGCGAAAAAATGGTTCCACTCACTACCTGCGGCTAGCATTTATACCTGGGAACAAATGCAGCAGGCCTTTTAGAGGAGTATTATACCCCGCAGAAGACTAGTGAGGCCAGAACCGCCATTCGGACATTCAGTCAACAACAAGACGAGTCGTTTCATGAGGCTTGGACAAGGTTCAAGGAGTTGTTGAGAACCTGTCCACATCACGATATTCCCCAATGGGAACTGATTTCCTCTTTTTATGATGGTTGTCTGCTGAAGATATGAGAGATTTGAACTTGATAAGTGCGGGTACGTTCATGACAAATACTGAGGATGATGACTGGGAGTTACTAGAACGGATGAGTATACATTCAAAAAGACAAGCTCAGTCTCGTAGGAAATCGAGGAATGCAGTTGATGATTCGGATAGGAGGGCTTCAAGGTCGGGTCAGTCGGCAGGTAAGGCTGCAGTGAAGGCCATAAGCTCTTTTATTATATGCCAAGGATGTGGTGAAGCTGGACATACTGCTAGAGATTGTCCAGAGTTTGATGAGGGGTTGGAAGAGATGAGTTATGTACAGGGTGATAGGCGGCCATACAACAACACCAACAACAATACCTATCATCCCGGTTTAAAGAATCACCCGAATTTGAGGTATGGTAACCCTGACAATCAGTTGAACCCAAAATTTCAAGGTAATTCACATCCACAATACCAGAATAGATCAATGGGTGAAGGTGGTCAGTTCAATCAGGGAAGCTATAATAGGGGTGATCAGAGGAACTACCAGAATAACCAAGACCATGATGGGCCAGGAGGAAATGCAGAGCCAACAAACATGGAACTTCTGGAGTTTATGAAAGAGATGAAGAAATCTAATGAGATTCGAGACAAGAGTCACGAGGCTTTGACCAAACAAGTTAGTCAACTAGCAGAAGAAGTGGCAGCTCTTAGAAAAGATACGGGCAAGCTACCAAGTGATACGACCATGAACCCACAACATCAAGGGACAAACATAAAGAACATGAGAAATGTCCACGTTAATTCAGTTAGTATCCTTCCGAATTCTAAAATTTTCAATAACGACTTTACTTCTTTTTCAAAACAAGTTGCAGGTAAGGAAAATAAAGTCAATACAGTAGAAGAGAGTGACCCAGGAGCACCCATCATTCCAATCAAAGTGGGGAAGTTCAAGATAAAAAAGGCACTCTTGGATTATGGGGCAACTGTTAGTATCTTGCCTGGTGAGTTATATGATCAATATGAGTTCGGCCCTCTACAAAAGGTTGACACCACCATGGTGTTAGCTGACTTGACCTGTAAACATCCTTGGGGGATGGTAAGAGATGTGATAATCAATTTGGGATATTTCTACTACCCGGTGGACTTTATGGTGCTTGACTATGCACTAGTGAGAACAAACGAGCAACCAAAGGTTATTTTAGGTCGACCATTTTTGGCAACTGCCAATGCTTATATCAACTGTCGGGATGGAACAATTGATATGACATGTAAAACCCGTAAGTTATGTTTTGATGTGTTTTCCAAGTCGATCACTTATTTTATTAATGACAAACTTTTTGAGGAAGATGCGACTAACGTGTGGGTTTCTTCCTACATCTCACATGTAAGTGAGCATATAAATGTTGAGAATGGTTTAAGTATGATAGGGCTAAGCAGGTGGATTTAAAGAGTTTGTAGATTCAAAAGAAAATACAGAGCCAGTGATAAAGATGGAAATATAGCATGAGAAACCAAAATGGAAGAAAAAAGTTAGTGACCCACCTGATCCAAAAAATGCTCGAGTTAAGACAATGATGTTCGTTCCATGTTTGGATGACGTTGGGAACCCACTAGATCAACAAAAAACAAATAGTTGTAGAACTCTCAAAAGGCAAGCATCACTTCGACCACCATGAGTGGTGACAGGTACGGTCTGGCTGAAGACCTAAAACTTAGCGCTACTTGGGAGGCAACCTGAGATATTTGTAATGTTTTGTTTTTTTTATGATCTTAGTTGTTTTGAACTTTGTGGGTGTGTTCACTAAAACCCTCACGAGACTTCACTTGTCCACTCGGGCCTACCGAGAGGTTTAAAAGGCTTGTTGCATATGTTAAATGCAACCATGATTCCTATGAAAGTGAGTTTTATTATTTTTAGTTTTTGTTTTGTCTTTTCAGTTTTAATTAGCTGATGCAAACGTGAAAGTATGGGGAAGCACATGGAATTTAGAGGCATATTTGATGATGTGCTTGGCCGGTTTACCTACAGTCTCCATATAACAATATTGAAGCACTATCAGATAATCTACCATCAGGTCTAAGTGAACTTTCTTTTACTTTATTTGCTATTTTTGTTTTGCACTTGGGGGTTTGAAACAACTATGTGATCCGGGTGGAATGATTATATTGTTTAGGACTATGGTAGTTTGTTTAATCATGTTATATTATGTGTTTGGGCATAATGGGTAAAGTGAAATGTAAATGGGGATTGTAAAATGAATCAGCTCATACATTGGGGACAATGTATCCCAAGTGTGTGGATGGGGAAACCCAGGCAGACATATTTTGGAGAAAAGAAATTAGACAAAATTTGAAATTTTTTAAAACAAACCCAGTTGGTTTTTGGAAGTGGAAGGGAACGTCTAACTAGGGGTGGCAAACTTTAGGTGTAGTAAACTTGTACATGTCACGTCGGTAACCCGAACCCATCGTTTTCATATGTGAGAAGCCTATTCTTTGATAGTGTATATATATTTGTTTGTTTAAGTGTGCAGTGATGTTTTCTAGTGGTAGAACTTATGGGGCGTGTGCATCTTGAGACTCGAGACTGGGATTCACATCAAAGTGATTGAGGCATTAGGATCAACCGCAGAATAACCCCATAGGACCCACCTACCCGACGTCTATCTCCTAGTAGCCAAGTTTGTGCCTTTTCCCTATTCATTTTTTTAACCAAAATTTTTGACTCAGTAGCCTTTTGTATAGCCTATTCATTTGTTTACCCGTGTGATGGAACTTGAGTTAATTAGTAGTAGTAGTGTTAAGTTGATTTGATATCATGTTTTGAAGTTGTAGTTGGGATAGTTAAGGTTAGTGAATTCCATTGTGTTTTTTTTAACTTATGTTCTTTTGTTAAAAAAAAACCGAAAAAAAATGAAAAAAAATGAATGAAAAGAAAAGAAAATTTTGTCGAAATAGTTAAGTTTGAGAGACTGAATTATTAGACAAGAAAAAAGATGGTGCTTTTAAGTAAGTCGTAGTTAAAGTGTGTGAAGTAGTTTTGTTTAATGTTGGATAAAGTAGTTAACTCAAGCCTCCATCACCCTAGTCACTATACCCCAAATTACTCCTACCCGAACCTAAGCCTAACATTATAGCTTTGAAAAGCCCTCATGATTGGTGTGGTATCTTGTGTTAGTGGGTGGAGAGGTGATTGTCTTACAAGCCTATGCTCACTAGTTTGCATTATTGTTGAGTGTTCATAAATTACCGACACATCTTTTGCCGAGTTCAGAAATTAAACTGAGTGGAGAGTTTCATTGTGAGGGGTGTGACATGTGCAAGGGAGCCACTTAGAGTTGAGAGTGTTAGTTAGGCAATCCAACGGCTTAGAGGTTGTGTGGTAGTAAATGAAGACTTGATTATCAAGTGTGAGAATCGGGTATGATTTTGAACCTTAATCGAGTTTAATATTTGGTGTTTGTGAGTTAAAAATTTTTTTAACTTGAATTATTGAATTTTAAAAGCAACCTCACTTGAGGGCAAGCGAGAAACAAGTGTGGGGATGTGATGTAAGGGGTTTGGAATGATGTTTATCATGGTTAAGTGGTTAACTTTAATGTATTTTATGTGTTTAAGTAGAAGAAAGTGTAGAAGAAGTTAACTACGATGATTTGGTGTTTTATAGGTAAAACGCAATCATTTGATGTGTTTTGAAGAATAAAATGGATGATAAATGAAGATCATGATAGATGAGGAGATAGAGAATTCAATACGAGAACGTGGCCGCAAACGGGGAGGAAAACAGAGTCCGAACGAAGAAGTTACGAAGGAAACAAGAATCAGAAAAGCCTTCCAGCGTAACTACGGTGGAATCAGGTCCTACGGTATAGGCCTCCAGCATAAGTTACGGTGGAAACATGACCTGCGGTTCATCCGTCAAAATTGAGCAGAAAGCCTCTAGCGTAACTTACGATGTTCAAGTGACTACGGTACGTGATGTGCTGAAATCACTTATAAGAAGGAAAAATTAGGTTTTCAGGGTTATCTTTCATTCCAAGCCGTCCCCAAGCCCTAGGAACGAACCCAAGTGATCCAAAAGGCCCGGAGGCGATTTCAAGGCTCAAGATCTTGTTTTTATCATTCGGTTTCAATCTTAACGTTAGATACAATGTTTACCTTCGATTTTGATTTGTTTTTCGTTTCCATGTCCGGCTAATCCACCCGTGATCTTCTCCGGGTGTTAGGGTTTATACTATGACTTGTTTTTTGATGGTTTTGGTTGATAATGTTTGAACACGGTAGTTTAAGAGAGAGTAACATTATTTATGTTTAGAGATTCTAAAATACGTGTGTTGCTTTCAATTCAATTGTTCCTGTTTGATTGTTTTAGATTCTTTTCATCTGGAAACATCAATTTTGGATGGGGTTGGGTAATACAAACGTAGGATATGATTCGAGTAGTTCATTAACAATAGTCTCATTCAATCTATTGTCTTTAACCAAATCAACCCGGTTATGTCTATGTGACCACTTTTAACTGTCAAAGCAAGTCTAAGTTGTAAACCTTAACCCGGAGGGGATTACTCTTTCCCATCATGTTTACAATCAATTTTACTTTTCAACTTCAATACTTTTGCAATTTAGTTAATTTACAAGTATTTTCAATAAAGCTTTCAACTTTATGAATTAAACCACATTTTCCACATATTCCCTGTGGATCGACCCGACTTACCCTAGCATCTTAGGTGAAGTTTGGACCATTATAAATTGTTTTGATTTGGCCTGAAAACCCGCATCACTTGGTTCTAGAGATCCAAATGATGATATCGAGAAACCACTAAAATT